>JASDDO010000010.1:533680969-534260865 GCA_030015575.1 Agapanthus africanus
GCACTGGGTGCTTGAGCACTAAGCACTCGAGCACTAGCGCACCACGTACCCGGCACGTGGCGCTGGGCACTTGAGCGCTAGGCGCTCAAGTGCGAGCGCACTATGTGCCCGGCACGTGGTCGCTGGGCACTCGAGCGCAAGGCGCTCGAGCGCGAGTGCAACACGTGCCCGGCACGTGGGCGCTGGGCGCTTGGGCGCCGGCGAGGAAAAAGGGCTTTTAGCCCCAGAAATGGGATTTAAACTCCCGAAAGAGAATTTAGAGTGGAGTTAAACTCCTAAGATGTCTTTGGAGATGATGAAACGGGCTTCTCTCTTGAGCTCTGGATCTTCCCAAAGTGGGATTTTTAGGAGATGGGTCTCCTTCTTCCTCCTCTTTTGGCTGGATCTTGAAGAACAAGAAGTATGAGATTTTAAAAATCTCTCCTTTCTGAGATCTGATAGAAGATCTGAGTTCCCCTTTGTGGGTTTTGTGGTAAAAAACTATTTAGTTTTATAAAAGGAAGAGTAAAACTCTTGATTTAATTCAAAAGGAGAAGAAGGTTTTTAGAACCTTGAGGAAGGAGAAGATCACAAATCTTGATTCTTTTGGAAAGAGAGAAAAAAGTTGTTGGGATATTTTCATTATTCCTCAAGTTAGGTGTAGAAAGAAAGAGGCGGGGGCTCCTTGGGCTCTACAAAAATGGCATTTTGCCCATCTCATGGCTCATGTGCCATTTATTTTTGCACATAAGCCATGGGATTTACAAAAAAATGGCTTTATACCCATTTTCTTACATTTATTCATAAAATAAAAATACAAGAAATACAACAAAATTATTTATTACAAAATTTTTATTTTGGCATGGGGGAGGCCGGCCGCTCCATGTTCGGGCTCGATCCGGGCATTGGCCCACTTGACCTGCGCTTGGGCCCACTTGGCTTGGGGTTGACTTTGATTTTGACTTGGTCAACCGGGGTGTAAATTTCGACCCCAACAGAGGAGTGACCTATGGGCCCAACACGGCCTCTATTTTCTCAATACCGGTGGGGCAGGTCATCCAAGCCACTACTGGACTGTTCTTAGGAACCATGCTCCCACCTGTGAGTTTCGGCACTTCAACGCCGCAAGAAGAAACTCCTTGAAGGTCGGTTTTCGATCGACTAGCAACCACAACGACCCCTCTCAACGGGCCGTCAAAACTAGCGTCTCAGTCTTCAACAGGCTGAGTAAGAATTCAAACGGGCCTGTAAAGAAGCTCGTGATATCAGAGAGAGCAACCCCAAAATGGCTAGCTCTCCCTACTCCTACTGCAGGTGAAGCCGTCAAAGGTGCTTCCCCATCGGGCGATCAGACTTCGAAAGATTGGCCGGCCCTCCTCAAACTTTAACAAGGACATCGGTTTTCAACAAGCTGGCGCCGATTGAAGCTCTTCAGCAAAACCAGGGGCATGATGAAGCGGCTTTCAAAACTAAGGCGTTCCCTTCAACAAAGCACGCTCGACGTCACCACTGGCATCGAGTGAAAGAAGCTGGGGGAAACTCCCCCTCTAGACTCACCCCGCCAGCTCCAATGGTGGAGGTCAACACCGTTGTTTCAACGGGGAACAGTTTTGATCCGCTTAGGTGGGTGCGTAAAAATTCCCCAACGATGGTGCTAAAGAAATCTCCTCCACCTGCAAAAGTTATTATGCAGGAAAAACCGGAGCGGCCTTATCAGCAGCTCTCCTCGCAATTTCATAGGGTCTGGCGAAAATTTCAAGACTCTGTGATTGACAAAAACTACTCTTGTCAACCAAAGAAATCGAAGGATCGGTAAGAAAAGGACCAATCCTCTGCCATACAACGGGGGACTTCTCTTAAACAGGTGCCTATTACAACGGCTCCTTCAACTCCAATCTCTCATAAAAAAACGAGACTGGATAAAAATCTACCGCCCACGGCAAATTCCAAAGGCAATGGATCTAAACGTCCCATGTCTGGGGGCATAACCGTACATACGGTCTATATGTACAACGATAGAAAAGAGAGCTGTGCTTCCGTGAGTCACCGGCCGCAAACTCTTTCGCTGAAAAAGTCTCAGGAGCAACGACAAAAGCTCCAGGAAATGCTGAACAAAATGACGGCACTCACTGGACAAAAAGAAAGTCCGGACAAAGAGGCCGAACGACGCCAAGAGCAGGAGACAGATACAGAGTTTCTGCGAAGGGTGCTAGAGAGAAAGGACAAAGAGGCTGCTAAGCAATCTGCTAACATGAAGCAGATGGCTCTCTTCTTCTAGGATATGGTTGGAATGATGATCCAATCAGAACCCCCGGCCGAAAATCCGCCGAGAATCATCGATGATGACAGAGGGGAAACAACAAACCCTCCTCCGGCCTCATCAGTGGCCAAGGAGGAAACGATCTCCAAGGCCGCCCTTTATGATTGCATTGCTCAACAAATAAGGGCTCATCAAGCTAATGAAGCCGCCAGTCAAATTGTCAGAACCGGATGACCGTATCCAGCCTGGTATGATCAAATCAAATACCCGCCGGGATATACGATCCCCAAGTTCCATGTATAAAAAGGAACAGGCAACCCTCACCAGCATGTCACGCAATTCAGAGCTCTGTGCGGCAATACTGGAGGCGATGACAGACTGTTGCTTCGCCAGTTTGTTGGCAGCCTGTCAAAAATAGCCTTCGAATGGTACTCGGAGCTCCCAAATGACTCCTTTAAAACATTCGTAGAGATGGAACTACAGGTTCACACAGCGTTTCGCCAGCGCGAGCGAACGTACTCCAATCACGGCATTAATCAATGCCAGGGTAAAGCCGGGAGAAACATGGGTCCAATACGCGATTCGGTGGCGGAACCTGTAGTCTAAGTGTGAATAGGGCATTGAAGAGTCTCCTGCCGTGGGCATGTTCATCGGGACCCTTGATCCTCAAACGACTGTGTCCCAGTTCATGAAATTCTTCAAGCCCACAACCTTTCAGGCTCTGATAGATAAACTGGCCCAAATGGACCAGATAGACCACTGGCCTTCCTCCTCAAATAAAGACCATCGAAATAACAAGGGTAAAGTGAAAGCGGCCTTCGTTGCTGTAACACCATAGTACATTTATACCATATTTTATTTGGGCATTTTCTAATCTTGCAACAGTTTTCTTGTTTATATTTTCTTTTGGGTGCGGATTATGCATTTGGTATCTGTGTTCATATCCGACCCGACCCGCATGCTTGAAACCCATCTTGATTCTTGATTACGTCATATATTACTAGTACAGAGGATCCGTGCACATCTAGGCTCTATATATACATGTATAATATTTGGCATCTGCATATCTTTAAATAATACAAATTATAACCAGATAATATATTTTAATATCTAGCATGGCCTGTATCATACCTTATATCTTGTGAGTGCATCCAGATATCGTGTTCAGGTCCAGATTGATAAAACAGACCTGTTTGAATCGCTACATATATTTAGGTGTATCCGTTCTTGAGGGTATACATTTTATTTAACCGGACATCGCATTATAGTATTAGCTGACACGTATATTATCCATATTTTAAAACTAGAATTTTAGATGAGACCCAGGTATTTTACAGAGTATTTTTGTATTAGCTATATAATCCTAGAAAATATAATATAATATAATATTAACAGTTTATAATCTATATATAATATATATATATATAAACTAAATTATATAGTATTTCCTCTCTCTCTCCCTATGCACTCACTCTCTCTCTTTCCAATCCCACTGTCACTTTCTCTCCTCTCTCTCTTATATATAACCAAATATAATATTTACCCTAATATTTTTTAAAAACGTCTCCCTTTCTTCCTCCTCTACCTCTCTCGCGACGAACCCCGTGAAACCTAAACCCTAGCCTGCACCCATGCCTCGACTTCGCCACCGATCATCTCACCACCCCGACCTCGACCACCCTAACCACCTCCTCTTCTCCCCCTTCACCCCCGGTGAGATCCTGTTCATATCATAATATTGCATTATTATATTCCCCATTCTTATTCATTTTACAAATAAACAGGTACTTTTGACCCATGTCTGCTACATAGTTGCAGGTTACAGGTTCTCGGTGTAAGTCGATGTAGAACACCCTAATACTTGTGGGGAGGCGGAATTTTCAAAAACGAACTTGTTTAGTGAACAAACATCGACTAACCGCATGAATCGAAGCTAAACGATAACTAACAATTAACATAGAAGTTCTATACTACTATGTTTAGGGATTATACCTAACGAATCGTGTCCTTCGTCTTTACGAACTCCTCGTCCTCCTCGGCCTTCTCGAAGTAGTAGACGATCCACCCGAGAGCTTTACTCCAAGCTTAGCCTCTAAACTTGAGGCAACTAAACTTCTTTAAGTGCTAATCAAAGAAGCTAGGTGAAATATAGAGAGGGTTATGGATTAAGTAGTCTTACTAATCCTTGTACTCAACTCATGAGAGGGGAGGATTAGTGTTTGAAGAGGGAGAGCTTGAGGAGAGAGAAGATGATAAAGATAATGATATGAGAATAGTGAGATAACATGATATATATCAAGCATTTCTTTTTATCAAGAAAAGAATAAATAACAATTTAACAACCATGCTTGATAATATCTAGTGATGATTCATTAGATGGACAAAAGACATGTATGAATCATCAAGGTGACTCACTAATCACAATCATTGTATATGCCACCTTAACCTCCTTAGTCACCACCTTCTAGAAGCTTCTCGCACAATTACGAGAACGCCCCTCCTTTCCGCAAAAATACGGAAAAACTTTAGACTGTGTAAATCCAATAACCGGATATCAGTAACTGGCTTAAACCAAAGCCGACTGGTAAAAACTGTCCGAAAGTCGTACGTGCGTAAACACACGTATGCGTCCGAACCCTTGTCGTAAAACCATACGACCTCTATATCGTTTCGCCTGGAGTAGGGAAACTCTCTGTGTGGGACTCTAGAGACTCGACTACTACGCTGGCAGTGGGTTTAACCACAGACCGCAAGCGGCACTAGCTGTACGTAACGGTCCCCAGGTAGATGTCGATAAGAAGGCCGATGAGGAAACCCATCCGAACTCCTACTGAGTCTGATGTGACAATCTCCATACAGTCCGGTCCGTTCGTCTATGACTATCGCATATCGGGCCTAGGGGCGGCAAGCGTCAGTCCCCTAATAGCGGTATAAGTCGTGTCGGAGGGAAGCCCATTACACCCTGAGAAACTACTGGAACCTACCAGCAAATCTCGCTTGCCCTGGCCAGGGACTTTGCGTAATGGCTCTCTGACACAGCGCGATATCAACCCCCAATACCGGGAGAGACGAATCCTGTCTAACCGCCACTGCCTCCAAGTGCTCGGGACTGCACCCAACTGCTATCTGTTTGCACGACTCCTTTGAGTCGTGGTAGGGTAGCAGTCTAAGAACAGTGGGACACACTCGAGGCGAAGTAGCAGTGTCAAGTCTGCGGACTATGCTGTACTCATGTCACCTGGGAACTGTTCACTGACGACTGGTATAAAACCAACCAACAGTTCCCTGTGAATCCTGTCCGGTGTACCCGTAACCTAACGAGCACCTGCATACTATCTCCAGTACGACGTACTGACGGCTGTGGGACAGACCATCTCCCCAACTGGGATGAGAAGCGTACACACTAGTCTACTCCGGAGTATCGATGCTCTGTCTCGATAATCCAACGACCAGGGACCTGAATAAGGATGTGCTTGTAGACTACCCAGCCCACACTAGTGTGACTTCCATCACAACGCTGGTAGTCAAGCAAGATCCTAAGAGCTCTATCAATACGTATACTCACATATTAAGATAGAAAAACCAAGTAGCATACTACCATATTTAGCAAGCCTGTTATATACATGTGAATATCCCAAGCTTCCATTAAGTAATATACAAACTAGTATGATACAATAATGGCCCCTAGGGCATATACACTAACAATCTCCCACTTGCACTAGGGCCATGTACTGGCATATCGAAGACCGATGATCTCGAGTAGCCTCTCGAACTGAATCTGAGGTAGGGCCTTTGTGAATGGATCAGCAATGTTCTCTTCAGACGCAACTCTCCGAACCTCGATCTCCTAACGATCAATGATCTCCCTGATCAGGTGATACCGCCTTAAGATGTGTCTGGACTTCTGATGGGACCTTGGTTCCTTCGCTAAAGCTATAGCTCCGTTGTTGTCGCAATACAGAGGTATTGGATCAACTATGGTAGGAACCACCTGAAGTTCTGTTAGGAACTTCTTCATCCAGACTGCTTCTTTTGCGGCATCGTAAGCAGCTATATACTCCGCTTCCATCGTCGAGTCAGCAACGGTGTCCTGCTTGGAGCTCTTCCAGCACACCGCCCCTCCATTGAGGGTAAAGACATAACCCGACATGGACTTGGAATCGTCCTTATCACTCTGGAAGCCGGAATCAGCAAAGGCCTCCAACCTGAGGTCTTTTCCGCCTTAAACCAAAAACATCTCCTAAGTCCTTCTCAGGTACTTGAGAATGTTCTTTACTGCTATCCAGTGCTTCTCCCCTGGGTCTGACTGATACCGGCTTACCACGCTTAGTGCGTAAGCTACATCTGGTCTGATACACAACATCGCATACATTATAGAGCCTACCGCAGAAGCGTAGGGTATAATAGACCTGCGTTCCCTTTCCAAATCAGTCTTGGGAGACATCTCTTTGGAGAGGGTGATTCCGTGACAAGCCGGTAGATTACCGCGCTTAGAATCTTCCATACTGAATCTTTTCAGTACAGTGTCGATATACTTGGACTGCGAAAGTCCTAACATCCTCTTGGGTCTATCACGATAGATCCGGATCCCCAGAATGTAAGAGGCATCACCCAGGTCTTTCATGGAGAACCTGTGTGACAAGAATCCTTTGACAGATTGTAGCATAGGAATGCCATTTCCTATCAATAGAATGTCATCCACGTACAAGAAGAGGAATACGACACTTCTGGCTACAACTTTACTATATATGCACGGTTCATCTGGATTTTTGATAAAGTCATATTCTTTGACTGTCTCATCAAAACAGATGTTCCAACTCCACGATGCCTGCTTTAGTCCATAAATGGACTTAAGCAGCTTGCATACTTTCCCGCTGCTCCCACTCTGATTAAAACCCTCTGGCTGATCCATATAGACGCACTCTTCTAAATTTCCATTCAGAAAAGCTGTCTTTACGTCCATCTGCCAGATTTCATAATCATGGAAGGCAGCAATAGCAAGAAGGACCCGAATGGATTTGAGCATAGCCACTAGAGAAAAAGTTTCGTCATAGTCCAAACCAGGTCTTTGACGAAAACCCTTTGCAACAAGTCTAGCCTTATAGGTTTCCACCTGTCCATCTACACCAATCTTTTTCTTGAAGATCCATTTGCATCCTATGGGTTTTACTCCATCTGGAGCAAAGTCCAAAGTCCATACTTTGTTGGTGTACATGGACTCCATTTCGGTCCGCATTGCATCTAGCCATCGTACCGAGTCGCCGCTCTGGATGGCCTGCTGGAAGTCAGTAGGTTCATCATCATCTATGATGCAATCCTCTCTATCCCCGTCTATGAGAAAACCGTAGTATCTCTCAGGCGGATGAGACGGCCTACTACTCCTGCGGAGGGGTGCGGGAATGTCCTGTTCTTCTTGAACTTCCGGTTCTACCAAACTTTCAGTAGCAGTTTGTGGTTCTGGAATTTCTTCCAGTTCTATTTCGCTCCCACTAATTTCCTTTTCTAAAAACTGATGTTCCAGAAAATGGGCATTACGAGAAACAAAGACCTTTTGTTTCTCTGCGTAATAGAAATAATATCCCTTGGAGTTCTTTGGATATCCTACAAACAAACATTTTACTGATCGCGTCTCGAGCTTGTCCATATGCTGCTTTTTAACAAAAGCTGGACATCCCCAAATCTTCATATGCTGAAGATGGGGTTTCTTCCCAGTCCACATCTGATATGGAGTGGTAGGCACAGTCTTGGTAGGAGCCCTGTTCAAAAGATATGCTGCTGATTCTAGCGCATAACTCCAGAAAGATCGTGGTAACTCAGCATTACTCATCATGGATCGTACCATATCCACTAGGGTTCGATTCCGTCTCTCCGATACACCGTTATGCTGTGGAGTGTATGGAGGAGTAAGCTGAGAGAGAATTCCTTTCTCTTTTAGGTAACCTAGAAACTCGGCACTCAAGTATTCACCACCTCGATCAGATCTAAGTGTCTTGATACTTTTGCCGGTTTGGTTTTCTACTTCATTCTTATACTCTTGGAATTTCTCAAAAGCCTCGGATTTATGTTTCATCAGATAAATGAATCCGTATCTTGAGTAATCATCCGTGAAAGTAATGAAATAGGAAAAACCACATCTTGCATGTGTAGACATTGGACCACATACATCGCTGTGTATGAGTCCTAAGAGCTCGCTCGCTCTTACTCCTTGTCCAGTGAATGGAGTCTTTGTCATCTTTCCTTTGAGACAAGATTGACAAGTGTCATAAGATTGATATTCGAACGAGTCCAAATATCCTTCTCTATGCAACTTAGTCAACCTTCTCTCATTGATGTGACCCAGTCTACAATGCCATAAGAAAGCTTTATTTAAATCTGGAGACTTTCTTTTTAGTGTGTTCTGGACATTGAAAATTTGGAGTTGGTTTAAAACATATATACTGTTATTTAGTGTACCTGACCCAATCAAACCATGATTAAGGTGGATGTTGACAACATCTCTTACAAACGTGAAATCATAACCTTTATTTGATAACAAGGAAACTGATATGATATTACACGTTAAGCTTGGCACAAAAAAACAGTTATGTAAAACCAAAATGTGTCCACTCGTCAATCCTAGGTGATAATCCCCGACGGACGCAGCTCCCACGCTAGCTCCCACGCTAGCTCCGTTAGCAACCTTTAGGGTCATATCACCTTCCTTCAGCACTCTACGGTTTCTCAGTGCCTGCAATGAATTGCAAATATGAGATCCTGATCCGGTATCCAATACCCAGGAAGTAGAGTTGATCGACAGACAATTCTCAATTACAAACACACCTGAAGTCGAAGCCACAGCTTGCTTCGGTTCCTGGTTCTTGGCGTTCCATGCCTTGCAATCCTTCTTCCAGTGCCCTTTCCTGTGACAATGGAAGCACTCATCCTGGCCAACTACCGGTACCGCAAACTTTTTCTTTCCCTTCCCTCCCACCTTACTAACACCTCCTCTAGGTTTGGGTGCGGCCTTCTTCTTCCTTCCTTTGGCCCTTGCCTTGGACCCGGAAGAAGATGCACCGCCAACAAACATAGCGGGTGTTTCCCTTGTATTCTTCAAAGTGCCCTCTGCACTCCTTAACATGTTCAGGAGTTCCGGAAGTTCAACTTCTTTTCTTTGAATGTTGAAGTTCAGGATAAACTGGGCGTAGGTGTGAGGAAGGGACTGGAGAATAAGGTCTGTATAGAGCTCATTATCCAAAGTCGTTCCAAGGTCTGCGAGCTCTTCAATATAGCCGATCATCTTTAGGACATGTTCTCCTACCGATGACCCGACAGCCAACCTCGTTCGAAACAAGTTCTTAGAGGTCTCGTATCTTGCTATACGAGATTGCTCTCCATAAAGTTCCTTTGTATGGAGAAATATGCCATCAAGGTCCATATCCTCGTGCCTCCTCTGATGTTCATTGTTCATCGAGGCAAGCACGATGCACTTGGCTTTCGCGCAATCTAAATCCCAGGTTTTGCGGATTTCCTTATCCGCATTACTGGATTTAGGACCAGGGACAGCAGGTGCCGTAGCGGTGAGGACGTACCCCAATTTGTCATAAGTCAAAGCCATTTTGACATTCCGCAGCCAATCTTTATAGTTTGGCCCTGTCAGTATATTTTTCTCTAAAAGTAACTTAAGTCTAGTCATTTTCAGGGTCGCTGCAATTAGGAGAGAGAGAAGAAAACTCTTTAGCATGATGCTCTTGCAAGTTTAGAGTGGTTTTTAGTTTATCTAAACTGGATGGCTCCCACTGTTTCTCGAATCCTTCCTTAAACCATAAAAGAAGAATTAGCCAGGACTATTCTCACCGTACAATACTTGCTTAACCGTTCAGTCAGGCTAGTGTCGATACTTCGAGGGAGGTTTTCCAACGCTTTCGCGAAGTTCCTTAATTAAATAACCTCTTTTCTCTGGGGGCGTAACCCCGCTGACACCTTTCTGGACACCTACTAGGTTTATAGCATTGATCGTTAAGTGATGAATATCCTGATAAGTAGCATATACTCACAGTAGGATCGGGATCCAAATATCATCGTATGATAATGTTGAAGGAGTGCTACCAACATTCATCAAACTCCAAATGGTATGCATCTCTTTGCAAATTTCAGTTTCTTTAGAAATTCCCGATATAAGTTTTTGCCCCATGCTCTTATGACCTTGGCTTTGGTCAAAATGTCATAAGTCACATGTCAAGTTCTACCCGTCATTATCTTGTCAATTTGAACCCATCCGTATATACCCCTGACTTTGGTCAAATGGTAATACGACTGTCCCAAACCAACTCATCTATCTTATGCAACAAATGAAAACCCAGCAGCTACCAAACACTATGCCTTGACTTTGGCCAAAATGCATAGCTTGAATACTACTGAATACCCAAATGAAATGACGGAGGGCTACGAATGGTTTTGGCGAAACCGTGAACGTAGTGAACTTGATATAACCGAAGGAACCTGATAGCTTTTAAAAGGAGTGGTTAAGGCTCCGCATTTAAAAATATCTGTTTTTAAAATTAACCGAGTGGTTTCTTTTAAATTGTTCCAACGATTAAAACTTTGGTTTATTTTCTTCGCATTATAGATAATGCGTCCCATCATTAACCTATCATTGCAGAAAACAACGAAAATACAACGTCCTCTTATGCCATCCGCATTCGCCACGGGGTCCCGTCATTACCCGTTAGGTTACTTAACTAACGACAGAGCGGGGGCTGGGCTAGCGCGGGTGTAAAACATAAGTGACGTCTAAATAGCTATCATATATATAGATATTTTACATTCGTCTGACGCAATGATATTCATTCCAGATCACAGATGAACTTAATTGGATTTGCAAGCAATCCGTGTTTGTTTTGAGCCTGCAACAAAAAAACGGATTACACAGTTGTGATGAATAGCCATTACCCCACCCAAGACCCCCCTGCGGGTGCGGCAAACTACCCGCCCAGCAGTTTGTGCACCCCTCCTTGGGTCTGTCCTAGGAGCAAAAACAGTAAAATGAAATAATACAACGGTGGTTACAACCGCAACCTGGATGTGCCCCGCAAAATAATATTACAACAAATTACATTTACATCAAATGAATTAAATAATAACCCATCACATAACCCCGGCTATCCATCACAACAGTCCAACACAGTTCATATGCACAAACAGATAAAATCCATTACAGAAATGTGCAACCCCCTGCCAACCGACATACTAGCAGTTAGGGGAGGTTTACGAACACATTATACAAACACAGATATAATCCATCAAGCAAATACTGTATAATTTCGATCGATTAAACACTTTTAATTTTGATCCAATACTTCTCTGTAAATCTGAAAGCTGAGCAAAAATAAAATATTCCAGAAAATACCAAATATCACAGAGAAGCAACACAGGGAATTTGGGTTCCTGACTCGGCAACTCGGCGGCGGAAGCGCGGCGGATCGGTGGGATCCGCCGCGGTTCCGCGGCTCGGTAGACGATTCAGGAGCCCAAATTTCTTGGGTGTTCTTCTGGTGTCTTTTTAAGCTTTCTGAACTTTCCTGAGAAATTTTAGGACTTCATTTAAAATTCGACAGAAACTTGTGATTTCAGGTTTTTCCGGTTTCGTTTTTTCCGTTCGAAATTCATACAAACTTGCAAGTAAGTTATTTATTGTTTAGCGAGGCTCTGATACCACTGTAAGTCGATGTAGAACACCCCAATACTTGTGGGGAGGCGGAATTTTCAAAAACGAACTTGTTTAGTGAACAAACATCGACTAACCGCATGAATCGAAGCTAAACGATAACTAACAATTAACATAGAAGTTCTATACTACTATGTTTAGGGATTATACCTAACGAATCGTGTCCTTCGTCTTTACGAACTCCTCGTCCTCCTCGGCCTTCTCGAAGTAGTAGACGATCCACCCGAGAGCTTTACTCCAAACTTAGCCTCTAAACTTGAGGCAACTAAACTTCTTTAAGTGCTAATCAAAGAAGCTAGGTGAAATATAGAGAGGGTTATGGATTAAGTAGTCTTACTAATCCTTGTACTCAACTCATGAGAGGGGAGGATTAGGGTTTGAAGAAGGAGAGCTTGAGGAGAGAGAAGATGATAAAGATAATGATATGAGAATAGTGAGATAACATGATATATATCAAGCATTTCTTTTTATCAAGAAAAGAATAAATAACAATTTAACAACCATGCTTGATAATATCTAGTGATGATTCATTAGATGGACAAAAGACATGTATGAATCATCAAGGTGACTCACTAATCACAATCATTGTATATGCCACCTTAACCTCCTTAGTCATCACCTTCTAGAAGCTTCTCGCACAATTACGAGAACGCCCCTCCTTTCCGCAAAAATACGGAAAAACTTTAGACTGTGTAAATCCAATAACCGGATACCAGTAACTGGCTTAAACCAAAGCCGACTGGTAAAAACTGTCCGAAAGTCGTACGTGCGTAAACACACGTATGCATCCGAACCCTTGTCGTAAAACCATACGACCTCTATATCGTTTCTCCTGGAGTAGGGAAACTCTCTGTGTGGGACTCTAGAGATTCGACTACTACGCTGGCAGTGGGTTTAACCACAGACCGCAAGCGGCACTAGCTGTACGTAACGGTCCCCAGGTAGATGTCGATAAGAAGGCCGATGAGGAAACCCATCCGAACTCCTACTGAGTCTGATGTGACAATCTCCATACAGTCCGGTCCGTTCGTCTATGACTATCGCATATCGGGCCTAGGGGGCGGCAAGCGTCAGTCCCCTAATAGCGGTATAAGTCGTGTCGGAGGGAAGCCCATTACACCCTGAGAAACTACTGGAACCTACCAGCAAATCTCGCTTGCCCTGGCCAGGGACTTTGCGTAATGGCTCTCTGACACAACGCGATATCAACCCCCAATACCGGGAGAGACGAATCCTGTCTAACCGCCACTGCCTCCAAGTGCTCGGGACTGCACCCAACTGCTATCTGTTTGCACGACTCCTTTGAGTCGTGGTAGGGTAGCAGTCTAAGAACAGTGGGACACACTCGAGGCGAAGTAGCAGTGTCAAGTCTGCGGACTATGCTGTACTCATGTCACCTGGGAACTGTTCACTGACGACTGGTATAAAACCAACCAACAGTTCCCTGTGAGTCCTGTCCGGTGTACCCGTAACCTAACGAGCATCTGCATACTATCTCCAGTACGACGTACTGACGGCTGTAGGACAGACCATCTCCCCAACTGGGATGAGAAGCGTACACACTAGTCTACTCCGGAGTATCGATGCTCTGTCTCGATAATCCAACGACCAGGGACCTGAATAAGGATGTGCTTGTAGACTACCCAGCCCACACTAGTGTGACTGCCATCACAACGCTGGTAGTCAAGCAAGATCCTAAGAGCTCTATCAATACGTATACTCACATATTAAGATAGAAAAACCAAGTAGCATACTACCATATTTAGCAAGACTGTTATATACATGTGAATATCCCAAGCTTCCATTAAGTAATATACAAACTAGTATGATACAATAATGGCCCCTAGGGCATATACACTAACACTCGGAACAAAAACAGTGAAAATAATGAAAAGACGATGCAAAAGTGAGACTTCGATCAACAAACAGAGAATCTTTATCTTGCCTACAGTTTGAAGACTAAACGAAGATCAATTGACAATTTCACAAAGCACAAAGGCAGAGCAAGGTTCAAGATTTCGACACGAAGCAAGCGGTAAAAGTCCACGACTTTATTCACTGTGGAGATCTGGAAGAGAACCAGAAGCCAATATGAGAAAACAACTGAAGAAAAACCAAGAAAAATGCAAGAGGAATCAGCCCAAAGAAAATGAGCCAACAAAGCCCAAATACAGCCGCGGAACCGCGACCAAACGTGGGCTTTGGCCGCGGAACCGCGGCCATCAAGGACCCGTGTCGGTGGAAAAATGTCGGTGCGCTGGCGGTGCGTTGACTAGGTCTTTTTCTTAGGGGGTAAATTTGTAAAAACAGATATGACGTGATTGTAACCTAGGGTTTCTATGAATCTATAAATAGAACCCTAAAAACCTGTTTTAGGTTATGCCTATTTTCATTTCATAAATTCAGATATGTAATTCCTGTGTTAATGTTTGGAGAGAGCCATCAATAAAGTAAGATTTCTATTTCATTGCCTTAGTTTACTTTTAATTATTTGCCCTAGTTAGATAGTTAGAATGTCATTCAATTCCCTAATGAGCGAGTAGTCTCCTTGCTTGTTAGGGTTAGCTTTGGGGAAGGCTTGAGAGATGAAGATCTCTCACCCCTTTCTTGCCCATCATAAGTTTTTATAGGATTCCATGCATACATAACACACCGTTCCCTACGGCACCGTATCCCCCGAGGTAGCGGTGATACCGTAGTATAAAGGACCGGTTGTATATGTTTTCCATGGACGTTAGGGTAAGAATTAAGAAAGGAAGGACAAGAACCTATAGGAAGAAACATCGTTTCTTCCCGATGGTACTAATCCCCTTTATTAATTATTACTATAACACCTAATAGATCTAAAATAGGGCATTGAAAGCGGTGAGGAAACATTCAATTTCCAAACTTAACCTAAACCTAACCCTAGCAAGATTCTAGTCTTAGTATAAATCAATTTAGGTTTTAGAGATACCATTCACAACGTTTGGAATTAACTCGTTTGAGCAAATTAGAAAATACACAACATCCCTGTGGACAGACCTGTACTCACCGGCTAGCTACCAAGCGACGCCGTTCTTGATTGCGATTAAAAAATATTCTTTGAGATAAATCAAATGGCGCCGTTGCCGGGGATGGCGTAGTATTTTCTTTTCGCAATTTCGGGTTAATATAAATTAAAAAATCATAAAAAAAGAAAATATAAAAATATAAAAATTTTATCACTCTTTTATTGTTTGAAGGGTTTATCGTGTGAATTTTGCAGGAACAACAAAGAAGTTCGGATCTGGAAAAATCCAGAGATCAAAACAGAAAAAGGCAGATTTAAACAGCAGAGGATTTTACCAACAGAACAATAGAAAAAATCTCGGGATCTGAACCATCCACCTTACCGCGGAACCGCCGCAATATACCTCTTCTGATAGCGGAATCACGGCTATGTGGTGACGTCAGCGTGTAAAATTTGCACTGTAAGATCTCTTTCTCTCTCCTCTGCAAATCCCAATATCTCCTCTGTCAAATCTTCTGCAGGATTCTTTGCGCTTAAAAAAATCTCTCACCCTTCCAATAATTGATCTTGTGCAGGATTCTTTGCGCCGCGCTTAAAAAATAAAAAATTGATTGCAAGTGATTGTTACTGCTTTGCATATTTTTAATCGGACTTTAAGGGGCTTGAGACCAATTCAGATTGGGTGGGGATTTCATCACCCTTCCCAGGACCCCAGAAATCACTTAAGACATATGCATTGACCATTATTTAATTAAAAAATACTAGACTCAGCCCTAAGGACGTCACGCTCAATAGGACAGAGGACTAGTTGTAGGTATTGGCCGTTGATCCTAACCTGACTTTGTGGTGTCTAGGCAAGTGTGTCTAAGACGAGTGGTTACTTAATTAGGGCCACTACTTGTAGTGGAGAGCCTCCCACTCACCTGGCACTTACCTGGCCGCAATTGGCGGTGAAGAGGCGGTTTGAGGTCCTATTTCTAGCCCTTTGGAACAGTTAGGAGCTGTCTAGCTGACCCTAGATCTAGGCCTGATTGTGCATTTGTGGTTGATTGAAAGTGTGTCTAAGCCCTTTATTGAAAATCTTTTTTGCAAAAAGTTCCAAATAAAGAGAAAAAGAAAAAAGGAATTTTTTTTTTATAAAAACTTGCAACTTGTCGCTTAAATCCGTGCACCCCACCACTCACATTCTTTCCATTGACGTTTTCTTACCCCCGCATTATGTTTTTCACCTTTTTGACTACACTACCTCTTTAGTGTATGTCCGGTTGGACTAGGGACACTAGCACCCGATTAGTCCGTGTCTCGTTGGTACCGACCGACGAAGCTTTCGACTCCGAAGTCGAAATTCCTTCCACTTTCTTACCTTCACCTTCAAATTCTTCTTCCGAAGGTATGTCGGGATATAATCCTAACAACACCTTACCCACGGGACTGATTCCACCTCCGTTAGGTGCGAATCACCCGCCTGTTGAAGCGCCCCAACGAATCGCGCTCCAGGATCTTTTCTACCCTGTCTGCACCGCCTTACCTACTTGTCTTTCACTCCCACCGGCAAATGGGGACAATTTTGAGATAAAACCCCACTTCATCAATATGCTGCCAAAATTTCACGGACTGGAATCCGAAGATGCCTACATCTTCATAAACAATTCCAAAACGTTTGCGCCATGATGAAAACAACCCAATTATCAGATGATGCTATAAGGCTAAGGGTCATTCCTTTCACCTTATGTGACTTAGCCGAGAAGTGGTTATACAGTACAGCATCACATTCAATTAGAAATTAGGACGAGTTTGTTAAAGCTTTTCTTAAAAAGTTTTATCCTCATCACAAGATCGCGAGAATTCGCAATGAGATTATACAATTTTCCCAGCTTCCTTCCGAACCCTTTTGGAGGTGTTTTGAAAGATTCAAAGACCTACTTGTTCAATGCCCTCACCATAGGATCGAAAATTGGCAACTTTGCCAAACATTATACGAGGGATTGAACCCAGCAATGAAGCAGTTGCTAGAAACCATTTGTCAAGGTCACTTTCTAACCAAATCTAGTGAGGAAGCGTGGCAGTTTCTCGAGGGTCTTGCTGAACAAACACTTCAATGGGAAAGCACCAAGACCACCTCATCTTCTTCTATTGGTCAATCTAGGGCAGGCATACATCAATTAGATATATCGATTGCTATGAAGGCCGAGATGGCCGCACTTACGAAAAAGCTAGAAGCCATTAAGACCAAAATCTCATTGCCTTCTCCTGCCCCTGCTTTACCCCCACGAACTGTTTGTGCTTGTTGTTCGGATCCATCACACCTTACCGAAGAGTGTCCTTACAATCTACCTATTCAAGGACAAGATTAAGTCAATACTGCCTTTCAGCAACGACAAAGAAATGATCCTTACCCTTCGACCTATAATCCGGGTTAGAGGAGTCACCCAAATTTTGCTTGGAATCAAAATCAACAATTCCAAGGAAACAACAAATTTCAAAGGCCTCCTCCTCCACAACAACAAGCACCCCAACAAACTCAATACCAGCAACCTTTCCAACCACAACCTTATCCAAATCAAACGAACAATTTTGTGCCTAACAACTTTTACCCTCAAAACAATTTTGTTCAACCAAATGATGATAAGGTTATCTCGCTAGAAAAAAGTCTAGATGCGTTTCTCAAACAATCTACACAATCCGCAGCAAGGTTGGAGACTTCCATCCAGTCTTTGGTGCACAACAATACTTCACACGATCAAAGCATCAAATCTATTGAGGCACAAATTGCACAACTAACTGCTGCGTTGAGCGAGAGAGAAAAAGGAAAGCTTCCATCTCAACCGTTGCCAAATCTCGGTCACACACACAACGCACATGTCGCATTTGAATATCAAAATCATAATGCAAATGCGGTGACCACGTTGAGATCTGGAAGAGAGTTGCAAAATAACGTGGGTAATAGTGATGACACCCCCGCCGGTGGTTCTTCTTCTTCATCATCTTCTTCTTCTTCTTCTCCATCCTCTTCTTCTTCTTCACATTCATCTTCTTCGTTAAAGCCTATTCTTCATTCTTCAAAAGGTTCTTCTTCTTCTAATCCGAATGGACCCACTTCTCACTTCACGAACACACCCACATTAGGATCCGTTCCAACTCCACATTCCACTCCACAGACATTGGACTCAACAGATTTTCAAAATGCTCCATTTCCAAACAGGTTGAGTCCCAATAAACCAACTCCACAAATGGAGAAGATTGTGGAGTTATTTAAACAGGTTAGCATAAATATACCTCTCTTGGATGCAATCCAACAAGTCCCTTCGTACGCGAAAATCTTAAAGGGCTTATGCTCCTCGAAGAGAAAATCTCAGACACCCAAGAAAGTGCTAGTAGCTAGTGTCGTGAGGAATCCTATTAACCAACGTCAACCCTTACCCCAAAAACGAAAGAACCCTGGCTGTCCTATAATTTCAATAACAATTGGGGATAAGAACATCAATAGAGCACTTTTAGATCTTGGGTCTAGTGTTAACCTGCTTCCCTACTCCGTGTACGAGCACTTAGGGGTTTGTTCCCCTCCGAAAGACGCGGCAGAGACGCGATAAACGTCCTGCCTGAAATTCGGGGCAGATGCTATTTGTTTTTATCCGTCCACCTCTCCGAAGATGCCAAGTTGATTTATGGCACCGTGTATCAGAGGTTTAGACGGATGCGGCCGATGTAGCAGACTTCGTCAGATTCGCCCTCGCTTGAGGGGTTTTTGATTGTGGGGACGCTCTTCCCTGTAGGCGCAAGCCCCAGCAGTTAATTACGCTACCGCATCGCGGTAGCAACTTTCTCCTTCTCCAGATATTCACTTCGTATCGTGGGTGTTTGTTTTTTTTGTGGTTGCCCGTGGATTGTATACGAAGACTAATTTATGTCGTCGCCCGTAGGACGTGGATTAGTCCAAATCCGTATTTTCTTAGATTTGGGTTTGGTGTTTTAGTTTAAGGATACGTTAGCCCTATTTAAGGCTAAGATCAACTTAAACTTTTGTTAAGGATACGTTAGCCTAATCTCCAGACTAAGATCAACTTAACGGGATCGTTTAAATCCAACAAGAGAGCAATTGGCTCTATTGTTTAGTTTAATGATATTGCGATCGATTTCCAGTTTAGGGACATGGTGGTCCATCATTCCCATTTGGGGACGAACATTAGTTTATGGACATTTCGGTCCAATGTTCCCATTTTGGGACGAAAATTAGTATAAGGACGTTTCGGTCCACGAGTTTAAGGACCCCGCAGTCCGTATCGATGTGTGGTTGTCGGGACTCATCGCCTCTCTGACGTCGTTGAAGGATTACAACGATAGGTGTCAGAGGAGTTCGGAGATGCACCCTTAAACCGGGTGTAAATTGATTTAAGAGAGTAATCATGCTCAGTCAATTTAATTTGAGGACTTACGGCCATGATTGGGCTAAGTCCAGTTGAGAATATTGTGGTTGTTGGGACCTGTCACCTCTCTGATGTCGTTGAAGGATTACAACGATATGTGTCAGAGGAGTTCAGAGATGTACCCTTGAACCAGATGTAAATTGATTTAAGAGAGCAGTCTTGCTCAGTCAATTTGTTGCGCCACGGCAGCGCCCCGGCCGTCTATCCGAGGCCAAAATGCGGAATCAAAATTTTCTTAACTTTTAAACTGGCGCTACCGCGGACAATATACCCGGATCGTAACCATTAACCGATACTAGCTAACAAGAGAAAGGGTGAGAGATATACCGAGTGATCCGAGTCCTCCGGTCTTCTCGTCGTCGTCGCGATCTCCCGCGGAAACTCCGGTCGTCGCATCCTTGCCGGAAGGGCACCACATCGTCTGCATCTTAGACGGGCTCCCACCTCAATACCGAGGTAACTCGGGCGTGAAGTTGGCTAGCCGACGCGCCCAAGATTTGCTGTAGAATGTGTAGTGCTTTGTCTCTTTGGGGTTATATTGCCTTGATGGAGGAATGAGGTTGGGAAATGAACTTGGGGATTTTGGTAGCAATGGAAAAATGA
The DNA here is from genome assembly GCA_030015575.1 of Agapanthus africanus. Taxonomy (NCBI): domain Eukaryota; kingdom Viridiplantae; phylum Streptophyta; class Magnoliopsida; order Asparagales; family Amaryllidaceae; genus Agapanthus; species Agapanthus africanus. The sequence goes on from JASDDO010000010.1 coordinate 533,700,931, forward strand.
GATGGATGATTAATTTCCCACACCAAATGAAATGAACCTCTCTCATTTTTCTCCTCTCCTCAAAGTTGTGGCCGGCCCTTCAAAATGAGAATGGTGGAGGGATATGAAACAAAATCAAGAGGGAGGTGAGTGTAGGAGAAAGAGAATGGTGACCATATCAAAAGCAAAGCTCACATCACTAAACAAATCAATCCTAATCCTTTCTCATCACCATAAAGCAAAAGAAAAGACTAAGAAAGCATCTCATCATGAGAAACTATCATGATGCCACCAATATGCAAGATACCCCCTCCACAAATGTTATTTGCAAACTTGCAAATAACCCCCCCTGCATCGGAAAAGTACGGCCGGGAAAGAACAAAGGAAAACCGGCCGGAACGGAATGCAAACTGGCAACTCCAGAAAACTGGTCCCGTAATAAATTACAGGAAAACCCCGATACTGTGCATACACACCCGCATCTGTATTCTGACCGGATACAAATGCAATGAGACAAAATCTACACTGTACTAAACTAGGACCGGCTTAAACCAAAGCCGGCTAGTAAAATCCGTTCGATCCTGATCCGTGCAATACTGCATGTATCTGATCGAACCCTGCCATATATCCATACGGCCACTAGTACAAACCGTCCGATCCTGATCCGTGCAATACCGCACGTATCTGATCGGACCCTGTCATATCTCCATACGGCCTCTACAGCGTTTCGCCAGAAAGCTTGAGTAACTGTAAGTATGGTGGACTCTAAAGACTCGTCAATACAATGGCTGTGGATTTAACCACTAGCACGTCAGAGGTATAAGCCAATACGTGACGGGCCACCAGTTATTGGCCAAAAGGGACGTCGATGAGCGAACTCATGCTGAAACCCTACTGAGCCTGTCAGTGACAATATCCGTACAGTCCGGTCCGTTCGTCTATGAGCATCGCATGTCGGGCCTAGGGGGTTGGTAAAAGTCAGACCCCCAAAAGCGGTACAAGTCGTGTCGGAGTGTAGCCCAGAACGCCCTGAGATACTACTGGAATACCTACCAGTAAATCTCCTGCCTCGGCCGAGGGCTTTGCGTAATGGCTCTCCTAGACACAGCGCGACCTCACCCCCAATACCGGGAGAGACGAACCCCTGAAGATCCGCTCACTGCCTCCATGTGGCTCGGGACTGTACCCAACTAAAAGCTGTTTGCACGACTCCTTTGAGCCATGGTAGGGTAGTAATCAAAGTACAGTGGGAACTCACACGAGACAAATGACGATCCCCAGGTCGATGAACTAACCTGTACACATGTCACCAGGGAACTGCTATCTAACGTCAGGTATAAGACCAACTAGCATGTTCCCGGCGAGTCCTGTCCGGTGTACTCATAATCCAACGAGCACCTGTATACATCTTAGGTGAACCAACTGACACCAGTGGCTTATGAGACCGGCCACCGCCCCTCGTCGGGGTCTCGACTGTATACACTAGTCTACTCTGGAGAATCGATGCCCTGTCTCGAAACTCCTACGACTAGGGACCTTTTAAGGATGTGCTTATAGACCACCAGCTCTCACGTATATGATCGCCCTCATACTGCTGGCAGTCAAGCAAGAATCCTAGGGGCTCTATCAGCGTATAATAGCGACCTGTAAGGTCACCTGAAGCAGTACACGATGATAAAGGTAAACCAGATAGCAAACTATCATCTCGAGTAAGACTGTCCTACCGGGATAGGTCCTCCCTCAATCATTGCAATCACCTGCTTGTGATCCAATAATTGACTCTGAGGGCACTATCTCCAACAATCTCCCACTTGCACTCAAGGCTAATTATTGCGATGTCGCATACTCACAGCCCGTGTGATACCGAACACCCAACTCCTCTACTAGTCAGTCTCACAAAGCTCGTTTGCGAAACTATTGCGTTTGAGGAATAGCCTCAGTGAGTGGATCCGCTGTGATGTTTCTTTCTATGTCTCTCTATATCTCAAGTTCGCAGAGAAAACCATCTCCCGAAATGAGCAATACCTGTCTTAGAGTATGTCTGGATATCTGATGGGACCTAGCTCATAAATGAACTCCAAATCCAAACTTCTTAGACTGTATCGATAACTGAACTTAATCAGTACCCAGCGCCAAGCCTCCCTCAGTATTGCCTTGGACCACCTGTCCAAAATACTGCCCCTCGTCAGAAGGAGAAACTATAACTCTGACAGCTACTCTGCCATCCATGTCACCTTGGAAGCCGCGAATGATAACCGTCTCCTAAAAGAGGCTGTCGTTATCACATCCCTAGAACATCAACTTATGTTCTAAAACTGCTTCCGACTGTTTCTCCAGGATTGGATTAATATCAACTTATTGCATCTACTGCGAGAACAACATCTGGTGTGGTACTTGACATCTCATGATTGACTCAATTGCCTAAGCAAGTGATCTGTCAATCATGCGTATCCCTCTCCCCTTTAGTCTGTAAGACACCTTTAGAGAGGGTGACTCCATCACCTGCAGGTACACTACTATGCCAGGAGTCGTCCATTCTAAATACTCATAGAATGCTGTCAAGGCACCCAGATTAGGAAACCACCCAAATCTATATCTAAAACCATAGATCTAGTAACCAGTATGTCTGATATAATGTCCAAGTCCTTTGTGGAGAAACCACTGTGTGACGACCAAAGTATAACCGATCGTAGTATAGGAGTTTCTTTTCCTACTATGTGTATGTCATCCAAAACCAGGATATCACACCCTACTACCTTCTCAACAGATCCATCCCCTATTCTGATGACGTCAAACCTATGACTGTCACATCAGAAATAGATGATCTATCTCCGCTATATCTGTTTTAGTCTATAAATAGACATAAGCCTGATGTCCACCAATGCTTCCGCTGCTCCCACTGACTACGACAACCCTCTGGCAGAGTCATATAGACGTGCACTTCTAAAGCTAGTTTAGAACGACGCTATACTCATCCTCCTGCCTGGTCTCGCAGCCTGGAACAACAACAATGGCAAGTGTGGGTAAACAAGAACTTCCCTGTCACCGTCCTTGAGGCCACCGGAGTACCTCTCGGGTGCCTGAAGTTACCCACCTTATCTGCGGAGTGGCCAATGAAATGTCAAATCAGATTGAATCTTTAGGTTCCTTATCAAATCTTCAGTAATCGTTTGCGGTTCTGGAATCACTTCCAGTTCTACCATACTCCCACTACTGTTTTTGAAAAGATCCATTTTTATTAAAACTGTGGCGAGTCTAGAACAATATTACTATTGATCTCCCAGATGGTAGAAAGTCAACCCTCGTCATATCCTGGGTCAACCCACAAACAGCCATTACAGAAACGTGCCTTGAGTTGTCCAGTGTCTGGTTTTAATCATAAGCCGGACAACTCCCCGTACCTTAACATCGTTAAGATATGAACTGTTCTATATCCAATATAGAACCAGAGGCACTGATTTAATTGAACCAGATTCAAATCATGCAGCTGTCTCCAGTGCATGTCAACTAAATGGAAGGAGGCCGATCAGCGTTATTCAACATAGGAATGCTTCCAATTATGAGTAACCTGAAAGAGAAGCAATTTCTCTTTATCATTACTATCAACCGAATACCATACAAAAGTATCTACATCTTCGATCACTTTGAAGAATCCCGATACTTGCTACACCTGGTTCTCTACTATATTCAAATACCTATAACTCCTCAAAACTTAGACCCTGTGTTTCTACGAAACACATGTCTAAGAACTAGAGAGGTTAAAAGTAAACAGAATATAGTATGAGGACCAACCCCTCTGTCCTAATGGACACTGGACAACATACAATACTCTGTATAAGTCTCCTGAGTCTAATAACTCATTCACTGTGCGTCGTAGTTTGAAAACTGTACTTATGGTTAAGAAGAATTACACCACTGTTTGATGCTCCTTACCTAACTATCCACTGATATAGGTAAATGTCATCGACATAATATCAAAAGGTATATCTCACTCTATGAAAATAGACGTACAGATATATCAATTTGAAATTGGTGCACAACAGCGGATATTCAAAACCAAATATTTACCGACCGGCAAACAGCCCAGGTGATCTCCTCAAATATCACCGATTACAACGAATCCCGATATAATGAGGATGATCACCCTATTCCCAATGACTTACTCCCACTCACCATCTGTAAAACCATACAGATGTGAGAATCATACCTGGTAAATACATACCCTGGAGTAAGTATCTAATCGGAAAATCAGTTTTCTTTTAACAGTACACAGTGAAACTGAAACATTGAAATGTTTCGATGGGGTATCCTGGTATTCCTAGTAATGCCTCTACCATTATCCAGATTCACAACTATAACCGTATATCTCTTTGCCATCTGTCTAAATCCCTTTATATGTCTTTAGTCATTACCGTCTGCACACCCCTTTAGGCCAAATGGTTTTCTTCCTTCCCTACCGTTCGGCACCAGCCTATGGTTTGGAAGAAGACTATCCAATAAGCATAATGGGTGTACTGTCCTAATCCTAGGAGCACTCGCAATGCGAGAGAAGGTGAAGAGAAAAGACAACCGAATAAACCGTATTCCTATTTCTCCTGGACCAGAATCCATCCCCGAACTGGAACAAGTTCCTTTCGAGTTCGTATATAACCATACGATGGAGTATCCAATAGACTGTGGATCTTCGTAGTGATACGGAGTGTCCTGGAGAAATACAAAGGTGATTTAGGATTGGCGAAGAAATACTTGGTTTTATCGTGAATAGCAGTCACAATTTACTTTGCCCTCTTACTAATCCCTTGCTTTGTCTTAACTTAATACCTTCTGCACACCTTCATTATGCTAATTGGTTTTCTTCATTCCCTACCGGTCGGCACCAGCCTAAGGTTTGGAAGAAGACTATCCAATTTACGTAATAGGTGTACTATCTCCTAAACCAAAGAGTACTCGCAACCTGAGAGAAGGTAAAAGGAAAAGACAACTGAATAGTCCTATTCGTTTTCTCCAGAACCAGAAACCATCCTCGAAGTCCTTCGAGTTCGTATATAACCATACGATGGTTTTGTCCAATGGAAGTGGACGTTCGTAGTAATACGGGGTGTCCTGGAGAAAATGGTAAAAGTAGGAGTGGTAATGAGGTCTGCAACTCTGACAATCCAAAAGCCAGTGTTAAGAAGGTTCGGTCAACTTGGTCACTGAGTCATAGTCTTAGGGTCGGGTCAATGGTCGCTGCCAGAGAGAGAGAAAAGAAACACTCAGCGTGCACTCTAACCTAGATCAGAATGGTTACTAATTTATCTAATCAGGAAACCTCCCACTGTACCTCAAATTCTCCTCCAAACCTGAAAGAAGAATTAGTCGGGGTCACCCGAGGAGTAAACTAACTCATCAGTGGGAATCGGGATCCAACTATCATCGCATGATAACTTGACGGAATCCACTCAAGTCACCACACTCCAGAAGGTATGCGCATGCCTGGCAAGTTTCAGTTCTTTTGAAACTCCCGATGTGTGTTTTTACCCCTAGGACTCAAGTGACCTTGACGGAGTCAACAAATCAAAGAGTCCTAGTCAAGTTCAACCCGTCATTATCTGGATTGCATTAAACCCACCCGTACGTGCCCTTGACGGAGTCAACAAGGCCGCACGACTGTCCTAACCAATCCCATTTATGCAACAAACAAGCACCACTTAGCTACCGTACACTACGCCTTGACGGAGTCAACAAACGCAGCACGAATACTAAATAATACCCATAAGAAATGACGGAGGGCTACGACTGGTTTTTGGCGAAAAACCTTTAACGTAATGAACTTGATATCGTTGAAGGAACTGCATAGCCTTTTATAAAATATAGTGACGAAAACCTTTACTAAAGAGGTCACTCCCGGTGAAGGGATCTCGGCACTTTCCCCGTAGAATGAGGTGCAGGATATTCCAACTGAATACCACGATGCAAAGCAAAAGTAATCGGCTATAGTGAAGTTAATGCCCTGACGCAAACTTCTGTCCAAGGGGTCACTCCCGGTGAAGGGATCTCGGCCCTTGCCTCGTCGACTGAGGAGCAGGATATTCCAAATGAATACCACGATGCAAAACAAAAGTGAACGTCCTTGCAATAACAGTTTTTTGAAAAGTGTTCCAACAACATCAGAATAGGTTTGTTTTGCTTGCATTGATCCGAATCAACGCAGTCCCATCAATTGATCACACCACAAAGAACGAAAATATACTGATGTACGTATATGCCATCCGCATTCGCCACTGGGTCCCGTCATTACCCGTTAGGTTAGCTAACTAACGACAGAGCGGGGACTGGACTAGCGCGGATGTAAAACATATACAACATCTACTAATATATATACCAATATATTATATTCGCTCAAGGCGTGATAAAATGCAACATCACAGAAATGTACAGCATCACAGAACAATACAGATATCTGGAAGCCCCGGGTTTCACAGAGCCGCTGCTGAAACCCGACGTTCCCCTGGTCGTGTGGATAGCCTGTGCAATGAAAACCTAGACCCCTACGGGCGCGGCAAGTCACCCGCCAAAACCTGAAGTGAGGCAGCCCCCTTCAGCACCGTGAATGGACCACCCAGCACTTCATGGAATTCGGTAACTTGGGCACCCCTCCTGGGTCAACTTGTACCCCCTACGAGTGCGGTGAATAGCCCGCCAATCCTAGAGTGAAGCCCCCTCCGTCTCAATGCCATGAGATGCGGGCCCGTTGCCCTCTAGAACCCGGCTATCCGTGCACCCCTCCGCGGGGTAATCCTAGTACAGAAAGTAAAATATACATACAACGGGTACATCGACCGCAACCAGGTCGTGCCCCAAAAGAATAATACAAACAGGCAGTGACGGCAGTCCACATGTCGGACGCTCGCCCCGCAATATCAAATGTACATATAAAACAAAACTGTACTAACATTGCATCCAGGCTATCCCCCACGACCGATCCGCAACATCACAGCAATACATAGAACATCAACGTGAAAGTCACGTTCGCAAATCCGTCTAACCGGGCTATAGCAGTTAGACAGGATTTACCGATCAAGTGACATTCACGGTCGCAGATATAATGTAAATACTGTGAAATAATGTGTTTAAAATATCCAATCGATCAAAAATTAACAAGTGGCCCCCCAAGTAATACTGTAGCACTTACAGAAATTCTGGGCCCAATTTTAATATTCCAAAACCCCTATCTTAAGCCCAAAAGCCCACTGCAAAAAATTGGTGGAATGATACACTATTCCTGCGGCGGAACCGCGGCCAAATAGGGGTTACGGCCGCGGTTCCGCGGTCCTATGGAGGGATCATACTACCAAATTTTCACAGTGTTCTTATAATTCCATGTACATCACTTTTCTACAACCTGAAAAAAATTTCGAGCCCGGAAAAAATCGACAGAAAACTGATGCATGCAAAACGCGGTTTTTGGAATTTTGGTCGATCGGATAAGTAAAACACATTAGAACAAGCTAGACAAAGTTAATGGCGTGGCTCTGATACCATGTTGCGCCACGGCAGCGCCCCGGCCGTCTATCCGAGGCCAAAATGCGGAATCAAAATTTTCTTAACTTTTAAACTGGCGCTACCGCGGACAATATACCCGGATCGTAACCATTAACCGATACTAGCTAACAAGAGAAAGGGTGAGAGATATACCGAGTGATCCGAGTCCTCCGGTCTTCTCGTCGTCGTCCCGATCTCCCGCGGAAACTCCGGTCGTCGCATCCTTGCCGGAAGGGCACCACATCGTCTGCATCTTAGACGGGCTCCCACCTCAATACCGAGGTAACTCGGGCGCGAAGTTGGCTAGCCGACGCGCCCAAGATTTGCTGTAGAATGTGTAGTGCTTTGTCTCTTTGGGGTTATGTTGCCTTGATGGAGGAATGAGGTTGGGAAATGAACTTGGGGATTTTGGTAGCAATGGAAAAATGAGATGGATGATTAATTTCCCACACCAAATGAAATGAACCTCTCTCATTTTTCTCCTCTCCTCAAAGTTGTGGCCGGCCCTTCAAAATGAGAATGGTGGAGGGATATGAAACAAAATCAAGAGGGAGGTGAGTGTAGGAGAAAGAGAATGGTGACCATATCAAAAGCAAAGCTCACATCACTAAACAAATCAATCCTAATCCTTTCTCATCACCATAAAGCAAAAGAAAAGACTAAGAAAGCATCTCATCATGAGAAACTATCATGATGCCACCAATATGCAAGATACCCCCTCCACAAATGTTATTTGCAAACTTGCAAATAACCCCCCTCCATCGGAAAAGTACGGCCGGGAATGAACAAAGGAAAACCGGCCGGAACGGAATGCAAACTGGCAACTCCAGAAAACTGGTCCCGTAATAAATTACAGAAAAACCCCGATACTGTGCATACACACCCGCATCTGTATTCTGACCGGATACAAATGCAATGAGACAAAATCTACACTGTACTAAACTAGGACCAGCTTAAACCAAAGCCGGCTAGTAAAATCCGTTCGATTCTGATCCGTGCAATACCGCACGTATCTGATCGAACCCTGCCATATATCCATACGGCCACTAGTACAAACCGTCCGATCCTGATCCGTGCAATACCGCACGTATCTGATCGGACCCTGCCATATCTCCATACGGCCTCTACAGCGTTTCGCCCGAAAGCTTGAGTAACTGTAAGTGTGGTGGACTCTAAAGACTCATCAATACAATGGCTGTGGATTTAACCACTAGCACGTCAGAGGTATAAGCCAATACGTGACGGGCCACCAGCTATTGACCAAAAGGGACGTCGATGAGCGAACTCATCCTGACACCCTACTGAGACTGTCAGTGACAATATCCGTACAGTCCGGTCCGTTCGTCTATGAGCATCGCATGTCGGGCCTAGGGGGTTGGTAAAAGTCAGACCCCCAAAAGCGGTACAAGTCGTGTCGGAGTGTAGCCCAGAACGCCCTGAGATACTACTGGAATACCTACCAGTAAATCTCCTGCCTCGGCCGAGGGCTTTGCGTAATAGCTCTGCTAGACACAGCGCGACCTCACCCCCAATACCGGGAGAGACGAACCCCTGAAGATCCGCTCACTGCCACCATGTGGCTCGGGACTGTACCCAACTAAAACCTGTTTGCACGACTCCTTTGAGCCATGGTAGGGTAGTAATCAAAGTACAGTGGGAACTCACATGAGACAAATGACGATCCCCAGGTCGATGAACTAACCTGTACACATGTCACCAGGGAACTGCTATCTGACGTCAGGTATAAGACCAACTAGCATGTTCCCGGCGAGTCCTGTCCGGTGTACTCATAATCCAACGAGCACCTGTATACATCTTAGGTGAACCAACTGACACCAGTGGCTTATGAGACCGGCCACCGCCCCTTGTCGGGGTCTCGACTGTATACACTAGTCTACTCTGGAGAATCGATGCCCTGTCTCGAAACTCCTACGACTAGGGACCTTTTAAGGATGTGCTTATAGACCACCAGCTCTCACGTATATGATCGCCCTCATACTGCTGGCAGTCAAGCAAGAATCCTAGGGGCTCTATCAGTGTATAATAGCGACCTGTAAGGTCACCTGAAGCAGTACACGATGATAAAGGTAAACCAGATAGCATACTATCATCTCGAGTAAGACTGTCCTACCGGGATAGGTCCTCCCTCAATCATTGCAATCACGTGCCTGTGATCCAATAATTGACTCTGAGGGCACTATCTCCAGCACAATTTAATTTGAGGACTTACGGCCATGATTGGGCTAAGTCCAGTTGAAAAATGTTCAACGTTTTTATTTATCTTTGGCCTATTAGGCCTGTGCTAGGGCTTTGCCCCTGTTTAATAATGCACTGCATTTTATTCTGGCCTGCTAGGCCTTTTTGATTTGGGCTCAGTCCCTTTGTAAATGATGCAGAGCATCTGTTTTGGGCTCTGCCCTTTTTAAAATAATGCATTGCATTTTATTAGGCATGTTAGGCCTTTTTTAATTGGGCTCAGCCCTTCTTTAAATAATGCAGTGCATTAATTATCTGACAGTGGCCATGTGGCCTGTCAGGCGCTTTGCGCCAATTTTTGAGCGCAAGCGCATGTGGAGGTGACACGTGTCACACTCTGGTGAGCGCAAGCGCAGTGCGCTGCGCTGTTGCGCTGCTGACACGTGGCACGCTCTGGTGAGTTGCGCCAATTTCAAAGAGCAATGCTCTATCTTAAAAGCGCATAGAGGAAGTTATTCTGGTGCTGACACGTGGCGCTCTCTGGTGGCTTGCGCCAACCCAGGAGCGCAACAGTGCAGTTTTTGCAAGTGCAAGACACTATTTCAATAACTTGATCCAATTTTGGATTCAAGAAAAGAATCTTTAAGATTCCAAAACCAATGGTTCATAAAAAAAAGTGCAAGGCACTGTTATTATTTAATTTTTATTGAAGATCATTGATCTTGTTCTTAGATCAATGATCTATTCAGAAGAAGTTCTTCTTTTATAAAGGTTTTTACCTTTTTTTCTCTTCTTGAGTTTTTTTCTCAAAATTCTTCAGAGTTGTCTCTATTCTCTGTGCTGTTGTTTTTGATCTTGATGTTCTTCCTTTTGAATTGGGGTCTAGGGGCCTTTATATAGTGCCCATTAATTTGCTAAATTTGTTAAAGAGATCCTTCTCTGAGTGATTTGGGGAATTTTCCCCACCGTTGGATCTTTGATCCAAGGGCTTCTGTTTTACAGAAGAAAATCTTCTTGTTTTAACAAGAACAGAAAGATCTTACTGGAATTTTAATTTTGTTTGGCGCAGACGCACCTGCGCTTGACACATGTCGCGCAGCGCAGAGCGCAGCGCAACTGTGCTGACACGTGTCGCGCAGCGCAGAGCGCAGCACAACTGCGCTGACACGTGTCGCGCAGCACACCTGCGCTAGCGCAACTGCGCTGCCACGTGGCGCGCAGCGCAGAGCACAGCACAACTGAAGCGTTGCTTCCTTTATTATTATTTGAATTTCTTTTAAAACAGACCCTTGCTCTGATTGGGGGAAACAGAAGCATTGCTTCATTTCCCGCCTTGGGATTTGAACAGAGCTTTGCTCTGAAAGGGAGATTTTCTCCTTTATTATGATTATTATTTATTTATTTGTTTGTTTGTTTATTTTTTCTTTTATTGTTATTATTTTATAAGGAGCGGATTTTGAGCCAAGATTTTGGCGGGAACAAATGCCCCCTACTACTTTGCCCACGTAAGTATGTACGTGGGTGAAGTATTGCAAAGTTATGAGTAGCCATGGAACCGAGGGCTTAGGAGACAAGTTTAGGGTCCTTGTAGCCTAAGACTTTTCAACTTTATGAGCCGTGAGGGTCTCACAAAGACTTTTCTCCCTACGGATCGAGAGGATCTCGTAGGTGTATTTTCTCCTTAGGAATCGTGAGGATTCCCAAGTGTGTTTTCTCTTATAAGTCGCAAGGATCTTATAAGAGAATTTTCCCTCTTACGAGTCGAGAGGACTCGTGAGCGGTTGTTTCCCTCCTTGTCGAGATTCGACTTTGGAGAGTGAGACCCGTGGATAGTATGCAAGAGACCGTTTTGGGCCGACTTGCAGGGTCCCAGTGCTTAGGAAGCAAGTTTTTTAATCCCCGCCGCTTAAGGCTTTGTCTTACGAGTCGAGCCGCATCGAGAAGTTCTCGCAAAGACATCAATTTCCTCACAAGTCGAGACGAATCGAGCATTTCTCACAAGAATATCCTAACGTCACAGTTAACCTCTGCTCTTTACGACAGAAGTCCGTTAGGGTCTGTGGTACTTAGGGTTTTGGCCGTCATACCGTCGCATCAGCTGATATATTCCTCAATAGGCAATCGTGCTGTTCGAGTAGCCCTGCGACTGCCGTGTCTCTGATCCCTTCGGGGGCTGGACAAGATGTCTTCAAGCAATCCTCCTTGGCAGTTTGACCGTCGGAAGAGCAAGCGTTAGGAATTTTGCCATGCCGCTTTTTACTTGAGGTTGGGCTCATTTTGGAGAGCCCCGATGAGTCATAACTGCTCCGCGCTGGTATGGGATGATCTCCGATAGTCTTTCAGGTTTTATGTGAGTTGCCGTCAAGACCCTGAAACTAGGAATTTGGCATTTGCTTCGTTTGCTGGCATCGCGTCTACTGTATCGAGACGAATGTCGCGGTCGTCTCTAGGTTGCTGGTGAACCGTCGAGGTTTGGAACTAGGGATTTTGCCGTGGCTCCGTTAGTTTGATTGTCGCGTCTGAACCCTGCTGGAGGAAGAACGCCGGGGTGACATCTCGTCTTCTGTATCGAGACGAACATCGCGGTTGTCTCTAGGTTGCTGGTGAACCGTCGAGGTTTGGAACTAGGGATTTTGCCGTGGCTCCATTTGTTTGATTGTCGCGTCTGAACCCTGCTGGAGGAAGAACGCTGGGGTGACATCTCGTTTGCTGTATCGAGACGAACGTCGCGGTGGAGCTGGGATTTTGCCGTTACTCCGCTTGTTTGATGGTGTTGCGTCTTCTATATCGAGACGAACATCAAGGTGGTGACCATTCCGCACTGGTGTGAGACGATCTCCGGTTGTCTTTCAGGCTTTATATAACTCGCCATTAAGACCTTGAAGCTAGGAATTTGGCCTTCGCTTCGTTCGCTTTGTCATGTCCGAATCCTGTTGGAGGAAGGGCACTGTTGTTGACATTGCGTCTGCTGTAACGAGACGAATGCTGAGGTGGAGCTGGAATTTTGCCGTCACTCCGCTTTGTTTCGACCGCGAGGTCTTTTGTTGGCGTTGTATCTGCATCTTGATGGACTGCGAAGGAACGCCTTTGTTGATTCTTAGGCCGTAGATATTGCCGTTAAGATTTGGGACTAGGGACTATGCCGTGGCTCCATTTCATTGCAACTCTGAGGTCGGTTGTTGACGTCAAGACCCTGAAGCTAGGGATCTTGCTTTTGCTCCGTTTGTTGACATTGTGTCTGCAATGTTGCGATAAATGTCGAGGTTGTCTCTAGGTTGTCTATGAACCTTCGAGATTTGGCTTCGCTTTCTGGTGAAGCCTGTTGGGAAGGTATGGTTCCCTCTTTGTTTGTGCCCTTGGATTGTATACAGGGATCGACGTGATCTCACCTATAGGGCAAAAGTTTCATCATTTTTTTATTATTACTTTATTTCCACGATGCTCTATCATTTCAGCTTTTATATCGCGAAGGTCGCGATTGCCCAATCATTTCGGCTATTTTTTGCGGTGCCCAATCATTTCGGCTGTTTATTTTATATTTACTCGCTGCTTTTTATTGCGAGTTGCCCAATCATTTCGGCTATTTTTGTATGCATACATTTTTACTTGCTGATTTTGTTGCAAGTTGCCCCATCATTTCGGCTATTTCATATGCATTTTTTTTTGGCTCGCTGATTTTTTCTCGCGAGTAGGGGATTTGGGATCTGATACCAATCTTAGCATCAGTATCGCTGCGACTGGAATATTGCCAGGAGCGAATCATCATTTGCCGTAAAATGACTTGGAATTTGATACCGTTTTTGGCATCAGCATCGCTACCACTGGGATATTACCAGGAGCGAATCATCATTTGCCTCTGTCGATGTCAAACAAAGGTGGCTTAGTGAACAGGTTTAAGGTCCTGTCGACTAAGGCTTTTGACTTTATGAGCCGTAAGGGTCCCACAAAGGTATTTCTCCCTACATGTCGTGAGGATCTTGGAGGTGTATTTTCTCCTTAGGAATCGTGAGGATTCCTAAGTGTATGTTCCTCTGTAATTCGTACGGATCCTACGAGAGGGTTTTCTCCTTGTAAGTCGAGAGGACTTACAAGGGTTGTTCACCATGCGAACATATCCCCGATCACGGATGGGACTTGGTTAGGGAAATGTTTATTCGCGCCCGTGGATTGTATACAAGGGTCAGAATTGAACCACTTGTAGGGCCATATCAAAGGTTGTGGGGGTTTGCTTAAGCACAGGTTTAGGTCTCTATAACTTAAGACTTTCAAATCTTATGAGCTGTGGGGGTCCCATAAGAGAGTTCTCATTACGAGTCATGAGGATCTCGCAAGTGTATTTTCTCCTTAGGAATCGTGAGGATCCCTAAGTGTGTTGCTCCCTTGTGAGTCATAAGGATCTCACGCGGGTAGTTTCTCTTTACAAGGTCGAGAGGACCCTGTAAGTGTCCTTTAACGAGGTTGCGCCATTTCGGGTTTTCACAAACACTCGCCGGTAGTCCGGCTGTTTTTACTCATGGAGCCCTTTCGGGTTTTCATCCGTGCCCATTTCGCTTATGGACATACTCTTTTTTTTAACGAGGTCGCGCCCTTTTGGGTTTTCACGAACACTCGCCGGTAACCCTGCTGTTTTTACTCACGGAGCCCTTTCGGGTTTTCATCCGTGCCCATTTCTCTTATGGACATACCATTTTTTTATTATTATTATTTTTTATTATTCTTTATATTTTTTTTATTTCGTCAACCTGAGGATGCTGCGGTAGTAGTTTAAAGACGTTTCGGTCGTCGGCTAGTTTTAGGACGTAGTGGTCCGTCATCGCCGTATTTGAGGCGAAACTCTAGTTTACTGACTTTTCGGTCTATGGGGCTTTCCCTATGAATGAGCATGATGCCCCCGGCGTCTCCATCTTTCCCGGCGCGTGCGGTTGTGGCGGGCTCACCTTCCAGTTTTCGGAGATGACGAACTTGCCTTGTTGGTATTGATCTTCAACCCAGTTTTTGAAGACGTAGCAATCCACGATCAGGTGACCTATCGTTTAGTGGTAAGGGCAATAATCGAGATCGTTAACATCGCCTGGCCGCAACGGACGTTTTGGACTCGGCAGATTGATGAGTCTGTCGCGCACTGCCAGCTCGAACAGTCTCCTTGTTTTATCTTGAGGAAACGAGTAAGGACGTTTCAACTTTTCCTGGAGGGGTTGCCGCTTGTTGTTTCGGCAAACAACCGGTCTAGGGCCACTCGATTGCTGTTGAGTGTTGGCTATGAGGGCTGTTTTTCCCTTCCCTTTATCCTTTCTGCTCGATCCTTTGTTTGCGGGGCCGAGGTTTTTTCCGAGTAGCGTGCGATTGCACGGCTGAACGTTCTCGCAACTCCTCAATTCTCTCATTTTTGAAATGGATTCCTTGAGGAGAGGGTTGAGGGCAGCTTCTTCGTCAGAGTCGCTTCCAAAGGTGATAATTTGCGATCCCTTGGAGTCGGCTATGTGACAGTCGGTGGTGGCTCTTTTGCGCTCATCTATCACATTTTTCTGATGTCTATGAGCTTCACGCTTTGTCCTATTGAAGTGTTGTTTTTGAGCGACATACCCTTGCCACCAACACTTAAAGGAGTCTCAGTCTTCGGTAGGATGTATGATCTTCTGATGATATAAACAGAAGTTAGGATGCATCTCTACTCCACCGAGAGTATTTTCTTCAGAGGGTGGTATCTTCATTCCCACTGACAGGGCTTTAGCAAACTTTTTCCTCGTCTTGAATTTGTTTTTATCCGCAGCGGATGACTTTTGATTTGACGGGAGTGCCTCGACTCTTTGGTCTAGTCGGCGGTGTTTGGATTCTTCCAGTATGGCCATCTCACATTCTTGATTGGCTTTAACTTTCAGCCGAATCTCATTCAGGAAGGCATTGATCATCTCGTCTGACGGCCGCAGAATTTCTGGTTCAGGGTCCGCCCTCGGTTTCTCGGCGCAAGGAGCCTCTTTATCATCCACCAATGAGTGAGAGATCACATGACAAATCGCTACGTATTCTTCGGATTCATCTGATGAGTCTTCTCTATCGTTTTCGTCCTCAACAAAAGAACAAGCTACCCCCATCATGTCTGTCTTCTTTGGAGTGTGCGGCTGTGGTGGGTTTACCTTCCAGTTTTCAGATAGCGCGAACTTGCCTTATAGGTACTGATCCTCGATCCATCCCTTAAAGACGAAACAATCCTCGATCGGGTGACTTACCGTTTGGTGGTAAGGGCAATAATTGGGATTATTGAGATCGCCTGGCTGCGAATGACATTTTGGACTTGGAAGATTGATGAGTCTGTTGCGCACTGCCAGCTCAAACAGTCTTCTCGTTTTATTCTGAGGAAACGAGTAAGGACGTCCCAGTCTCTCCTCGAGGGATAGGCGTGGATGCACGTTGTTTTGGCGAACAAATGGCTTTGAGTTACTTGGCTGTTGTTGAGCATTGGCGACGACGATCTCTTTTCCTTTCCCCTTCTCATTTTGAGAGTCCGATTTTAAAGGAGACGGTCCATGGCTCATCTGGTCTATTTGGGCCAACTTGTCAATCAAAGCTTGGAAGGTGGTCGGCCTGAAGAACATCATGAATTGCGAGATGGTCACTTGCGGATCAAGAATGCCCATGAACATGCCTACTGTAGGTGCCTCTTCTATGTGTTGTTCGCATTTCGACCATAGGTTCCGCCATCGTGTTGCATATTGGACCCACGTTTCGCCTGGCCTTATCCTGGCATTGATCAGTGCTGTTATCGGGGTGCGTCCACTAGCACTCGCGAATCTTTGTGTAAACAGTAGCTCCATCTCCGCAAATGTTTTGACAGAGTCGTTAGGTAGCTCCGAATACCATTCAAAGGCTGTTTCTGCTAAGCTGCCGACGAATTGGCGAAGAAACAATTTGTCATTGCCTCTAGTGTTGCCGCAAAGCGCTCTGAATTGGGCAACATGCTGGTGGGGATTGCCCGTCCCCTTATAGACATGGAATTTCGGTATCGTATAGCCCGGCGGGTACTTGATCTGATCGTACCAGCTCGGATATGATCGTCCTGTTTTTACGACCTGACCGGCTGCCTCAGTCGCATGATGAACCCGTATCTGTTGGGCTATATATTCGTCCAAGTAAGCTTTGGAGATTGTCTCCTCCTTGGCTGTTGACAGAGCCTGTGGAGGATTTGATGTTTCTCCCCTGTCGTCTTCAAGGACGATCGGAGGATCTTCTTCAGCAGGAGGATCTTGCTGGATCATCATACCCACCATGTCCTGGAACAGAAGGGCCATTTGTTTTATATTGGCTGCTTGTTCTGCAGCCTCTTTGTCCTTCTTTTCCAGTACCCTACGAAGGAATTCAGCATCAGTTTCTTGCTCCTGGCGTTGATCCGAGGACGCTTCGGGGCTTTCTTTTGGCCTGGTGAATGCGGCCATCGCGTTCATCATTTCTTGGAGCTTCTGCTGTTGCTCCTAAGCTTTGCTCATTGACCGTGTAAGCGGTCTGTGACCTGTAGATGCACGGCTGTCCTCCTTCCCCGACGCCATGTATATAGTATGGACTACAATGCCCCTGGACTTAGGGCATTTAGGCTCGCCATCTTTGACATTTGCCGCAGGCGTAGGAATTTTCTCCGGCCTCCTTCTCTTGTGGGCCATTGAAGTTGAAGGGGCCGTTGCAGCGGGCACCCTGGCGGTTGTCGTCCTTTGCTGTTTAACAGGACGGTTCTTTTCTTCCTGCACTTTCTCCCACTTCTGCCAGCGAGAGTGATCTTGGTCTATTACTGAGTCTTGAACCCTCCGCCAGACCTTATAAATTTTGGAGGATAGCCGTTGAGGGGGCTGCTCCAGTTTTGTATCTGTAACACTCTCCGCAGGTGGAGGAGATCTTTTTAGCATAGCAGTCGGAGAGTTCTTACGTACCCTCCTTAGCGGTTCAAAGCTGTTCCCAGTAGGAACAGAAGCATTAACTTTCACCACTGGAGCGGGTGGAGTTAGCCCTGAGGGGGAGTTTCCCCCGGCCTTCCTTACTCGGCGCCAGTGGCGACGTCGAGCGTGACGGGCCGTTGGGACTGGCTCGGCGATAGGGACAGCTTCGTCTTGCCCCCTGTCCGAATGAGGCGCCGCCGGTGCCAGCCTTTTAAAGAATGATGTTGTCCTTTGAGTGGCGACGTTTAATCTGTCAAAGACAGATCCTCGAGCAGGAGCAGGAGACAGAATAGTCAGCCTTGAAAAGACTGACTCTTTAACAAGAGAGGCCGCCTTGACGACTTCTGGAGCAGGGGTGGCTGTCTTTCTCGGGATGGCTATTTCAGGGTTCATGGGCTTCCTGGCAGGCCCATCAGGGTTCTGGCTCAGCCTGGCAAAAACAGAGGCTGCCATTTTGATATTGGACGACCTGTTGAAAGGGGCCGTTGTAGCAGTGAGCCGATCGAAAACCGACTTCTTGTGCGCTTCTGGTGCGGGCACTGGCATGGTGAAGCTTGCAGGCGGGATCATGGTCCCGAAAAACAGGCCGGTGGTGGCCTGGGTAACATGTTCTACCGGCATAGCAAGGATGGAGGCCGCTTGAGGCCCATAGGCTACGCCTCCAGGTGAGGCGGAGCGTTGATTGCACTTGCATTTTGAGCAGCTCGAGCAGTTGGAGGCCATTGATGCTTGTTTTCTGCACCAGGCCAAAGACCAAATCTTAGTAACTTGAAACCCAAAGGCAACCATTAACAAACCGTGATTCGTTCGCGAAGACGACACACGAAGTGTGGAGTGGAAAGAGGAAAAGGTCCCATCGAGCGTGCCAGAATCTGTTCCCCTCCGAAAGACGCGGCGGAGACACGATAAACGTCCTGCCTGAAATTCGGGGCAGATGCTATTTGGTTTTATCCGTCCACCACTCCGAAAATGCCAAGTTGATTTATGGCACCGTGTATCGGAGGTTTAGACGGATGCGGCCGATGTAGCAGACTTCGTCAGATTCCCCCTCGCTTGAGGGGGTTTTGATTGTGGGGACGCTCTTCCCTGCAGGCGCAAGCCCCAGCAGTTAATTACGCTACCGCATCGCGGTAGCAACTTTCTCCTTCTCCAAATGTTCACTTCGTGTCGTGGGTGTTTATTTTGTTTGTGGTTGCCCGTGGATTGTATACGGAGACTAATTTATGTCGTCGCCCGTAGGACGTGGATTAGTCCAAATCCTTATTTTCTTAGATTTGGGTTTGGTGTTTTAGTTTAAGGATATGTTAGCCTTATTTAAGGCTAAAATCAACTTAAACTTTTGTTAAGGATACGTGAGCCTAATCTCCAGACTAAGATCAACTTAACGGGATCGTTTAGATCCAACAAGAGAGCAATTGGCTCTATTGTTTAGTTTAATGACATTGCGGTCGATTTCCAGTTTAGGGACATGGTGGTCCATCATTCCCATTTGGAGACGAACATTAGTTTAAGGACATTTCGGTCCAACGTTCCCATTTTGGGACGAATATTAGTTTAAGGACATTTCGGTCCACGAGTTTAAGGACCCCGCAGTCCGTATCGATGTGTGGTTGTCGGGGCTCGTCACCTCTCTGACGTCGTTGAAGGATTACAACGATAGGTGTCAGAGGAGTTCGGAGATGTACCCTTGAACCGGGTGTAAATTGATTTAAGAGAGCAATCTTGCTCAGTCAATTTAATTTGAGGACTTACGGCCATGATTGGGTTAAGTCCAGTTAAGAATATTGTGGTTGTTGGGACCCGTCACTTCTCTGACGTCGTTGAAGGATTACAACGATAGGTGTCAGAGGAGTTCAAAGATGTACCCTTGAACCGGATGTAAATTGATTTAAGAGAGCAGTCTTGCTCAGTCAATTTAATTTGAGGACTTACGGCCATGATTGGGCTAAGTCCAGTTGAAAAATGTTCAACGTTTTTATTTATCTTTGGCCTATTAGGCCTGTGCTAGGGCTTTGCCCCTGTTTAATAATGCACTGCATTTTATTCTGGCCTGCTAGGCCTTTTTGATTTGGGCTCAGTCCCTTTGTAAATGATGCAGAGCATCTGTTTTGGGCTCTGCCCTTTTTAAAATAATGCATTGCATTTTATTAGGCATGTTATGCCTTTTTTAATTGGGCCCAGCCCTTCTTTAAATAATGCTGTGCATTAATTATCTGACAGTGGCCATGTGGCCTGTCAGGTGCTTTGCGCCAATTATTGAGCGCAAGCGCATGTGGAGGTGACACGTGTCACGCTCTGGTGAGCGCAAGCGCAGTGCGATGTGCCCGTGCGCTGCGCTGTTGCACTGCTGACATGTGGCGCGCTCTGGTGAGTTGCGCCAATTTCAGAGAGCAATGCTCTATCTTAAAAGCGCATAGCGCAAGTTATTCTGGTGCTGACACGTAGCGCTCTCTGGTGGCTTGCGCCAACCCAGGAGCGCAACAGTGCAGTTTTTGCAAGTGCAAGGCACTGTTTCAATAACTTGATCCAATTTTGGATTCAAGAAAAGAATCTTTAAGATTCCAGAACCAATGGTTCATAAAAAAAGTGCAAGGCACTGTTATTATTTAATTTTTATTGAAGATCATTGATCTTGTTCTTAGATCAATGATCTATTCAGAAGAAGTTCTTCTTTTATGAAGGTTTTTACCTTTTTTCTCTTCTTGAGTTTTTTTCTCAAAATTCTACAGAGTTCTCTCTATTCTCTGTGCTATTGTTTTTGATCTTGATGTTCTTCCTTTTGAATTGGGATGTAGGGGCCTTTATATAGTGCCCATTAATTTGTTAAATTTGTTAAAGAGATCCTTCTCTGAGTGATTTGGGGAATTTTCCCCACCGTTGGATCTTTGATCCAAGGGCTTCTGTTTTACAGAAGAAAATCTTCTTGTTTTAACAAGAACAGAAAGATCTTACTGGAATTTTAATTTTGTTTGGCGCAGACGCACCTGCGCTTGACATGTGTCGCGCAGCGCAGAGCGCAGTGCAACTGCGCTGCCACGTGGCGCGCAGCGCAGAGCGCAGCGCAACTGAAGCGTTGCTTCCTTTATTATTATTTGAATTTCTTTTAAAACAGAGCCTTACTCTGATTGGGGGAAACAGAAGCATTGCTTCATTTCCCACCTTGGGATTTGAACAGAGCTTTGCTCTGAAAGGGAGATTTTCTCCTTTATTATGATTATTATTTATTTATTTGTTTGTTTGTTTATTTTTTCTTTTATTGTTATTATTTTATAAGGAGCGGATTTTGAGCCAAGATTTTGGCGGGAACAGGGTTGGAGAGTTGAAACCCACACGTTGTACTCTCCAAATGGCTGATCGATCAATCACCCATCCTAAGGGTGAGTTAGAGGATGTGTTGATAAAAGTAGGGGACTTCATATTCCCCATTGATTTTATTGTTATGGACACGCAACCTGTTGCTAACCCACGGAACCAAATTCCGGTGATCCTCGGTCGACCATTTTTGGCCACTTCCAATGCCGTAATAAATTGTCGCAATGGGTCCATGACTCTATCCTTCGGGAAGATGTCTAGTGAGTTCAATATTTACAAGATAGGAAGTCTGCCCCCCGTGCCTAAAACTAGTACACGAGAAGTTTGCTCTATTCACGAAATCACGCAGGAGGACTGCGAGCTTGAAAATTTTCTGTCTGATGACAACAGTTTTGACGCCACTAGTGCGTCTCTCCTTGAATCTAACACAGTTGGCACAACCGATATTGATTATGAATGTTCCACCTTTTCAGACGATTTTGACGATTCACCGCCCGAATATGAGTCTTTTGAATTTTTGGATGAGTTAGTTGAACCATCCGATTTGGTTGTTTGCAGTGATTTCGAACCATTGATGGAATCCTTTTAGTTCGAAACAGATTACTTAGGTGAGAATAAGACTATCCCTAAATCACTCCCCTTCGTCCTTTCCATCGTTTCGACCGTGCAAGAATCTGCCGCGCTTCCATTTTCAATGGATAGTTTACCAAGTTTAACGTACCCATGTTTTCTTGCGAATCTTGAGGGATTTGACCCCATTTCTCGACGGGTTGATAAATTAGCACAACCGCTTTTAACACATCGGTCATCACAATTTGCGCTAATTTATTCACTCGATATACACCCTCAAGTTCGTACTACACTTCTTTCTCTTTTCCGCCATTCTTCTCCTACACCGAGACCATATTCCACCTTTCTTCCCATACGGTCTCGAGTGCTTCTCATTTCTTTCATCTACACTCCATTCTTTCACCAACCACACCATTATAACGATAGAATTTTTGAATGGTTGGTGCTAAAATTTGGCCTGTGTAAGGCCTTGTATAGTTTGATTTTTCTCCTCCCTAACTCTGAACTTTAACGCTTAAAACAGAGGAAACACTATTTCACTTAAGTTTTGGGAGACCTTTTTGTATATATATTTTTGTTTTTCTTTTAACAATAAAAAATAAATAAAAATAAAAAATAAAAATAAAATAAACAGGGGAGTGCCGACATTTTGACCCTCTTGGTGTAGCATGACAGTGAGGACACTGTCAAGATTAAGTTTGGGGGTATGCTCGGTAAACCTTCTTCCTTCGCATTCATATGTACATTTTTCATTTGCATTACTTATTTTAAAACCCATATAAAATTGAAAATTTTCAAAAATTATAAAAATTAAAGTATTCAATTTTGGCCTTAATTGACTCGAGTTTGACAAAAAGGTTAACTAGCTAGGAACAACTAGACCCTAGACTTAGTAAATTAAAAATCCTAAAAATAACCTTTCTTAAAAATTTAACGGTAGAAAGTATATGTCTTTGTAGTTTATTTAGAAATAGGCAAATTTCGAGTTGACTTCTTGGGCTAAGTTAAAACAAGGGAAGAGTATTGATATTTTTATTAAAGTATAAGTTTGAAAAATAATTCCTAGCTTAAGTCTAAATTCTGAAATATATACCCTACAAATTGCACAAACACACACCTTGAAACTTGAAATAGTAGAAGAGACCTTGAAATGCTCTTGTCTAAAATCCTTAGTATGAAGGAAAATAAAATAAAAATACAAGTGTGAATAAAGAGATAATAAAAAAATGAACACTGGTTTTTGTGATTACTTAAGGCTGCATTAATAGAAAAAATATTTAGCGAGGGTGCTTCATCACCTAGTGCCTTAGACCAACTGGTTTGGGAGTCATTGCTAAAGCCTTAGGGATTACAAGATTAGGAATTACGCCTTAATGTGCAAACACATTTTGTAATCGGTCGTTGGTACCTCAAGAAGTATTAACGTTCGCATGAAGGAAGTGTGAGCAATTTCATCTAAAAATTCACCAATTAAGAAGTGCTTTGAACGATGGACAAGAGTATAATAGCTTGATTTGAATTTCCAAGTGTAGGGGTGATATATACACACACGTAGGGATATGTAATTGGGGTTTAGATAAGAGATAGGAATGAAGAATATGACTTATATCTTTAATAGAGATGATAAAAATTCCTAAGTTGAGATAGAACCCTTGAAGGAAAACTTAAAAGATGCTAAAAGCTAAGTAAGTCTACAGAACATATATAATCTTAAGTTAAATGATAAGGAAGCGTGAAGAATACGGGTGGATAATTTCTAAGTCGAAGCTAATAGAATTCCTTGTTGGAAAACCTAATTGGAGAATAAAAGTGAATGGGCCGAATTGATAGGATTTTGTGGGTAGTATCCGCTGAAAACCCTCAGGAGACAACACTCCTCCTATTAGGGACACCTAGAGGTTTAACGACTTGTTGCACGAGCTCAGTGCAATCGCGTTTCCCTGCGAAAGTGAGGTTAGAATTTTTTCGAGAATAAAACTAGGTTTGCTCGAGGACGAGCAAAAGATAAGTTTGGGGGTATTTATTCATATCATAATATTGCATTATTATATTCCCTATTCTTATTCATTTTACAAATAAACATGTGCTTTTGACCCATGTCTGCTACATAGTTGTAGGTTACAGGTTCTCGGAACAAAAACAGTGAAAACAATGAAAAGACGATGCAAAAGTGAGACTTCGATCAACAAACAGAGAATCTTTATCTTGCCTATAGTTTGAAGACTAAACGAAGATCAATGGACAATTTCACAAAGCACAAAGGCAGAGCAAGGTTCAAGACTTCGACACGAAGCAAGCGGTAAAAGTCCACGACTTTATTCACTGTGGAGATCTGAAAGAGAACCAGAAGCCAATCTGAGAAAAAAACTGAAGAAAAACTGTCACGCCCCGCTTTCCAGAGTACGCTAGATTGGGCACGTGACATAGTCAACCATGCTACCTGTGGGTAGGAAGTATCCATCCACAGTCACATTACGGCTGTAGAGATATCAAGAACAAGCTAAACAATCTAAAAACATGTCCATAATCCAGAATAACAAGAGTCAATAATAAATAAATGCGGAAGCAAATGATCCAATACAAATAACTGAAAGGTATGTCCCATAATGCGGGCTCACATCAGGAAATGAATGCAGGAAATAAAACTAACTACTACTGAACTCACAGCTCAGCCTGCTGGCTGAAGTACTCCTGCTCGGACTGCGACAGCGGTACAGAATCTGGGCCATGCAAAACCCAGACGTCAGCGCGTCATGTCAACCAGTAATATAATATGAACAATGTAACAGGCAATGCAAAATAAACATGAATAAAGCAATAATATGAAACAAGCAGTACAGGGTAGTGTGCAGTAGGTAACTAAACTGTTCTATTAGGTTTTCTAGTCTAGAGTCTTTGAAATCAATTGATGAATAGTCGATGTAACTCAATAGTATCCCGTACATACCCGGGACCACGACCACAATATTCTCGGCTGCAGCCGAGACATGCCGCTAGGCACAAAACAGGAATGTGTACACTCGATAGTATCCCGTACATACCCGGGACCACGGCCACAATATTCTCGGCTTAAACCGAGACATGCCGCTAGGCACAAAACAGGAATGTGTACACTCAGGACAGGTAGTGAACTGTCGAGTTACAAGTCAGGTTTCACCTTTGATTTCCCCATACCCCCAAGTTATATGTGCAAGTCAAGTCAGGAATTCAGTAATCAAGAACTAATGCCAACAAAGGATCAGGTAAAAGCAGGTTTGTCTGGATAGACAACAGGAACGGTCCATGAGGACTACAGGACAGGTTTGTTGGCATTAGACACAAGATCAGGTAACAGGTCGGGTCATGGTACATCGGGTCAAGTCAACAGCATACGGTACCATGTCAGGTGTATCAATATATACCATGTGTGACAATGTTAAGTCCAGATGTAACAATATCGTGGGTGTGCTCACAAACAGATATATAATCGAACAGGGTATTTAACAACATGAAATAAGCAATGGATTAAATAATAAGCATGTTTCATTTAATCACAAGAGTGCAGTAATACAATGCATCCGTTTAATTATGTTAACAGGTTTAAGCACCCTTAGCGGTGCAATAGTTTAGATATTGATGCAATACAGTTATATCAAGCCTTTGAATACGAATGTCCGAATGTAATAGAACTACATGGGTAAGTGCTACCATCTATTAAACAGTAAAATGTGATTAAACAGGTAGATTTGATTAGTAGGTTTAAATCGTAAATTCCATATTAACAGTAAAATGATATAATGACATATTGTAACCAAATGGGAAACGACTATACCAAGTTAAGTTTTATAAGTTTAGGGTGTCAATACATATATAAATATACTGTATAGCATGTAGCAAGGGGTACTTGCCTCGACGGGTCACGAACCGGGAAAAACGGAACGTAACGTCGGCGGGGAAACACGCAACGAACGCACGGTTCACGGATTGAACCCAAACAACGAACCAAGGGACCTCACGGGTCAGAGTACTCCGCTGGATCGTCGGGACACGTCACCGGCACGGCCGGATTCCGGCGAACAGCGACTACAAAATTCCAGAATTTAGTGCACAGCCAAAGGAGGAACAGGAAGATGGAATTGAAGGATGAAGAGAAGAGATAGCTTACTGGTGTTGCAGAGGGTGTGACGGCGATGAGATCGACGGCGGTGAGGCGCCGGCGAGAAGGTTGCAGCGATTAGGGTTAGGGCTCGGGTAAGGAACTTTGGTGCAGGGAAAGGAAAACGGAGAGGGAGAGGAGATGGTTGGGGTGCTGGAGTGCGCAGGTGGTGAGGAGGGCGCTGGTGGTAGCGCGGATGGCGACGACGAGGGCCGCCGGCGAGCAGGCGACTGCAGCAAATTCTGCGGGTGGCCGCAGCTGTCGTGCAGGGTGCGCGGGGAGGAAACAAGATTGAGGTTGAGAGGAGGAGGCGGAGGCGAGGGTGACGGTGACGTTGGCGCCGGCGTCGGGGCTGCGGCGGCGACGGTGAAGGTGGCTAGGGTTGAGACGCGTTGGGTTTTCTCGCTCGCGTTGCGTTCTGGAAAAAAATATAGGGAAGGAGAAATATATATAGGGAAGAGAGAGAGAGAGAGTTAGAGATAGAGAAGAGAGAGAGACGTGAGATATAGAGAGAGATTAAGAAAGTGAGGCCCAGGGAGAAAACTAGCCTCGAGATGATTGGCTAGAAAATAAAGATTCGTGGGGTTAAAATTTTTTCAGATGATTATAATAACAGTAAGATTATTTAGTTAGAAAAATATACTAAGGTTTTAAAGATTATTAAAATTTGGGATTTCGACGCTAAATGAAACATTTCCAAATCGCGCCCGGGTCGGGACCAAAAATTTGAAATTTAAATAATAGGATTTTAAGCGGGTTCCAAATTTTGAAATTGAGTGTTTTATGATCAAAAAGCATACCCCCAAGACGGACACCCGTACGCGCGCGTAGCCGTCCACACTCGCCCGTTTCACCGAACGGCATGAGAACTCGATGCACGGACGCTACCACAAGGCTAGGGATGTCGAGTAGGCCAAGATAGATATTTTTAATTTCATTTTAGATGCTAAAATTTGTTATATGAAGAAATGACCTTTCCAGATAAAATTTTACAGTAAGAGACAAACAGGCAAGCTAAATTAAATGAGTACTATCTAATACTCAAACAGTAACAGAAAATAGTAGTATTGGGCTCGGGTGTTACAAAAACCAAGAAAAATGCAACAGGAATCGGCCCAAAGACAATGAGCCAACAAAGCCCAAATACGGCCGCGGAACCGCGGCCAAACGTGGGCTTTGGCCGCAGAACTATGGCCATCAAGGACCCGTGTCGGTGGAAAAATGTCGGTGCGCTGGCGGTGCGTTGACTAGGTCTTTTTCTTAGGGGGTAAATTTGTAAAAACAGATATGACGTGATTGTAACCTAGGGTTTCTATGAATCTATAAATAGAACCCTAAAAACCTGTTTTAGGTTATGTCTCTTTTCATTTCATAAATTCAGATCTATAATTCCTGTGTTAATGTTTGGAGAGAGCCATCAATAAAGTAAGATTTCTATTTCATTGCCTTAGTTTACTTTTAATTTTTTGCCCTAGTTAGATAGTTAGAATGTCATTCAATTCCCTAATGAGCGAGTAGTCTCCTCGCTTGTTAGGGTTAGCTTTGGGAAAGGCTTGAGAGATGAAGATCTCTCATCCCTTTCTTTCCCATCATAAGTTTTTATAGGATTCCATGCATACATAACACACCGTTCCCTACGGCACCCTATACCCCGAGGTAGCGGTGATACCGTAGTATAAAGGACCGGTTGTATATGTTTTCCATGGACGTTAGGGTAAGAATTAAGAAAGGAAGGACAAGAATCTAGAGGAAGAAACATCGTTTCTTCCCGATGGTACTAATCCCCTTTATTAATTATTACTATAACACCTAATAGATCTAAAATAGGGCATTGAAAGCGGTGAGGAAACATTCAATTTTCAAACTTAACATAAACCTAACCCTAACAAGATTCTGGTCTTAGTATAAATCAATTTATGTTTTAGAGATAATCCGTTCACAACGTTTGGAATTAACTCGTTTGAGCAAATTAGAAAAGACACAACATCCCTGTGGACCGACCCGTACTCACCGGCTAGCTACCAAGCGACGCCGTTCTTGATTGCGGTTAACAAATATTCTTTGAGATAAATCAGATCCCTGCACCCGAGAACACCCTGCACCCAAAACCTGACGAGATCCTTGCACCTTACAAACCCCTCATCGCCGGAGACCTCGTTGTCGACCTTATCCGTCACCCTCATCACCACACCACCTCCATCACCTAATCATTCTCCTCACCTCTCTCCTCTCCTCGACAACCATCCCTACAACCCGACAACAACTTTCTAGCAACCCCTTCAACCCAAGAATCCCACTGCCCTCGCCGTTGCCCATCGTCGCCGTCGTCACCCCCTCGTGTCCTCCGTCCCCAGCCCAGAGCCATACCATAACCCCAATCCTTCTTCTCTTCTCTTTCTTTCTCTTTTTCTTACTTTCTTGGCCGTTCGCCGGAGTCGCGCACGTTGCCGACGATCCGGGCGACCCAGTCATCGTTGTCATCCAGCATGATCACGTCTTGGATTAGCTAGGTCCAGTCCTGTACGCGCGTGATTGCATCGCGGCGTTTACCCGACGTCGAACGTGACGTACGTACCCGTCGTAAGATCCGATCAAGAAAGTTTATCTTGCAACATTCTATGTTAATATATCTAATTATATATGAATAAAAATAATACATGTGTTTCATTATACAACAAATATTATAGTTTTACCGTTTTACGATATCCGTTCGTATCCATACTGACAATCGCATATCTAGTTGCATGCCGGAACATCATTATATCATAATACTTCTATTAGTGCAACATGCTATCTAGTTGTATCATACATAGGCATGGATACGTATATAGGTTATTACAGATAGACACATATGTATCCTGATATCCGTCGTGCTTACCGTGTCAGATATTCGTTACAGTTCCACATTTGGGTATCTATTTGATACACATGCATCTCATGACTTGTCTCGACACACTACTTGACTTGTTACTTTGATATTGTTACTAATACCGACAATCCTGACTTGTTGTCGTAACGGATGTAACTTGTTGTCTATATAGACAAAACCTGTACCTGCTTGATCCTGTGTTGCCATTAGACTTACATTACCAATACCTGACTTGAACACATAACCTTGGGGGTAAGGGGAAATCAATAATGAAACCTGACTTGTAACTCAACAGTTCGATACTTATACTGATCAGTCTTTACGGGCTAGGCCATCCCCGGGATGATGCTGCTGACATCATTCGTCTGTACATATTACCTGTTTACTGCCTAGCGGCACGTCTCGGATTCAGCCCGAGAATCTTGACCGTGGTCCCGGGCATGCACGAGATACTATTGAGTTATATCGACGATTCCATTAAATTGATTTCAAAGACTTTTAAAATAGATAACTTAGAAGTACAGACCTTAGGTTACACGTCACATACCTACACCTCACTGTTTCATACCTGTGTTCTCATTTATATTCATGTTTACCTATATCGTTACATCCTGGTTATTATTGTTATTTTGATGTTATGACACAATGACGTCTGGGTTTTGCATGACCCGGTTTCTCTATCTTTATCACAGGCTGAACAGGAGTACTTTAGCCGTCAAGCCGAGCATTGAGAAATTATATTTAGAGATGTTTAGTTAGTTATTTTATCCAAAGTTTTATTTCTTGATGTTAGCCCATATTGGGACGTATTTTCAGATTTTGTTTATTGGATATTGATTTGTTTCCACTTATACATCTTCTTGACTCTTTTACTGCGGCAAATGGACATGTACTAGCTAGTTTTTTTTATATTTTACTGTTCTTGATATCGTATAGATAGCCGTAATGTGACTGTGGAGGGATGATTCCTATCCACAGATTAGCGTGGTTGGCTCTGTCACGTGCCATAGTTTGCGCACTCTGGGAAGCGGAGCATGAAAGTTGCCAATACGCAACAACAACTGAGTGGCTCAAAACCGGTTGTTGGCTAAAACAACGCGCGTCCATGCCCATCCTTGGAGGAAAGACTAGGACTTGCTTACTCATTTCCCCATGACAAGATGAGGAGATTGTTCGAATTGTCAATACATAATAAACTCATTACATTGCCAGACACGCGGCGTCCACCGCAACCCGGCTACGTTAACAAGCCTAACTACTGCTCCTATCACAGAATGGTGAGCCACCTAATTGAAAATTGCTACGTTTTCAAGAACTGGGTCGAAGACCAATATCAACAGGGAAATTCGCGCTGTCTGATAACTGGAGGGTAACCCCCCCCCCCCCAAAGCACACTCCAAAAAAGGTTGATGCGCAGGGGGCATCATGCTCACTCGTGGAACAAACTCCATGGGAAGTCGTTCTTTCAGCAAAAACCAAAAGAATGCTGAAGGATCTACAAGTATGTCTTCCAGTCAGGTGGAAAAGCCCACTTGAACCCGAAATCATCAAAAGGATGCTAAAACCACGTCCCGCACCCGAAAATTGTCGACGAGGAGAAAAACCCCCAAGTTAGGCCTTCGAAGTCTTCGAAGAAAAAGAAGAAGACCAAGAAGCCTGTGCAGCCTGCCTAGTATGACGACAAGTGCACAGATCTTCAAAAGTACATAGACGCGCTAGAGGAGTACAACCATAAGACGCGGACACCAGTCATGCTCAAAGAATTTCTCAAGAATATTCTTGAGAACAGAGACAGTGACAAAGATGAGGGAAATGACTCATCAGAAGAAACCGAAGACCATATAGTAAGTTTCCATATGGTCTCCCATTCATTGTTATATGGAGACGAAGCTCCCTCGGCGTCAGAAAACGACGTAGAAGAATTGGGGGCAGAATTGGTACTAAAATCCCCGAAACTGCTATAAGAAAACCCAATTGAGAGGCTACTAAACGAAGCCTTTCAAAAAAGCAAAGTTGACCGAGACCACGAGACAGACATATATGAAAAAACTAAGCGACAGCATCAGGATAAAGAAGCTGCGGTGAGGACGAGTCATAAAGTACTCCAACTAAACCAAAGCACACCTGCTACAAATAAGAGCAGGATCAAAACAGAGAAGCGGTTCGCCAAAGCCCTAAGGGCATGAAGCTGCCATCTCTCATAAGGAACATTCCCGGGGTCATATGTCTCGATGGAGAAGAATCACACCCAAACTACTGCCCATATCATCGGAGGGTCACCCACCCCACCGAGGAATGCAGTGCCTTCAAGAAGTGATGGCAAGGATACGTTTTCCATCAAAAACAATTTAAAAGGATAAAGAGCAAAGCTCGTGCTCGTCGACAGCAAAATAGTGGGACGAATACACATGAAGAAACGACTGGCAACTATCATATGGTTGGTACCAGTTCAGAAGGGGGAAACCCCAAGTTCTTACCTTCGGGAGCGACTTTGAGGATGAAACACTACTCAACCCTCTCTTCAAAGACTCCACCTCCGAAAAAAAAGAGGAGGAGATGAACTGCAAGAATATTTAGCTGCGTAACCGCACGCTGCCTGAGAAGAACCTCGGACCTACAAACAAAGGTTCGAACAAAAAAGACAAAGGAAAAGGAGAGAGCTTTATACTATTTAAGTCAAGTTCTCTTGGGGGCAGAAAACAACTATTTTTCTATCGAAAAGCATTGCTTGGCGCTGATCTTCGCAATAACAAAGCTCAGACATTACGCCTTGGCATACGAGATCCATCTTATATCAAAGGTAGATCCTCCCAAATATCTAATATCAATGGCCATACTAACAGGAAGGCTTGCCAAATGGGCCATTCTCCTGATTGAGTTCTCAATAACGTATCATCCCCTCAAAGCAGTGAAAGGGCAGACCATTGCCGACTTTCTCGCGGAGCATTCAATACCAGTTGACTCCCCATTAAATTGTGAATTTCCAAACGAACATGCGTTTGACGCAATCGAAGAATAAAATGATTCCCAATTGGAACTCTACTTTGATGGAGCGTCTTCCATGAAGCAGCGAAAGCAAAACACCCCCATAATCAAAGCTGGGATGGTCCTTATCTTCGTGACTTCGCAAGGATGGATATTGCGTTATGCCCTCTCCTTAACAGAGCCAAGGACTAATAACGAAGCTAAATATGAAACTTTGATAACAGGTCTCGAGATCGCTATCGATATGGGGATCAAAGAATTCCTCATATATGGAGACTCCCAGCTGGTCGTTAGCCAAGTAAATGGCGACTATCAGACATGCAAGACAGAGCTGGTAAAGTATGGCGAAAGAGTGCAGCAACTGCTGACACAAATCCCTTCATACACCCTAGAAAGCATACCGCGTGTAGAAAACAGCAAGGCAGATGCATTGGCCAAATTGGCTAAGGAATTGGCCAATGAAGACCTCGATGACGTGAAGATCATTATGCAAAGTTGCAGGGTTCTCGCGCCAACAAATATATCTTCGAAAGACCTAATAGAGCGAGCCGAAAGAAAAGAAACAAACAAACAAGTAGCCCTTCAAATAGAGGATGAAAGAAAGTTCATCGACTGGAGGAAAGTCTTCATAGATTACTTCAAGTTCCAACGAACGCCCGAAAATGCGTCGTCTAGACACCAGCTCATGAAACGAGCTTTGTCTTTCGCCTTCGTCAATGATACTCTATATAAGAGATCATTCGAATGTTTATGGCTAAGATGCCTGGGGACGAAGGAAGCAAAGAAAGTCGTCCAAGAAATACATGACAGACTCTGCGGTTCTCATCAAGCTGGGACAAAGATGAAACTGAAAATAAAAAGAATAGGTTCCTATTAGCCCACGATGATCTAGGATTGCCTTGAATATGCGAAGCAGTGTCACTCGTGCCAAATTCACGGGGTCTTTATCCATTAATATCCAAATCCGCTACACCCGACAGTGGCACGTTGGCTGTTCAAGATGTGGGGAACGGATATAATCGGTCCCATCGAAACCAGCGTCCTCCAAAGGACATCGTTTTATACTAACAACAACTGACTATTTCTCTAAATGGGTAGAAGCAGTACCACTAAGGGAGGTGAAGACGGAGAATATCCTCCACTTCTTCAAGACCCATGTCATCTATCGGTTCGGCACTCTGCGATGGATAATCTCAGACAATGGGCCAGCTTATAGAAGTCATAAAATAAGCCGCTTCACACAACAGCATAAAATAGATTGGAGATACTCTTCAGTCTATAATTCTCGGGCCAACGGTCTAGCTGAAACATTCAACAAGAACTCAATAAAGATTATAAAAAAGACGATGTACAGAAACAAAAAAGACTGGTACGAAAGGCTGCATGAAAATCTCCGGGTGTACCGAACAACGTTCAAGAGGGATACGAATACAACACCATACGCGTGTTCGGCACAGAAGCGGTGCTCTCGTTGGAAATAGAACTCTCTTCTTTACGAGTAGCGGTTTGAT
Organism: Agapanthus africanus; assembly: GCA_030015575.1. NCBI lineage: Eukaryota > Viridiplantae > Streptophyta > Magnoliopsida > Asparagales > Amaryllidaceae > Agapanthus > Agapanthus africanus. Next base: position 533,733,934 of record JASDDO010000010.1, read on the forward strand.
ACGAGCTGACAGATGAAGAAAATGCTCATCTTAATCTTGAGGAGCTCGATGCTCTCGACGAAACTTGCCTTATAACACAGCAAAATTTGGAGGCTTATAAGACAAGGATAATACGGTCATACGAAAAACTGATCAGGCCGAGAACATTCCGCCAAGGTGAACTCGTGCTAGTCGTCAAAAGACCAATGATCCCAATCATGCAAAACGGGGGAAGTTCAAGCCGAACTATGAAGGCCCATACATCATAGACAAAGTCTACCAAGGTGGAGCCTACCTGCTTATGGATATGCATGGCAAAAGACCCTGCCGACCAATAAACGGTCGATTCCTAAAAAAATACTACACTTGACGAGTCATGACTTAGCTCAATGATAGATGACGACGCTTGTGTCCGCTCGCTTTCTTCCTGAGTCAGAACTCCGAGAGTAGCACCCAAAAAAAATATTCGTCCCAAAAACGGGAATGTTGGACCGAAACATCCTTAAACTAATATTCGTCCCAAAAACGGGCCTTAAACTAACAATGGACCAAAATGTTCTTAAACTAATATTCGTCCGAAAAACGGGAATGCTGGACCAAAACGTTCTTAAACTAACAATGGAATGAAACGTCCTTAAACTAATATTCATCCAAAAAACAGGAATGCTGGACCGAAACGTCCTTAAGCTAATGCTGGACCGAAACGTCCTTAAACTAATATTCATCCCAAAAACGGGAATGTTGGACCGAAACGATCTTAAACTAATGCTGGGCCGAAATGTTCTTAAACTAACAATGGACCGAAACGTCCTTTAACTAATATTCGTCCCCAAAATGGGAATATTGGACCGAAACGTCCTTAATTTAATGCTAGACCGGAACGTCCTTAAACTAACATTTATCCCCAAAATGAGAATGTTGGACCAAAACGTTCTTAAACTGGCATTTCGCCTCAAAATATGGCAATAAAGGATTGTCATGTCCTTAAATTCACACGCTTAGCCTTACAGTAAATCACTATATTGATTACCATATACAATCCATGGGCATAAATGATTCATAACTCTCCCAGGTCCCACATGATGTAATCCTTTGAAGAAGACCGGGGCCTACAGCTAATAGTGTGTTACCTTGCAGGCTGCCTAAAAAGGGGGGTATGTCCACAAGCGAAATGGGAATGGATGAAAACTCAAAAGGGCGCCGTGAGTAAATACAGCAGGACTACCGGCGAGCTTGTGAAAACCCGAAAGAGCACAATCTCGTGAAAAAAAGGTATGTCCACAAGAGAAATGGACATGGATGAAAATACGAAAGGGTGCCGTGAATAAAAACAGCAGGGCTACTGGTGACCTTGTGAATACCCGAAAGGACAGAATAAAAAAATGCACTTGTACGATCCCTTTGACATTGGGATGGAAAAAAAACCTACGTGAGATCCTTACGACTCATAAAAAAACAACACTTAGGAATCCATACGATTCCTAAGGAGAAATTACACTTATGATATCCCCACGACTCATAAGGAGAATTTCCCCCTATAAGACACTCACAGCTTATAGAATTCAAAAGTTTTAGGATACAAGGATCTAAACATGTTCTTAAGCCATCAAAAAACCCTACAAAACCCTTTTGCCCTACAGGCGGTCCAATATTGACCCTTGTATACAATCCACAGGCATAAATAAATATTCTCCCACCAAGTTTCACCAATGGTGAGAAATGTCCCCATATGGTGAACGACATTTGTAAGTCCTCTCGACTTACAAGGAGAAAATACTCTTATAAAATCCTTATGACTTATGAGAGAAAAACACACTTAGGAATCCTCACGACTCCTAGGGAGAAAAACACACATACGAGATCATCTCGACTCGTAGGGAGAAATACCTTTATGAGACCATTACGGCTCATAAAGTCAAAAACCCTTAGTCGACAGGATCTTAACCCTGTTTGCTAAGCCATCTTTGTTCAAATCAACAAAGGCAAATGATGATTGGCTCCTGGCAATATCCCGGTTGTAGTGATACTGATGCCAATATTGGTATCAGATTTCAAAAAAAAGAGCCGAAATGATAGGGCAACTCGTAATAAAAAGCAGCGAGTAAAAAAACAAAAAAGAGCCGAAATGATAGGGCAACTCGTAATAAAAAGTAACGAGTAAAAAAAACAGCCGAAACGATTGGACACCGCGATAAATAGCCGAAATGATTGGAAAATCACGATTTTCGTGACATAAAAGCTGAAAAGATAGAGCATCGCAGAAAGAAAAAAAAATGAAAATGAAACCTTTCTGCCCAACAAGTATGTCCATATTGACTCTTGTATACGATCCACGGGCACAAATGAAAGAAAGGGAACCATATTTTCCCACCATACTTCGTCAAAAGTAGCTCCAAGTCTTGACAGTACATATACAACCTAGAGACTATTCCGACGTTCCTTCTCATTTCGGCAGGATGCAGACGCAACATCATCATCAAAAAAGGGACCCAAGGGTCAAAGAAAAAATAGAGTAATGGCATAATCCTAATCTCTAAGTCTCAACGGTACATATATAATTTAGAGACTATCCTGGCATTCTTCCTCATTTCATCAGGATGCGGACGCAACTATCAAATGAAAATTGGAGTAATGGCATATTCCTAACTCCGGACTTCAATCGCAATACATACAATGTAATGACTCGGTTTTAATGTACAAAATTTTCTTAAAATTAATGTACAAAATGGAGTATTTGCAAGTTTGAGTACAAGTTATAAATTTAATCTATTTTAGAACAGCAAGAAACAACTTGTAGGTAAAGCCTTGCACTGCTGTGACGTAGCCCCTGTGTTCAAATCCACTCAGCCACATATTATTTTTACTGATTTTTCTTTTAAAATTTTTGGAAGCCCAAAAGATTACACGTGCAATACACGTAAAATGAAAAGTCACAGAAAATCAAACATGTACACAATGTTATATGAACCGACCTAGACACGTGGCACCAATCCAGAATCAAACCCCCATAAAATGGCCGGCAAGATTAGCCCTAGGGCCCGCGCCGCCGGCCCAACCGTGGGCAATGCTCCCAATTTCTTCACCCCAGTCCTTTTACCTACCCCCACTACTCTAGTGTCGTTTGATTTCTCTATAAATCAACAGAGAGTGTAAATTCACTCATAAATTCAATTTTTAATGCATTTTTAATTCTCTCTTGAATCCCTAAACCCTAATTCTACCCTATAAATACAACCCCACACCCTAGCCCTCTTCATTCTGAAATCTTTTATCAAAAATCCTCAAATTTTTCCAAGTCAAAGAAGAGTACAAGTGGAGTTAGCCCAAGGTCACTTTCCGACGACGATTCAAGACGATTCCGGCGACCCTGCGACTCCACGAAGCTTCCAATTCTTTCATCAACTTCCCCTCTCTCATTTCAACTTGTAAGTCCCACCTCTCTCCTCCTCTTTCTATCTTAAAACTTCTTTTTTTCAAAACACATCGGTAAGTGGAGTTATACCAATCTTTAAATTCTATTCTCTTTAGAATTTCAATTTTTCTTGAGAACAAATCATCCAAATCATCAAACATTGCTTATTAATCATTAAACAATTTTTAGAAATAAGTTTCAATTTAAAACTCCATGTAAAACAACTTTTATAAAGCTTTTACGTTTAAATACCATAAAATTATATATGACATCTTTTATCATTTTGTTTGTATTACCTTTAGAAAAATCTCACGAGGTAATGACCTACCTCTCACAACACGCATCTTGACATAGCATGATTTCCTTTTTATAATATTTTTGGGACAAATATGACTTTTACATTAAAACACCATAAACTATTAAAAACCGTATTCTTTAAATTGTGTTATAAATTCCTTACGATTATTTCTCTACAACCCACTTTTGGGGAATCCGATTCGGTTGGTGCGGGTTATCGCATATCCATCGGACTAGTAGGGCGAGATATAGACCTCCTCACGGACCATACGATCTCGATGGAATTTTTAATACAATTTTTAAGAAAAACGTGATTTTCTATTTAATAAATAATTTTTTTAATAATTATATATAAATATTATCGAACCATCTATTTTATATATTTAACAAATTCCATGTTTTCTAAACAAAAGAATCACAAGTTTCATGAAAATACCATCAAGAATCCGTTCAAGTCAACTTTACACTAAAATACCATGTATTATTCAATCTAGGTTTATATTCACTAGAATACCTCACTTTTAAAATAAATTACATCCATGAAAACCCTAAATACGATAAATAAATACTTGAGCTTTATTTTGAAAGTATACTAAAACTATTTTTCATAAAAACCCCTCAAGTTATATTAAATTACAATAAGGACCCTAGTAAATATAGGTTTAAGCAGGACCAATTCTCTTGAGCCTCAAGGAGCCGGAGAAAGTGGGTGCTTTCCTATTTAAGGTAGAAAACTAAAACAGGGTTATCAAATGGTAATTGTCTTGGAAAAAAACACAAATCCTGCCGTTCATGTGCAGCAGTTACCGATAACCCCAAAACCTAATTCAGGAATCCAATTTTGTTTAAGTGTCTGACTCAATCTGAGTCACAGTCTAATCTGAATATAAATCAAACATGAATACAATTCAAATATAACTCCAATACAACATGAATCCATATATACTGGAACTTGAACATGAATACCAGAATACTATCAACTATCAACATGACTTGATTTGACCGAACCATGGATATATATTGACTTGACTACATAACTATCCGTTTATATCCTTATCCGTTTACATGAACAATTTATACCATGGTTTCGGCAAGTCTTACATCTACAAAACAACACAATATACATTACGGTGTTTTTAAGGGGTAGGCAGGTACGGAATATATTAGAAGTGGAATGAGACGGTCACTATAATACACCTAACCTAAATATCCATTGTCGTTGTCCTGTGGGTTTTGACGGGGTCTTATAGTCCATATGCCTTAGTCCACGGAGCAAGTTGGACTCCTCTCATCTACACTAATATATTCTGTACCAAGTTACAAACAACTACGTTAGTATAACAACAATAGATAAATTAACATATCTACTCCTTTTACTTGATCTATCTCTCTTTTGGGACTTACCGAGCGATTGTTCGCTGATGACATTCCTTTTCTCTTCTTTCTTTGGAATGTTGTCAGGAAGACCCGACTCTCAGGAGGTCAAGCCCAGCCAGGAGAATTTGGAGCAGTTCATTGAAGACCCAGAGCTCTAGTCTACTTGTACATACTTTTACTTTCAGTTCATATGTCATTGTTTAGGCATCGCTTTCCAGTATTGTATTTACTTTCCAGTTTTTAATCAATAAAAAGTTGCTATTTATTTATGTCTCTTATCATTTCTTGTGTACATTTATTATATTGCTTATTTACGCTTAACGTGTTTACTTCTGAGTAAATATGTCGTGGGCCTCGTCATGTCTCCTTCTCCGTACGCTGGGAAGCGGGGCGTGACATACAATATAGAGGTCCTACAGATGTCTACCCTACTTCAGTAAAGAATCGGCGCGATATCATCAAAGTAAAAACGAAGTGATGGTATATTCCTAACTTCGGATCTTGACGACAGTACATACAAACCCTAAAGACCGTTGGAGATCATCCCATCTAGAAGGGTGTGGTTATGACTCATCGAGGCTCTAAATTGAGCCTAACCTCAAGTAAAGAGCGTCATGGCAAATTCCTAATGCTTGCTCTTCCGATGGTAATATGACCTAAGGAGATTACTTGAAGACGTCTTGTTCAGCCCCCGAAGGGATCAGAGACACGACAGTCGTGTGGCTATTCGAATATAGGCTTAAAGACTGCATATCGAGGAATATATCAGCCAATGCGACGGCACTACGGACTAAAACCCTAGTACCACAAACCTAACGGACCTCTATCGTAAAAGAATAGAGGTTATCTACATACAACGTTAGGACGAGTTTTCCTGTAAATCCAAGGGAGGTAAACTAAAAACACTCCGAAATGAGTACGTAAACTAGAGACTCTGAAATGAGTGAATAAACTACAAACTCCGAAATGAGTATGTAAACTAGAGACTCCAAAATGAGTGAATAAACTACAAACTCCGAAATGAGTACGTAAACTAGAGACTCCGAAATGAGTGAATAAACAACAAACTCCGAAACGAGTAAATAAACTAGAAACTCCGAAATGAGTACATAAACTACTTCGGGCCAAATCAAGACATCAAGAAACAAAAAGGTCAAAATTGTTAAAGTTATATACGATATGCCAACCCGAAACCATTCATATGCTATGCATTACTCTACACTACTTCACTCACGGGTATATCCCCATGAGCAAGGTAATAGAGGGAGCATTTGCTCACATCGGTCCAGTGTTCACTTACATCTAGACGCATATTTGAATGATAAATAGAGTTGAAAGTATGCTCATTTATGTGTGTGCGCGCGCGCGCCACATATGCGTGCATCATTGGCATTCGTATGCAACAGAAACTCCTAAGGGTAAAGTGCAAAGTACATGTGCAAAGGCAAGATGCCCATATGAATATGTGCTAGGGGTGAAACATTTAGCGGTCAACGATAAAGAAACACATTTAAATAAACACTTTATTCTACAGGAAAGAGATCACCAAACACGGGATCAAAAGTACAAGGGTTTACAAAACTATAAATAAAGTTTTCTAAAGCCCTCTCAGCCTTCTCCACCATGTCGAAGCGGCGATCTTCGCGAGGAGTCGCTCCCCATCGGTCAGCGCCATGCCCATCGACGAAGGCAGATATGATGGACCATTGAACCCGTATCTGGCTTAGCAGCTGAACAGAGCGATCCCTCAGAGGCTGGGTAATCAAATGCGACTCATGAAAGCACTCAATCTTGTCCTCCGCTATGTCGAGCATCGCCGAAGTCATCTCCGCTGGATGAGGGGGAATGTCAGCGAGCACGGACAGGAAGATCATACGGAGCCAAATAGAGCCGATGGGAAGAGGAGAGCCTCTACGAATCAGGAGCTCGTACATCGCCGTGTCGCATTAGTCATCCGTGAGAACGGGATTCGCCAAGCATGAAGCAAAATGAGGAACAATTCCCTAGATAGGCACCTCTCATGGTTGCTGACGAGCATGTGGACGATTGCAAGCCATAACTATTGATCTGTTAAAAATGGTTCTTTTCTTGTGAAGAAGAAGAAGAACATCGCTTCAGAATATAAAGAGAATCATTTAAGTCTAGGCATAGAAAATGTTATGCATGCTGGACCTATTTCCAAGTTCTGACAAAAAGAAGGCATCGGAAAAGAAAGAGTTAACTTATGAAAAGCATAGCAAGAAGGTGAAACGATTCCCTCGTAACCTATAGCAGCGCCTCACGTGCATGATGCATGAGCGCCAGCGCTAGTTTTTTTTAGGCTCAAATCCTACAGAAGCGCCTCATGTGCATGACACGTGAGCGCCCGCGCTAGTTTTTTATATAACAACACCTCACGTGAAGCACATGTGAGCGTTGGCATAAAAAACGGGGGCTTTGTCATTCATACTTCAAAGAAATTCATACATGAGGATGATAACAAAAAAAAACATCATCAAAATGTCTACAATGGCAAGACACTGAACTCTGGACATGGATTCTTAAACTCAAAAGCAAGTTTGAGCAATGCACGTTCAGATTCATCAACCATCTTTTTGTGCATCTTCTCTCGAATGCAAGCATCAGGATCACCACTGATGTCCTCCATCCTCTGGTATGCTGATACTATCGCCTTTTGTTGAAAGATATGGTGCAAGATGGCAACAAGATTATCTCGCCGTTTCTTCGAGATCAACCCCATCAGATACATAGAATTCACTTTGTATTCAGCATCATCGAGCGCTTGAAGCGGCATAATCTCAAGGCGCCCAAGTATAGCTTCCTAGATCGACCCAACGATGGTCTTCAAAAGGGCAGAATGGCGGGGGAGCAATTGACCGTTGTAATCATCAAAGCGACGCATCACCTCATCGCATTGGGCGTCGGTGTACTCCTGGCCTTGAAAGCGACCCTGGATACGAATCTCCTCATAAGAGATAATCTCTTCAAGATCATACAGATGACCAGCCATGATACCTGAAAAGAAACCCAGTGGAAAGTTAGCAATAAAAACAAAATGCTAGCACCACAGAATCAAGATGGCGGCTCGTCAATGATGAGACAAGTGCCCATTATGAGAATAAAAAAGATTCTCATTAAATGAAAAGTGGAGTTAAAAACTCTCAATATTCTCCAAAAGACGGGCTCTTTAAAACAAACAACATATTCAAATATGTGAAGACAAAAAAGGTGATTAAAACCCCAAAAATTTTAGAAAAGGAAAAATGTCCAAGAAAAGCAAAGGGAATAAAATTCCCAAAGTTCTTAGGACCCAAATCAGAGCTAAGTTTTGCAAAAAAATGGAATTAAATTCCCCCAAATAGTGGGATTAAATCCTAGAGAGCTCCATGCCAGAAAAACTCATTGGTTAATCTATAGAATCAAAAAAATGTCAAGATTGACATCAGGGTAAAACCCTGAGAAGGAGAATAAAAGATTCTCAAGTCTTGGATGAGGACATTAAAATCCACGATCTATAAAAAGAAAAGTTTTTTTAAGATCTCCAAGAGACCGAGAGAGTGCTATGCTCTGTCGAATCTGATAATGTACTTAAAATACAAAACTAAGAAAATATATATGCTCAAAAAGGGTTAAGAGTTAAGCTCTTTTCATAATTCTTACCAAGAAATTTGGCAGAGTATACTCTATTCAAAAGAGTTCTAGGAGAAAGAGATCTAAGATCTGTGAAACGAGAATTAAATTCTCAAAAGAAAAGAAGGTTCAAGAAAGAATATGAAGAGATAGCAGTCATCTCAAGGGCCTAAGGCTCTATTTAACGTGGGGGAACGGTTCAACTTCCTAGAAGATCCAACGGTGGTAAAAGTGACACCGTTGCACTCACGTGTGAGCCATATGAGAACAACGGTGGGGGACATTTGTTCCCCTAATATTTAAACACAATAAAAAAAAGCTAAACTCTGTTAAAATTCAATGAGACAGCGTCTCACGTGCTCCCCACGAGGGTGCCAGCACCAGCGCCAACCTCTTAGGATTAAATCCTATGGTGGCGCCGCATGTGAAATTCACGTGGATGCCAATGTACAAAGCACAGGAGTGCCGATCATATATAAGAATTAAATTCTCAATTAGCGCCCACGTGCACAACACGTGAGCGCCGGCGCTCAAATTAAAAGAAGGTAGAATTAATTCTACACGGGGGGATATTTCCCTAAAATCTGGGATATTCTCTGTTAAACGGAGTCATTGGATCAAAAATCCAATGATGAAGATAAAATAATAGAATTAAATTTTATTAGGAGAAAATATCCTCCTAATCTTTCTAAGTGAGAAAGATATTCTCAATTGGATCAAAGATCCAATAATAGAATTAAATTCTATTTTGGGAATATATTTCCCCAATCTTTCTAAACAAAAGAGGATTGCTCTTTATAAAACAGAAAGCTCTTGGATTAAAAATCCAATGGTGATTAAAAATCACCGCTTGACAGAATTAAATTCTGTGTATGGGAAAATATTTTTCCAATCTCGTTAAAAACAAGAAAACATATTCTGTGAAACAAAAATCACTGGATCAAAGATCCAACGATGGATAAAATCTCCCGAGGAAATTTTGAAACCGATTAAATTGATTAGTATCTCTCAAATGAGAGATTTTCTCAAACTAATTAACAACATGCCTCTACTATATAAAAGACCAGAGACTTCAAGTCTTAGAGGACACCACAGACACAGAGATATAGAGGACTGGCCCCATAAGTTACTCCACAAGAAGAAAACAGAGAATTTAATTCTCAAAAGAAGAAGAAGATCTCCCTCCTTTCAAACTCTAGGTAAAGAAAAACACAGAGATCAAACATCTTCTTTGCCTATATAAGGGTTTAACCTTTCTCAAAGAACTTAGTTCTTTCTCTGGATCTAAGATCCACAAGACAAGTCTCCTATAAGTTGAGAATTTAATTCTCATCGGGAAGATCTTGTTTTTGAGAATCAAAAATTCAAGGGAGAAAATGGAAAAGATGGAGTCTATAATACTCCAGGAACTTAGTTCTTTCAAATCAAAAACTTAGTTCTTAAATAAACTCGATTCCAGATCCTCAAAATAAAGATCTTAGTGATCATTAATGGTCAAAATGCCATTAATAGAAAGTCAATCTCTAAAAAGAAAAAGAACTCAGCGCCTCACGTGAAAACACGTGAGCGCCCAAAAGATCCTTCCCCAACAGAAGCCTAGCGCCCCACGTACTTCCCACGTGGGTGCCCAAAGCAGAAGGCCAGCGCCTCACGTGAAATACACATGAGCACTGAGTAAAATACTTAGCACTTCATACGCAGCCAAAACGGCTGAGTGCTTAGCACTGATTGGGCAGCGCCTCACGTGAAACACACGTGGGTGCCCAACAAAATAAATGAGACAGCGCCTCACGTGGGCGCCATACAAAAGTGCTTAGCATTATACATCTTCAGTCAAAATGACTAAAGTGCTCAGCACTTATTGGGAAACGCCCATGTCTGAGCACCTCACATGATACACATGTGAGCGCCAGAGCTTCAAACAAATGCTTAGCACTTCTGCATAAAATAAAATAGGGGCTGAGCAAACAGAACCCAAATAAGTGCTTAACTCTTTTAAATAAAAAAAAGACAAGACTGAGCAGACCAAGCCCAAATTTGCTAAGTCCCTCTGGAGTCAATTGCAACTGAGCCTAAATGCTCTATTGTTGGATATCAACTAAAATTTGATGATCCTTAAATATTGCTAAGTTGATCTTAGTCTCAAATAAGACTAAGTCTCAAATAAGACTAACGTATCCTTAGTAAAAAATAAATCGAGCCCAAATGCTCATATATTTAAGTTGATTTTAATCTCAAACTAGATTAACGGTTCTTAAATAAAACAAAATATTTTTGAACTAAAGGAACATATAACCCAAGTTCAAAACCCAAAACCAAATCTTAAATATACGGATTTGGACTAATCCGCGCCCTACGGGCAACGACATAAACTGGTCTCCGTATACCATCCACAAGAAACCAAAACAAACAAAATACACACGACATGAAGTGAACTGTTGGAGAATAAGAAAGTGGCTATCGCAATGCGGTAAAGTAATTAACTGCAGGGGCTTGCGCCTGCAGGGAAGAGCGTCCCCACAATCAAAAAACCCCTCACAAATGAGAGGGCATCTAATAAAGTCTGCTACAATGGTCGCATCTATCCAAACCTTCGATATACGGTGCCATAAATCAACTTGGTATCTTCGGAAAGGTGGGTGGATAAGTCCAAATAGCATCTGTCCCTAAATTCAGGCTAGACGTCTCCGCGTCTCAGTCCAGCTTTCGGCGGTAAACACCGGCTATCCTCGGTCGTTTGTCATTCCCTGAAAGGAGCGGACCACGACAACAATCTAAAATCCTAGAAAATGGCATCACCAACGAGGAAGAAACGGACGAATTCACAATCCATACGGTCTACATGCTGGGACGCCGAATGTCAAGAAGTATTTGAAAGCATCAAGCAGTACCTGTTGCACCCTCCAGTGCTCGCTGCCCCCATCCCAAATAAACTGCTGATCCTCTACACCGTCGCGCTGAATGAATCACTCGGCGCCCTCCTTGTCCAAAACAACGAGGAGAGAAAGAAAAATCCCCTCTACTACCTCAACCGAACATTAGTTGGGGCAGAGCATAAATACTCCTTGATTGAAAAGCAATGTTTAGCCTTGATATTTGCCGCAAAGTTAAGGCATTAATGCTTACTTACCGGGTTATGTTGATCTCCAAGATCGACCCGCTGAAATATTTGATGACCAAGACGGGTCTAACTGGTAAAATAGCAAGATGAGCTGTCATGCTGCTTGAGCTTGATATAGTCTATACTCCTCAGAAAGCAGTGAAAGGGCAAGCCCTCGCCGACTTTCTAACTGCTCATCCCATACCTGAAAGTTCACCGCTAAATTGCGAGTTACCTGATGAACAAGTGTTGTACCTCGATGATGACGAGCCATGCTGGGAGCTCTACTTCAATGGAGCCTCATCAATAAGGACCTCCAGCAAATCAAGCATCCTGCAGATAAAAACAGGGATAGGATTGGTGTTCATCACACCATCGGGAGGAATCCTACAACGTTCTTTCGCTCTTAACGAGTCCCGCACAAACAACGAAGCTGGGTATGAAGCTCTGATAGCTGGCCTGAAGCTCGCCATAGAAATGCAGATCCCTCAGCTGCGTGTCTACGGTGATTCCCAGCTAGTCGTCAACCAAGTAATCAGCGAATACAAGATATATAATTCCGAGTTAGCTCGATACAGAGGCCGAGTGGTGGATCTCATAAAGCGTTTCACCCACATTGAACTGATGAGAGTTCCCAGGGCGCTGAACAGAAAAGCTGACGTACTCTCTCGCCTAACCAAGGAGCTGGCTGATCCTGACATGGACGAAATTCTAATCACAGTCAGAACCCGGCAAATCCTGTCTCCCGTCGCTTTACGAGAAAAAGAAATTATAGAACAAGAGAACAGTCCTGCTAAGGAAGCTCAATTCATCAGGGACGAGCCTGATTGGAGAGAACCCTTTACAAAATACCTCTGATACGGCAAACTGCCTGAAGAAAAATCTGTGAGGTTTCAGCTGAAGAAGAGAGCTCTATGATACGTATTTGTAAATAATACGCTATACCACAAATTATACAACCAACTCTGGCTCAGGTGTCTGTCATCAGTCAAAACCCAAAAAGTCATGAAAGAAGTTCACTCGGGCGTTTGCGGAGCTCACCAATCCGGCCCTAAAATGTGGCTTCAAATCAAACGGCTTGGATATTACTGGCCTACCATGATAAAGGATTGCGAAAAAATGTCATCTATACCAAATTCACGGTGACTTCATTCACAAGTATGCTAATCCGTTGCATCCTACCGTGGCGTCTTGGCCCTTCGAAATTTAGGGCACCGACATAGTTGGCCCAATTGATCCTCCGTCATCCAAAGGCCACCTTTCATATTAACCGCAAAGGACTACTTCTCCAGATGGGCTGAAATTGTCCCGCTAAAAGAAGTCAAGACAGAAAATATTCTGACATTCTTCCGGCATAATATTCTATACCGCTTCAGTACACCAAGAAGAATCATATCTGACAATGGGCCTTCTTTCAAGAGCTTCAAAATCTCAAGGTTCACTACACAACATAAGATAGACTGAAGATATTCTTCTATCTATAATCCAAGAGCCAATGGATTAGCCAAAGTCTTCAACAAAACCTTGTGCAAGCTCCTGAGGAAAAATGCTTCAGCCAATAAATGAGACAGGGATCTGAAGCTCCAAGAGGCGTTGTGGGTATATCATACCACGCACCACACTCCGACACAGTCTACTCCATACTCGCTTCTCTTCGGAGTGGAGGCAATCCTTCCCCTCGAAGTTGAAGTTCCAAACCTAAGAATGGTCATCCAGCACGATTTGACGGAGGAGGAAAACGTTCTCCTTCGGCTCGAAGAATGTTACGCCCTCGAAGAAAAGAGACTCGCAATACAACAAAATCTGGAGCTGTACAGAGACCAAATTTCATGGGCCTATGATAAGATGACCCGTCTCCGTGCTTTTAAGAAAGGCGAATTGGTGTTGGTACTCAAAATACCAATCATCCTCAATCGACACGCCAAGGGAAAATTCGAGCCAAATTGGGAAGGGCCATACGTCGTCGAGAAAGTGTTTGATGGAGGATCCTACCAGCTGATAAGTGCCGAGGGAGAAAGGCCCATGCCACCCATCAATGGGCGATATCTCAAGAAATACTACGCGTGAATGCTCCAATTCACGGAAGAATTGAGCACACAGCCCCTACGGTATGGATCATACATCCTGTAAAACCATATACAATCCATGGGCATGAACGACCCCTATCTCTCCCAAGTCCTACCGGAGAGACTACATCTAAAGTCCTACCAGAGATGAAGCTCCACCGATGTAAAAAAAAAGCATGCCCACAAGCAAAACGGGCACGGATGAAAACCAGAAAGGGCTACATGAGTAAAAACAGCAGAACTGCCGGCGATTTTGTGAAAAGCCGAAAGGGCGCAAACTCATGAAAAGAGATGAAATACACTCGCAAAGTCCTCTCGACCTTGTGAGAAGAAAATCTTCGCGTGAGATCCTTACGACTCATAAAGGAGCAACACACTTAGGAATCCTCACGATTCCTAAAGAGAATATGCACCTATGAGATCCTCTCGACTCGCAGAGAAAAAAAATGCTTTTTTGAGACCCTGGCAGCTCATAAAATTGAAAAGCCTTAGATGATAGAGATCTAAACCTATCTTCTAAGACATCGCTCCCCAACGGGCAACGGAAAATGATGAGTCGCTCCTGGCACTACGCTTCAGTATTAGTGGTGATGATGCCGACCCGAAACATAAACCCTAAGTTTTCCCAAAGGAAAATGATGAGTCGCTCCTGACACTACGCTTCAGTGTTCACGGTGCTGATGCCGACCCAAAAACCAAATCCCAAGTCCTCCCGAGGCAAATGATGAGTTGCTCCTGGCATTATTCCAGTGCGGCGATGTTGATACCAAACAAAATCTAAGTTCCAAGTTCCTCTCAAATTCAAAAGTCCCGCCAAATAAGGCAGAAATCAAACAGATCAAATCAACGTCCCACCCAGCAACGCTTCCAAGATCAAAAGTCCCGCTGGACGGGTAGGAAACTCCCAAAATAAATCAAATCAAACAAGTCAACTAATGACCTCCTCGGTGGAATCAAGCTCCACCTCGGAAACAAATCAATCCTGACACTGCAAAAATCAGAGCAAGTCAATTTCAACCCCGACACCACAGAAAGCGGAGCAATTCAAATCAAATCCCCAAACCGCAGAAAGCGGAGCAAGTCAAATCAAAATCCCGACACCGTAAGAAGTGAAGTAAGTCAAATCAAATCCCGACACCTCAGAAAATGGAGCAAGTCAAATCAAAATCCCGACACCGCAAGAAGCGGAGCAAGTCAATTCAAATCCCGACATCGCAGAAAGCGGAGCAAGTCAAATCAAAATCCCGACACCGCAGAAAGCGGAGCAAGTCAAATCAAATCCCGACACCGCAGAAAGCGGAGCAAGTCAAATTAAAATCCTGACACAGCAAGAAGCAGAGCAAGTCAACTTCAACCCTGACACCGCAAGAAGTAGAGCAAGTCAAATCAAGTATCGGCCGTCCAAGTCGCAAAAATGGCAGCACCGACAGTCCAAGTCGCAAAAATGGCAGCACCGACTTTCCACGTCGCTAAAAGTGCAGTATCGACCATCCATGTCGCAAAAAGGGAACCAAGTCAACGTATCGACCTTCCAAGTCGCAAAAATGGCAACACCGACCGTCCAAGTCGCAAAAATAGCGGTATCGACCGTCCACGTCGTAAAAAGGGAACCAAGTCAAAGTATCGACCGTCCAAGTCGCAAAAATGGCAGCACCGACTTTCCAAGTAGCAAAAATGGCAGTATCGACCGTCCACGTCGCTAGAAAGGCGGTATCGACCATCCATGTCGCAAAAAGGGAACCAAGTCAAAGTATCGACCGTCCACATTACAAAAAAGGCAGTATCGACCGTCCACGTCACTAAATTTGCAACATCGACCATCCACGTCGCTAAAAGCGCAACATCGACCGTCCATGTCGTAAAAAGGGAATCAAGTCAAAATATCGACTGTCACATCACAAAAAGGGCAGTATCGACCGTCCAAATCGCAAAAAGGGCAGTATCAACCTCCACGTCACAAAAAGGGACTCAAGTCAAAATATCGACCGTCCATGTCACAAAAAGGACAGTATCGACCGTCCATGTCGCAAAAAGGGCAGTATCGACCGTCCAAATCACAAAAAGGGCATAGTATCGACCTCCACGTCGTCAAAACAGAAACCAAATCAAGTCAACCTCCACGCAAAAGAAGATCCATCAATTTCATGCACAGGACCCATATATGCGGTGCGCATTCATTAATGAGGGGGCACTTTGTTGGGGTCAAAATTTACACCCCATTGACCAAGTCAAAGTCAACGGGTCAAAGTAAATTGTTCCCGCCAAAGAAATTTAGCTAAGAGCCATATGTTCCCTTATAAAAAAGGGGAGAGAATAAAAATGATAAAAAAATTCCTACCGTTTGGTATCACGTGTTAAACACGTGAGCGCTTATATGCAAAATATATAAGTGCTGAAAGCAAATAATAAAATGGCCAAACAGGCCTCTCGTGTTAAACACGTAAGCGCCCATATGCAAAGCATATGAGCTCTGAATATAAATAACCAAAGGTCAAACAGTTCTCACATGTTAAACACGTGAGCGCTCATAGCGCTGAAAATAATCCGGCTAAAACCCATATTAGGAGGTCACGTGTTAAACTCGTGAGTTCCTTTGCTGTATACTTTTGGCAGCGCTCACATGCAAAGCACGTGAGCGTCGCAATTCAAATCGCTCTCTAAGGATAGAATTGAATTCTATATAAAATTAAATTCTATTTTTGGGAGAATATTGTTAGTGATATATGCCCTAGAGGCCATTATTGTATAGTACTAGCTTGTATATTATATTTTGGAAGCTTGAGATATACACGGATATAATAACAGTCTTGATTAATATGGTAGTATGCTACTTGGCTTGATTCTACCTCTTTATGTTTCTTTTAGCATATCGCTAATACATATTGGTAGAGCCCTTAGGATATTTGCTTGACTACCAGCATTGTGATGACAATCACACCAGTGGGGGCTGGGTAGTCTATAAGCGCATCCTTAAACAGGTCCCTAGTCGTAGAATTATCGAGACGGGGCATCGATACTCCAGAGTAGACTAGTGTATACGCTTCTCATCCCAGCAGGGGAGATGGTCTGTCCCACATCCATTAGTACATCATACTGGAGATAGTATACAGGTGCTCATTGGGTTATGAGTTACACTGGACAGGACTCGTGGGGAACTGCTGGTTGTTATTATACCTATCGTTACTTAGCAGTTCCCAAGTGACATGAGTACAGGTTGTTAGTTATATGTATGCCGCAGAGGCCATTACTGTACATACGATGTATATTGTAGTGGATGCTGGGACATATATAGGGAGGACTTTCTTGCTCGACATGATAGTATGCTATCTGGTTGTAATTTATCTTAACATGTACTCTGATTGTCTCTATATTACATGTTGATAAAGCCCTTAGGATATGTACTCGACTACTGGGACTATGATAAGATCATACTAGTGGGGCCACGGTAGTCGACGAGTACATCCTATAATTGTTCCTAGTCGTGGGTGTATCGAGACAGGGCATCGATGCACCAGAGTAGACTAGCGTATACGCATCTTGACCCATATGATGGGCGATGGATGATCCCATATCCATCGGTGTTTGACATCAAGGATGGTGTACGGGTGCTCAGTGGAGACTGGGTACACTGGACGGACTCGCCGAGAACTCCCATATGGTATTATACCTCACGTCAGATGGCAGTTCTCCGGTGACACTGGTACAGAGTAGTCTGTTGACCCGAGATCGTCATAGAGCCTTGTGTGATTCCCACTGTGCTTTGATTTCCATCATACCACGTCCAAGAGGGCGTGCAAAAAGGTGGCTTTTGGGTACAATCCCGAATCATATGGAGGCAATGAGCGATAGGAGGGGATTCGTCTCTCCCGGTATAGGGAGTTGATGTTATGCTGTGTTCGATTGGCTATAACCGGAAATCCCTGGCTAGGGTTGTTGAGATTTACTGGTAAGTGTTATCAGTAGTTTCTCAAATGTTATAGACCTTAAATCAACACGACTTATCGAGCTACTGGGGTCTGACGTTTACCACCCTAGGCGAAATATGCGACATATCAGACGACGAGACCGGACTGTACGGGAGTGTTACTGTTTGGATTCACAGGAGAATGTACAGGCTTTCTTGTTGATCTTCTGAGCGCTCAATACCTGGGTAGCTGTTACGTTTAGCTGACCGCTTGCAGCTTATGGGTGTTTGATATGATCATCACCTACTGCCGGCGTATTGACGATTCTTTAGAGTCCTACACAGAGGTTTCTTGGCTCAGGCAAAACGGAGTAGGGGCACATATGTGATATGTGCGGGACCGAGGATAATGTGATATGAGATACCGTATTATATTCTCGCGATATTTGATATCAGCCTGGTCATCGGATCAAGTGTTGATTCGATGAATCGGTACGGATAAATATTAGTCGGTTATATGCGATATAGCCGGATTGTCGGATCAAATGTTGATTCGATAATTTAATGTATAATAATATATATGATATATTAAATTACATTATCTAATATTAGCTCACTAAAAGATTCTTTTTCTCACTCGGGTAATACATTGATATATATGCGATATATGTTAAATGTATTATTTTATTTTGTTACAATAAATATTGTATATGTGATATATAATATTGTAACATATTATAATTATTAATGCAACATGTTTAGAGGAGTTTAAACAAGTTTAGGGTTTGATTTGGGTTAATGCATTCTAGATGTTTCTAGATGTTTTTACTTTGTCATTTGTTAAGATATTATGATAGATATTTCTTTGTGACTCACCCTTTAACCCAACCCAAAACCCTAACCCTAGTAAACTCTCTACATTGGTTACTACAACCATGGTTGCATAAATGATTATGATAACATTTTATTATTCATCACAAATGATTATTCATCTTCTTCTTCCTTCATTCTTTCATGGAAAAAGCTTACTAGCTTTTTCCAAGTGATGAATAAATATGAGAAAAAGATAAATAAAGAGAGAAAAAATCCTACTTCATCATCCTCATCTTCCCTTGCCATTTAGATGAGGGTGTTCACATCATTTCATGAGTGTTAGCTTGTGTTAACGAAACTTCAAGGTAGATCATCTTAGTATCGAAGATCGGAAGCAAAGGTTGCATCTTTCTCTTCGTGGAACCTCTCGAGAGTCCGGAACCCGATGATCGTAGCGAAGGGACCACAACACGGAGCATATGAAGTGAAGGACCGGATCTACAAAGGTTGTAATCCCTCTCACTTAGTATTAAAGTGTTTAGCATGTTAGTTTTCGCCTAATCTCTAGTTTAAAGATCCGTATTCGGGTTGTTCGGCACGGCTAATTTTTTAATCGGGCATGGTTGATGCCTCGTAGACCCTTGTGTGCGTGCCTAGCAACCCTACAGTGGTATCAGAGCCAAGCTAGAGCTTTAGGCGAAGTCTAGACGAAATTTAAAGTCCAATCGAACCCGGAAAACCCGATATACCCTAGTTTCTGGAAATTTTTCAAAACTGTGATTTTTTCCAAATTAAAAATGCTCAAAAAAATCAGCAGGGAAATACAAGAGTTACTGTGAAGCACGTGCGCCTGATTCCACCAACGCACGGCGGAACCGCGGCACAAGCATGGCTTGTGCGGCGGTTCCGCGGCACTTTAGTCACTTCACTATTTCAAATTTGCACAGTAATTCTTATCTTTTAGTGCTGTATTTTCTGGGAATTTTTAATATTTATTCAACTGTTGAATTTTCTGGGTTGTGTTGGGGATTCGATAATTCGATCGGGAACTTTAACTACGTCTTTGTGTTTTGTCCGGATAACTTTTAGAAACTGTTAAAAAGTTCGAACGGATATCAATAACTCACTTTTTCCCCTGTCGGAAATTTTTTCAAAAGTTGGATTTTTCCTCGTGTTTAAGAACGTTTTAAGTCGTGCAAGTAACGCGGTGGACCCTCTAGAAGACAACAAACCTTAACTCGATTATGTGACCGTCTTGAACTGCTTTTTGAACCTTAGGGTTTGGGGCAGTACGGCGTGCCACATGTGAGGCGTTGGCTTGACCCTTCTGCGGCTGGACCATTGGTACTGTGGCATGTGATGGATGTTTTTTAAACTGATTTCAAGTGTTGAGATATATTGGGGAAATCTTAGGTGTTTGATGATTCGATCGGAAAGTTTAACTTTGTCTATTTATCTGGAATGTGATACAATATTTGGAATCCACAGGTAGTTATGAGATAACTGATTTGAATATTATAGACATAGCAGTTTATTCTCAAATGATCGGTTGCCACAGAATTTTGATGTGATCAAAAGTCCGTCGCAATCACGTAGCGTACGCGGATACTCGCTGGGTAAACTTAATAGACAGCTACGCCCCATAGCCCCGACCAAGTGACTGTAGGAGAACCCCGTCGCCAAAAGCATCCGTTCGGGTGCTTGCGGCAGCGGTGTTCCGCCTTAGTGCACTTTGTCGACGGCATCCGGGGGTGCGGCCGTCTACTAAAGTTTGCGACGAGCATTCGATCATAATGTCGGGAATCTTGTTGAATTGCCCGAGTTGATATTGAAAAGAGTTTTCGATAATGAGACTAAAATGCGGGGTTTATAATTGTTAGGCATGAGATGTCTAAGGAATTCATTTGGTTAGGCATGCGATGTCTAAGGAGGTTGCGGATTCCAACTGTTGTAGTTTTACACTTTCTTTTCTGTGACCGTAAGCGTAGTATGTAGTGTATCGCCGGCTTCGTTGCTATACATCAACGACAATCGGGATACGCATACTTGCTTACGTTGATGATATGAGATATTATGTGTTGCTGTGATATGTTGTACTGGATCGTCGCGTTTGAATAGCCGGGGGTTTTATGTGAGATAAGAGTTTTTTCTTTTTCATTCATGTAAAATTCATTTGTATGTAATATTCTTTTATTGGGGCACTTCCAGGTAGCGGAAGATGTCACCGTTGTATATTATTTACTTTTCCGCATTAGGTAGACCCAAGGAGGGGAGCACAAGTAACCGGGTTCTGAGGTCCAGTGGGAGACCATATCGAGGAGTCGAGACCGGGTCTCCTAACCCTAGAATTGGCAGTGTTACTTGCCGCTCTCGTAGGGGTCTAGGGATGTGAGTTTGGCTATTCATCGCGACCGTGGAATCCGTGTTTTATACAGGCTCGTATTGAAAACACGGACGTCGTAGTATATCCAATATTTCATATATGTTCTTCTGCTGCAATGTTCTGTGATGAGATCATATTACTGCCTGAGACGAATGTTTATATTATATATATATGTGATATATGTTATATTGCAGATTTCGTTTCAAATGTGATGCTTATGAAGCATAATAAAATGGGACTTCATTAATAAGATTAATGAAATAAAAGAAACCTAAGATGTTGTAGAAACTTGTTTATAAAAAACCGGTAGCTCTGGTTGTTGCTTTGCATAGCGGTGTTCCTTGTAGAACATCCAGCACCTTATTCGATAAGGAAAGGACCGAGATCCCTTCACCGGGAGTGACTCCTTTAGAAATAACTGGCAGATGCTACGAACTCGATTTGTCTTTTGATTGCTTCTATAGTTCTTGCTTTGCATAGTGGTATTTGTGAAATATCCTGCACCTTATTCGATGAGGAAAGGGCCGACGATCCCTTCACCGGGAGTGACCCCTTTAGCAAAACTAGAAAAGCCTCAAAAACACTCCATTTAAAATCACTCGATTCTACAACGATATCAAGTTCATTACGCAATAAGTTTTCTTAAAAACCTGTCGTAACCCTCCGTCATTTTAGGAAGTAGAGTACTTAGTATTCGTGCTGTGTTTGTTGACCATAGTTAAGGCACAGTGTACGGTAGCTAAGTGATGTCTTCCTATATAGCATATGATGCGATTAGTTAGGACAGTCATATGACTTTGTTGACCTTAGTTAAGGGTCATGTGGGTGGGTCTAATTAATCAAGAAATGACGGGTAGAACTTGACTAGTGCTATGATTTGTTGACCATAATTAAGGTCATAAGTCACTAGGGGCAAAATATTATTGGGAATTTCAAGTGTTGAAATTTGCAATGAGATTGCATACCTTCTATGAGATAATTGGATCCCGATACCCGCTACGAGTAAGAGTTACTCCTGGGAGAGTTTTACACATTACAATTAGCCGATCAAGTAAGTGTCTAGAAAGGTGTTAACGGGGTTATGCCTCTGGGAAAACGAGGTTTACTTTAATTAGGTTCGTGCGAAAGCACGGGGGACCTCCCTCAAAGTACCGACACTGGCCTGGCTGAAAGATTGGCGAACTTGTAGCGTGTAATTAATCCCGGCTAATCTTTCCTTTTAGGGTTTGAAGGAAGATTTGATTAAAACAGTGGGAGACATCCTGATTAGATATATTAGATAACCAATCTAATCTTGCAAGAGCATACGCTGAGTGTTTTCTTCTCTCTCTCTCCAGGTAGCGACCATATCACGCCTTAATCAAAATAATAAAACGGATATATTGACTGAACCCGCTTGTTATACTGAGCTGGGGAACGTTGGTCCTGCTCCAACTTATAATTGTTATAAGACAGAGCAGGAAATTGGGGAATACCAGATTTCCCATGCCGCCCAAACGAAGAAAAGTGCATGTTGATGCATCATCTTCGGGTGTGTTCATTACAGAGAACTGTTTCTCAGTATTCTTTACGTCCTGGGTATGTGATACCGGATCAGGATCCCGCATATGTAATCTGTTACATGGGCTACAGATAGGTAGAGAACTGAGAACGGGTGATAAGTTTCATGAGACAGAAAACGGTGCAAGTGTTGCAGCCAAGTCTGTTGGTCACTATCACCCTGTATTACTTGAATACATTGATTCTGAACGAATGTTATTAGATACCGAACCTGATAACAAAATCATATCAGTCTCTTTATTAGTAAAGAAAGGATATAATTTTGTATTGTTGGATAATGTTTTGAACATTTCCTATATCAAGAGTTGATCGGTTCAGGCACGTTATCTAAAAGCATTGACGTTCTAAATCAAACTACAGTTCTTAGTATACAGAACACACACAAGAGGAAGAGTTCAGAAATGAACAAATCCTTCTTGAGGCATTGTAGACTAGGTCATATCAATGCGACCCGACTGGCTGAAGTTACATTTAGATGCATATTTAAATTAGTTTGAATTTACATCTTATGAAACTTGCCGGTCATGTCACAAAGATAAGATGATCACAGCTCTGTTTATTGGAAACAGAGAAAGGGTTAGTGAACTCTTGGGATTGATACATGCTAATGTATGAAAATCCCATGTCTACACATGCCAAGACCGGTTCTTTGTACTTCATTACATTCTCTGATGATCTCTCAAGATTCAGACATATGTTCCTGTTGAAACACAAGTCCGAACCTTTTGAGATATTCACAGAATATGAGTTAGAAGTAGAGAACCAAAAATACGGGTAAAAGTATTATGTCCTTTGATGTGATCAAGGAGGAGAATACTTGAGCACGGAATTCCTGAACTATTCTAAAAGAGAATGAGATTCTCTCTCAGCATTACTCCTCCGTATACACCATAGCACGATGGTATATCAGGGTGGAGCAATAGCACCCTATTTGATATGGTGTGCTCTATGATGAGTACTACTGAGTTTCCTATTTCCTTTTGGGAGTTATGCACTTGAGAAGCTGCATACCTATTGAATAGGGTTCAAATCAAATCAGTTGCCTACCACTTCATATGTGATATGGAAAGGGAAGAGCCCATATCTTAAGCTTGTTAAGATTTGGGGTTGTCCGGCCTATGTCTAAAAGCAAAATCCGGACAAGCTCGAGGCAAGGTCTGTTATGTACAACTGGAAAGGTTCCAGCTATACAAAATGCAGCTGATGATTTGGTAGAACCAAAGGATTCAATAGTTTCCAACGAACCTCAGCCTCTCCGCCGATCTAGTAGGGTTCCTCATCCACCTGAGAGATACTTCGGTTTCTCTATAACAATGGGAGCGAGGATTGCATCATGAGATGATGACCCAACTAGTTTCGAGCTGGCCATCAGGAGTGGGACTCTGTAAGAATGGCTGGGTGCTTATCGATCTGAGATGGAATCCTTATACACCAACAAAGTATGGACTTTGGTTGCTTTATCTGAAGGGTTAAATCCCCATCAAGAGTAAGTATATCTTGAGAAGATTACTTGGTGTACATGGAAAAGTTGAGACTTTCAAAGCTAGACTTGTTAAAGGTTTGCATCATAGACCAGGTATGGATTATGTTGAAACCTTTTCTAAGGATCTATGCTTAAGTCCATCCAGATCCTACTTGCCACGGCTACATACCATGACTGCGATATCTGGTGGTTGGGTGTCATGACTGCTTTTCTTAGTGATGTTTTAGAAAAGAGCGTCTATAAGTACACAGCCAGAGGGCTTCGTAGACAGTGGGAGCAGCGGAAACGTGTGCAAGATGTTTTATATGATAAAACAGGCATCGCGAAGTTGGAACATCCGTTTTGATGTGGTAGTCAAAGAGTTTGAATTCATCAAAATGGTAGATGAACCTTGTATATACAAAAAGGTAGTAGGGAGTATGGTGGTGATCCTCGTAGAGTACGTGGATGACATACTCTTGTTAGGGAAGAAGTTTCCTATGCTACGATCGGTCAATCTCCGCTTATCACAAGGATTCTCCATATAGGATCAAAATGATACCTCCTAAATCCTGGGTTTTTGGATCTATGAGATAGATCTAATTGGATGTTAGGATACTCACTAGTTGTACTGAGATGGTATCAATCGATCCTGGGGAGAATCACTGGAAAGGTTCCAGGGTGATAAGGATGACTGAATGTCAGTCACAGGCATTGTCTTTACCCTCAGTGGAGGGACGGTATGTTGGAAGAGTTCCAAGCTAGATACCGTGACTTACTAGACGATTAAAGGCAAGATACATCGTTACCAAGGATGCTACCAAAGAGGCAGTCTGGATATTTATAAGTTCATAAGATGAACTTCGTTCCTACCATTGTGTGACAATGGAGTTGTGGTTTTAGCCAAGGAACTACCGTCCCATCAGAAATCCAGATATAATTCTTAGGCAGTATCACCTGATCATGGAGATGGACGATCTCCAGGGAGATCAAGGTTAGGAGAGTAGACACAGAGGACGACAGCGCGGATCCACTCACAAAGGCCTTTTTCCCAGCAGACACTCTTTTGGGATGGTTGAGTATGAGATACTTCAACCGCAGCTAATTGTTGGGTATGCGATACCATAACAGATGGCCCTAGTGCAAGTGGGAGATTGTTAGTTATATGTATGCCTCAGAGGCCATTACTGTACATACGATGTATATTGTAGTGGATGCTGGGACATATATAGGGAGGACTTTCTTGCTCGACATGATAGTATGCTATCTGGTTGTAATTTATCTTAACATGTACTCTGATTGTCTCTATATTACATGTTGATAAAGCCCTTAGGATATGTACTCGACTACTGGGACTATGATGAGATCATACTAGTGGGGCCACGGTAGTCGACGAGTACATCCTATAATTGTTCCTAGTCGTGGGTGTATCGAGACAGGGCATCGATGCACCAGAGTAGACTAGCGTATACGCATCTTGACCCATATGATGGGCGATGGATGATCCCATATCCATCGGTGTTTGACATCAAGGATGGTATACGGGTGCTCAGTGAAGACTGGGTACACTGGACGGACTCGCCGAGAACTCCCATATGGTATTATACCTCACGTCAGATGGCAGTTCTCCAGTGACACTGGTACAGAGTAGTCTGTTGACCCGAGATCGTCATAGAGTCTTGTGTGATTCCCACTGTGCTTTGATTTCCATCATACCACGTCCAAGAGGGCGTGCAAAAAGGTGGCTTTTGGGTACAGTCCCGAATCATATGGAGGCAATGAGCGATAGGAGGGGATTCGTCTCTCCCGGTATAGGGAGTTGATGTTGTGCTGTGTTCGATTGGCTATAACCGGAAATCCCTGGCCAGGGTTGTTGAGATTTACTGGTAAGTGTTATCAGTAGTTTCTCGAACTGTTATAGACCTCAAATCGACACGACTTATCGAGCTACTGGGGTCTGACGTTTACCACCCCTAGGCGAGATATGCGACATATCAGACGACGAGATCGGACTGTACGGGAGTGTTACTGTTTGGATTCACAGGAGAATGTACAGGCTTGCTTGTTGATCTTCTGAGCGCTCAATACCTGGGTAGCTGTTACGTTTAGCTGACCGCTTGCAGCTTGTGGGTGTTTGATATGATCATCACCTACTGCCGGCGTATTGACGATTCTTTAGAGTCCTACACAGAGGTTTCTTGGCTCAGGCAAAACGAAGTAGGGGAACATATGTGATATGTGCGGGACCGAGGATAATGCGATATAATATACCGTATTATATTCTCGCGATATTTGATATCAGCCGGGTCATCGGATCAAGTGTTGATTCGATGAATCGGTACGGATAAATATTAGTCGGTTATATGCGATATAGCCGGATTGTCGGATCAAGTGTTGATTCGATAATTTAATGTATAATATTATATATGATATATTAAATTACATTATCTAATATTAGCTCACTAAAAGATTCTTTTTCTCACTCGGGTAATACATTGATATATATGCGATATATGTTAAATGTATTATTTTATTTTGTTACAATAAATATTGTATATGTGATATATAATATTGTAACATATTATAATTATTAGTGCAACATGTTTAGAGGAGTTTAAACAAGTTTAGGGTTTGATTTGGGTTAATGCATTCTAGATGTTTCTAGATGTTTTTACTTTGTCATTTGTTAAGATATTATGATAGATATTTCTTTGTGACTCACCCTTTAACCCAACCCAAAACCCTAACCCTAGTAAACTCTCTACATTGGTTACTACAACCATGGTTGCATAAATGATTATGATAACATTTTATTATTCATCACAAATGATTATTCATCTTCTTCTTCCTTCATTCTTTCATGGAAAAAGCTTACTAGCTTTTTCCAAGAGATGAATAAATATAAGAAAAAGATAAATAAAGAGAGAGAAAATCCTACTTCATCATCCTCATCTTCCCTTGCCATTTATATGAGGGTGTTCACATCATTTCATGAGTGTTAGCTTGTGTTAACGAAACTTCAAGGTAGATCATCTTAGTATCGAAGATCGGAAGCAAAGGTTGCATCTTTCTCTTCGTGGAACCTCTCGAGAGTCCGGAACCCGATGATCGCAGCGAAGGGACCACAACACGGAGCATATGAAGTGAAGGACCGGATCTACAAAGGTTGTAATCCCTCTCACTTAGTGTTAAAGTGTTTAGCATGTTAGTTTTCGCCTAATCTCTAGTTTAAAGATCTGTATTCGGGTTGTTCGGCACGGCTAATTTTTTAATCGGGCATGGTTGATGCCTCGTAGACCCTTGTGCACGTGCCTAGCAACCCTACACAGGTTAGTCCGTTGACTTGACATCACTATTCATCTCGAGTGTGTTCCCACTGTACATAGATCACTGCCCTACCACGGCTTAAATGAGTCGTGCAAACAGGTAGTGGTTGGGTGCAGTCCCGAAGCACTGGGAGGCAGTAGTGGTTAGATAGGATTCGTCTATACCGATATTGGGGGTTGATATCGCGCTGTGTTTGGAAAGCCATTATACAAATTCCCTGACCAGGGCAAGCGAGATTTACTGGTAGGTACTCCAGTAGTTCTCAGGGTGTTTTGGACTCTACCCCGACACGACTTATTGCGCTATTTAGGGTCTAACAGTTACCACCCCCTAGGCCCAATATGCAATACTCTTAGACAAACAGACCAAACTGTATGGAGATTGTCACGGATAGGCTCAGTAGGAGTTCGGATGAGTTTGCTCATCGGCCTTCTTATCGAAAGATACTTGGGTAGCCGTTACGTGCAGCTAGTACCGCTGACGGACTTGTGGTTAAACCCACTGCCAGCGTACTTTCGATTCTCTAGAGTCCCACACAGAAGGTTTCCCTGCTTTGAGCAAAAAATGTAGAGACCGTAAGTTTTTACGGCAGGGTTCCGATCACATACGTGTACTAGCTACACAGATGTCGTTTCAGGCGGATAATACTAGTGGGCTTTGGTTTAAGCCGGATCCTAGTATTATATTATTGAATTGTTATCATCTCATTGTATTCGTATTTTTCGGAATACGAATACGGGTATGTATATACGGTGAGGGCATTCTTGTAATTTTGCAAGAGATGCTTCTAGAAGGAGACACCTCATTATTTGGTTTATCTATTTTTGGAAATAGATTAATGAGGTGGAAATTTGGAGACATACTTGGAATGGGTGAAGCATGGATCTTTATATTTATTTATTTGTTTGGACTCACTATTCAAGCATGGTTGCTATTTTCTATGAGAAAATAATCCATGCTTGAATGAGTGAAGAGAGGGAGAGACATTATTCACTTGCCAACCCTAGCTCATTTGTTCATTCTCTTTCTCTCTCCAATTTCTCCTCCTTCTTCAAGACCCTAACCCTCACATGAGTTGTGAACCCTAGGGTCTTATGAGATAAAACACTCCATTAGATGCTCTACATCATCTAGGCTACTTAGTTTAGCGAACTAGATACCCTAGTTATCTCAGTTTAGAGGTTGGAGCTTGAAGCACATATTCTCGAGTGGATCGTCTTTGACGCGAGGCGGCCGACGTTGCAAGCTGATCCAATCTTCGAAGAGCCAAGGAAAGGAAGAGAAGAAGACCCGAAGGACTTGGTTCTAGGAGGTATAACTCTCTTCATAGTAGTTAAACCTCCAAGTAGTTTAGTTGGTTAAGGTTTTCGTAAAGATCCTGGATTTTAGTCGGTGTTGCAAAGCTTTGAAAATCGTTTTTGTAAATTCCGCCTCCCCGCGAACCCGCGGGGTGCGCGACATCGACTTACAAATATTTCTCCTGGTCTTTCTAAAAGAGAAAGATACTCTGTTAAACAGAGAGCCGTTGGATTAAAAATCTAATGGTGATTAAAAAAATCATTAACTGATAGAATTAAATTCTATTTGGGAAATATTTTTGTTGATCTTTCTAATATGGAAATATCTTCTCTAACAGAGAATCTTGGATTTAAAATCTAATGGTGATAAAATCACTTAAACCATCTGATAGAATTAAATTCTATAGAATTAAATTTTATGTTAGGAAAACATCTTCCAAATCTTGTTAAATTAACAAGATATCCATATGATAGAATTAAATTCTTTATTAGAAAAATATCTTCGTAATCTTATTAAATTAACAAGATATTTATGTGATAGAATAAAATTCTATGTTAGGTAAATATCTTCCTGAACTGAAAAGATATTCACATGATAGAATAAGATTCTATGTTAGAAAAATATCTTTCTAATCTTGTTAAATTAAAAATATATTTATATGATAGAATAAAATTATATTTTAGGAAAATATTTTTCTAATTTTATTAAAACAAATAAGAAATCTTCTCTGTTAAACAGAGAGCTTTTAGATTAAAAATCCAATGGTGAATAAAATTTACCGGTTGATCTAAAAGATCAATTTGATTGATTACGAAAACAATCATGATCTCTCAATGAGAGATTTTCTCAACAAATTAATTATTTTCTTTCTCCTATAAATAAGAGCAAAGAGATGAGAAAAAAGAGAAGGAACTGGATAAAAAAATAGAGGAGATCACCGCATAAACTTCTGTAAAAATACAAAAGGCTCTCAAAATAACAGAGAATTTAATTCTCTCAAAGAAGAAGATCTCTCTCCTCTCAAACCCTAGGTAAAGAAAAAGCAGAGAGAAAAATATCTCCTTTATCTAACACCATATGTAAGGGTTTAACCCTTTAAAAGAACTTAGTTCTTTCTCTGAATCTGAGATCCACAAGACAAGTCTCCCATAAGTTGAGAATTTAATTCTCATCGGGAAGATCTTGTTCTTGAGAATCAAAAATTCAGGGAAGAACGAGATTGAAAAGAAAGAAAAAGTTTTATACTCTGGGAACTTAGTTCCTTCAAATCAAGAACTTAGTTCTTTAAGAACCCGATTCCATATCCTCAAATTAATGATCTTGGTGATCGTTAATGGTCAAAATACCATTAACAGAGATTTTAACCTTTCTAAAAATATGAACAGGAAAATATGGATAAAAGAATATGGAGAATATGGAGTCCATAATACTCCAGGAACTTAGTTCCTTCAAATCAATAACTTAGTTCTTACAAGAACCCGATCCAAGATCCTCAAAATAGTGATCTTGGTGATCGTTAATGGTCAAAATACCCTTAACAGAGATTTAAGTTCTCTAAAAACATCAATAAAGATTAAATCTCCAAAAGAACTTAGCACCTCACGTGAAAAGCACGTGAGCACCTAAGGCAAAGTTACATAGCGCCTCATATGAAACACCGTGAGAACTGGAAAAATTTAGTGCATAGCACTAGTGTAGCGCCTCACGTAAAACACATGTGAACGCCAAAACTCAATGCCTTGCGTGAAATATACGTGAGCGCTCAAAAGAAGCCAGACGCTCAGCGCCTGACGTGAGTACGATATGCAGATGAGTGCTTAGCACTGCCGGATGTTACAGAAACCCAATCTTAGCCCAAATTAGCTAAGCTTATATTCATGATATCCAAACTGATATTAGTCCCATACATAACTAACGATCTTCATCCCATACTTTCTAAGTTAATCTTAGTCTCAAATAATACTGACGATTCTTAAGATGATTCATCAAGATCTTTTCCCTCAAATACGGGATTTGGTTTAAGGGTATATCTTTCTACACCTCTGATATATGTCGTTGTAATTCCGCAGCGTCTTCAGAGCGATGGCGGGTCTGGACAATCAACAACTCATTGCATCCCATATTGATGCACTTCCAAATTGACGTGCACACCTCAAATCGGATCGCATCCCAAATTGGGAGCATTCCATGCCACCATTGTTCACTCCGTCACGTAACAAATAAACGTGCGCGCAAGATGAATAATGGACGAAATGTCCTTAAACTAACATTCATCTCCAAAATGGGAAAGTTGGACCAAAACGTCCCTAAACTAGCGCATCGCCCCAAACACAGCGATAATGGAACGAAACATCCTTAAACTAATATTCACTCTAAACATAGCGATGTTGGACCGCGATGTCCTTAAACTGATATAATTGAGCCGATATGCTCATTTGTTCATAAGTTGATCTTAGTCTCAAATATGACTAACGATCCTTAGATCAAACCCATATATCCTATGAACGGATGGACCTCACAAATGTGAGATCTGTGTCCTAAGTTCATTCCCGTTGGCAAACCAAGCTACCAACAGTGGACCCCATCAAGAAAATCCTTGATCGAAACCCAAATCAGGAAAATATATATACGGATTTGAACTAATCCACGCCCTACAGGCAACGACATAAACTAGTCTCCGTATACAATCCATGGGCAACCAAAACAAACAAAATAACACATGACGCGAAGTGAACTACTGGAAAAAGAGAAAGTGGTTATCGCAACCCGATAATGTAATTAACTGCGGGGGCTTGTGCCTGCAGGGAAGAGCGTCCCCACAATCAAAAAACCCTCACAAACGAGGGGGAATCTGATGAAGTCGGCTACATCGATCGCATTAATCCAAACTTTCGATATACGGTGCCATAAATTAACTTGGTATCTTTGGAGAGGTGGATGAATATATTCCAAATAGTATCTGCCCCCAAATTTAAGCTAGACGTCCCCCAATGCCTCAGTCCATTCTTCGGCGGTAAATAGATTTTGGCACGCCCGGTGGGACGTCTTCCTCTTTCTACACCACACTCCGTGTGTCATGTTTTTCCGCGATCAAATAATCACGGTATATATGTTTGTAGTTGCCCTTAGGTGATGAGATACTGAAACTGACGTTTCGTCTCTTTGTAGAATGGTGTTTGCTTCCACTCACCGCAACTCAGGCTCTGTCACACCTGGTGGAGTAAAATATGGACTACTTGCAGCATCAAATCTCCGCAATCCGGCTCTTCAAGAAATCAGTGGACTTTTCTTTGGGTCTATCCTCCTACCTCTTACCCTCGGTGTCTCAACGCATGTAACATTTCAGAAAAATAAAATATTATTTTTGGGAATTTTTATAATTAAATAATAAATATATTGAACATTTTAATATTGCGGTATAATTAAATACCGATAAATTGGGAAAAATTTAGAAAATTATAGAAATTACTAAAAAGAGGGTGTTTTATGTGATTTATGTAAATTATGAAATTTTATGATTTATTATACACTAATTTAATGCTAATCGCGATTAAATATCGCTAATCGCGCATTAAGCCGGTTTTGTGCACATGACATGCACCATATCACATTTTTATACTTGTGTAATTTGTTAACCATGACATTTTGCTTTTGAATTTTCATTTGAGTTTACAAATAAAAGAATAGAAAAGAAAATAATAAAGAAAGAGAGACAGGCAAGAGAGAGAGAGGTGAGGGGTCAACCCAAGACCATGGCTCCTTGTCCCTTCATTGTTTCTTCTTCATTTCTCTCCCCTCTCTTCTCTCATGGCAGCACCCATCTCCCTCCTCCCTCTAAACACCTCATTTCATCATCAAAAACACCTTATAACTCCATCCACACTTCATTAAAAGTGTGCACAAGCCCTCTAGCTACACTTTGGACCAAGAAAGCAAGGATTTTGGACACATGGGGCAACTCAAGAAAATTCTTGAGTTGCCAAGTGAGGTAATTTCTGAACCATTAGTGTACTATTTGGTTTACCTTAGCTTCCATGCATGTTTAGAAGTGATTAGGCGATGTTTATTGAGGTTTGGAAATTCTAAGTTTAGGGTTAGGGTTTGAATTGACTTGTGATAGTGTAATTGAGTTATTAGTGACCTTAAACCCCCTTAGTGATAGTATTTTGGACACAAAACTAGAGACAAACCCTAATTCACGAACCTTGAAATTCTACCGATATCGTATTTTGTGGAAATTGTGATGAGAAAATTGAATCTGCTAACACTCGGGGACCTGGAAAATTATTTAGCAAAGACAGTGATACATGCAGGCAACCTAGGACCCCCCACTGAAACCCTAGCCCCATACCCCAACACCAGGCCGCAGAAATAATCCTTCTGGCCGCAATTTGCTACAAGACCTGGGGCACTTTGGTCCGTGCTTGTTCTATAGTTCCATCTCCAGTAAACTAGACCCTTTACATATGCAAAATTGGCTAATTTCACATAGGGTAAAATCTGGGACCATTTTCTTGAGTTGCTGCATTGTTTCGCGACTTCGTTTTAATTTGGGATTTGGTATTTGTTTTTGTGTTCCGTCATCTGGTGTTTGTACGTCAGCGACGGGGGTTGTTTGATTGTTTTGCAGGCGTAGGCTATAGGCTCTAACCTATAAGTGATTCGCATGCCGTTTTGGCTTTCATGTTCGATTCTTGATACTATATGACGCATTGGAAATTTTAGGTACCCTCACGTGGACTTCGATACGACAAGGATGGGCATGGCGCCATCGACTCCAGTTAGTTTAGTTGCGGACCTTAGAATAAGGTTTACACCCACACGCGCGCACACACACACACACATGTTAATATTGTTTTACTTGTGCGTTTATGGAAATATGTATATATATATACACACACATAGGTATGGGACTACATATATATATACATATACATATACATGGATGATGAGGATTTTAGATGGTACTTGGAGATGAGTCGAGGAGATTAGGCATGATGCCGCGAGATCGGTGATATGTTTTGATTCGTATTATGATATACGACATGAGATTTTAGCGGGCCTTTAGGCGTGTGTTTTCATACACTTATGTGTGTGTGTATGGTATCTGTATATACTAGACTTAGATCGGTACCCCTAATACAAGATATGATGATAATGGATACCAGATGAATGTGATATTTGACCCGTACCCAGATTTGGGATGCCGTACGACGGATTTACGTACGAGCTATATATTGATGATAGATCCGCACTCTTGACTCGAGGATGTCATAATATATATTGTATCATATGTGATACTATTGAGGTAGAATCACCGACAGTTATATTTATATGTATCGACTCGGATTTAGGCGGTTTCCTTACCTTTCGATTAGTCCTATAGTTTTCTTGATGTTAGACAAGACTCGAGTCATACCTATTTCAAAACTAACGAATAGTGAGTATTTTAAAGACAGTCCAAGAGATTCTACGGATATTTTCAAAAGACGCATCTTTTCTTAAAAACACCGTAGCCCTTATTTTTCTAAGCACCACAATTCGTGTTATTTCAAATGACAAACTGTATGACACGTATAACTAATGTAGATTCCTTATTGTTGCATTTACCTTCCATTTCCATATATTCATGTTGTTATTTGCACATCGTATGCTTATATATACTTGTGAATTATGTTATATTAAACCCATGCTATCAGGACACCAGCACCATTATCGATGATGCGTATGCTCCACGTACACCTGCTTGCCGGCTCACACACTTCATCATCGATAATTGCCATGTCACTACACAGTAGGATTGTTGCATCAGGATATGACTCCTTACATGACATGCTTGCGTACATACATATTGTACACCCATACTTACGTACATACATATTGTACATCCATACTTGCGTACATACATATTGTACACCCATACTTGCGTACATACATATTGTATACCCATACTTGCGTACATACATATTTTCACATACACAGATGATTCTGGCTTGATTTTGGAAATTTGGGAACCGCAAGATATATTTTAAAACTGGATTCATTTGAAAGAGCGGTTTTCCCTTGATATGTGCATATTATTGTTCCATGTTGCATGATATACGGATA
Organism: Agapanthus africanus; assembly: GCA_030015575.1. Taxonomy (NCBI): domain Eukaryota; kingdom Viridiplantae; phylum Streptophyta; class Magnoliopsida; order Asparagales; family Amaryllidaceae; genus Agapanthus; species Agapanthus africanus. The sequence continues at coordinate 533,768,651 of JASDDO010000010.1, forward strand.
TGGTTACATTCTGTTAGATGTCTCATACATCATGCTTTATGATTATACGCATTGAGATATGTTGTTTTCATGAGATTTCTGGATTTGAGAACCGTGGTTATTTCAAAAGAGAGTATGTATTATTTTAAAAACCCGGTTTCTCTTGATATGATATTTCAGTGCGTCCACCATGTGTTTTCTCGGTTCTGATTGTGGCATGCGAAACCCGATTCGAGGAGCGGTAGGCACCGTCTGCGGGTACATGGTGGACTCGGTGAGGTACCCCGGGGCAAGAAGACTCGTATTGTTAGACGGTGAGCCTGGCAGGGGAGCACTACCTACCGGTGATAGTATTTGGACTTGGCGGTTATCCGGAGGATACCGACCAGAGTAGTGAGATGGATATGAGGGCCGACCAGATTATGCAGCGCCTGAGGGCCGATCTGAGGATGTGGCGCCTGAGCTATATGAGGATTTACGTGTCGATGCTAGACACGGGTTTCATAATGTTTTCGAGTGTCGATGCTGGACACTCAGGTTCCATGATTTTGATGTGTCGCGAGGGACACACGTTTATTTATATCCTCATACTTTCATGCATATGTTTTCATGATATTTACGTGCATGATGTTGTTGTGTCATTGGTTGACCCGTGGACGAGATCCACATGCATACAGGCATTGATTATATGGTTGGATGATATCCATATACTTATAGACTTGATGATATAGTTGACACTGATTTCATTAATGATATCTCATATATTATGATTTGTTGCTACCTGAGGCACTGACACAAGCACTTGGTATTACACTTATGTATAGATGTTTACCCTTGCCACCTTATCATGCTTCAGACTTTATCATATTGAGGATATATTTTACTGATCGTATTGACCTAGGATTGAGTCATACATACGATTTCTGCTCTGTGATATTTTCTACTCATGAGTTGGCAACTCACCCCCGTTGTGCCACAGTTCTTACAGGTTTTGCCGTACAGGTTTCATTACGGCTTCTGGCACATTGCTTCCATTCCGGGTGATTGCTTTGGTAGGTGGGTTCACTTGTATCGTGACCACCATTATACTCTATTTATATTCAGTTGTATCTAGTAAAACTCCATCAACCAGACTTGTATATTTATTTCAGACTTAGAAAACCAATTGTATATTCTTTCGACCTTAGAGTCGCGCGTTGTATTAGTATGGTTTTCTTGATGATTTTGAGTTTCCTTTTGAGTTTTGATCCTCGCCCTTCGACGTTGTATATTATATTGCTTGCGTGGTTGTGACCGTCGATTGACGAAGAGCTAGCTCCAGCTTGGGGATGCCTTTTATCATTGTGCATATATTATTCATGTTGTACCCCGTTTGGCCAGTATTTACAAAGGAAACTCTGCCGAAATTTTCAGAAAAGACTTGAGATTTTAAAAATGCATACTTCGGCTTATGTTATTAAAAACCCCTTGTTTTAAAACATGTTTTCTTCACTTCTTTCTTTAAATGGTTTAGATTTCTGGGATTTCTTGGCTTACTTGAATTAGATGAGGTCCTATAGACTTCATATGATTCAAGTGCCAGTCACGTGCCATTTCGGGTCGTGACAAAGTTGGTATCAGAGCGCTAGGTTAACCTTGGTTCGAGTCTAAGTTTGACTATGCGGAGCCTAGAGCGTTTTTATATATTCGGAACTTAGGCTTGACCTTACGGAACTTAAACTTAGTCGAGGGGGTATTAGACCCGAACTTTCGTCGCTTAGGTTGACCTTGGTTGATGGAGCAGGTGACTTAAGGAGAGTGACGTACCGTGTGTATGTTCCGCGGCATGATTACGATACGCTACTCCGCTTAAGAAATCTTAGGATGTACATTTCCTTGTACAGCATTATATTCATTCATGATCTATCCTCATCATTATTGGTTATGGTTTTTGCTGCCACGATTACACGGGCAGAGAGAGAGCTACGGCTAGAGTTGCGTCAGCACGAGCTTGTCATGTATGAGGAATGACCAGGGCGTGATCAGGGGCACACGATTGCGTAGAGGTGTCATTTTATTGTGTTTTCACGTCATGAGCGTTTGATGGATCGCTTTTACGAGATTTCTCGGGCGTGCAAATCAGCACCAGAGGATCAGGCTACTGCTAGAGGCCAGCCAGAATGTGATGACCATCGATACACCGATTATTTTGATGATTGAGGCACTATTCAGCGTGTGGACAAATGAGCCAGTTGTTGCTGCGAATGACGAGATATCGCCCCAGATGTATGGAGCTATTGCCGCACGAGTTGTGCTTAGAGATATGATAGAAGATCGCTAGTCACCCATGGGGGAAGGACTAAGACATATGATTCATTGCCTACCCCGATGCGAGGTCATCAGATTGATTGATTCCAGCTAGAGACGACTTCACGCAGGTACGTTGGGAGTCGATAGGGACGATCGAATGTCAGAAGCCCATTTTCCAAGTTTAAAGTATTCAGAGACAAATGCAAGTAATGATATAGACCCTCTAGAAGAATGAAACCCTAACTTGACGTAATGACCATGAGAACGCTTTGAAACCTTAGGGTTTGCGGCAGTTCGGCGGTGCCATTAGTGAGGCTTTGGTTTGCCCTTCTACGGTTGGTCTACAGGTACTGTGGCATGTACTAGAATACTATTAAACTGTACCCAAGATGTAGAGCTCTTGGGGGATTATGGAACCTTGAAAAATTGATCGAAAGGTTTGACGTCATTCGGATATCATGTGATGGGATACATTGCTTGGAAGACTCCAGATACGAGTATAGCCGTTGGAGTGCAGTCCATGCAGTCACGAAGAGACTAGTCCGAAGTAGTCGACATTAGAGAAAAGTGGAGAAAGAGGTTTGTACGAGATCTTGATGAGATGACGTTCCACTCCTCCGATATCAGAGATGTGATATGCATGCAGAGGCGTTGTATATGGATGTATCTTCCAGAAGGAGTCGCGATGAGTATGCAGCCGTTCCGAAACAAGATACAGATTTAGTAAAAGATGATAACTTTCGGGCAGTTCAGCAGAAACGAGATTTGGGAGAGACCTCGATAGGAATTTTCTGGAATACTATACGAAAATACTTGGACCATGAGCGGTCATATTGCGCAGACCCAGCAGGCCAGAGTTCGGCATCGTCGACGAGACATGTTATGAGTGACCATGATAGTTGGCCAGAGATCTTTAGAGGATGTGCCAGAGCGGACTGCTTCTATTATCGTTTCCATATTGGACCGCTAAGCCGAGGAGCTATGCACTTAGCAATCTGCAGTGAGAGACGAGAACCTAAGGGCACCAGACGACAGGCCACGAACAGTAGGCAAGTAGATATCTTGCTCTGCTAGCTTGGGATGCACCGGCACCTTCTCGACTTTGAAAGAAGGACATATCGACGACAGTGTTTACGATCTGGGATTTGGTGATTCGAATATCACGCATCCGTCATTTTTGGATTTCGGTATATTGGGTGATCTATTCGCATGATTGAGTTTTGATGACTGAGTTTCATGATATTTGTGTTCGTGCACCATGGTTGCACCTACTGGGTATTCATATCTTGTGCATAGTTATTACACTTGAGATATGCTTTATACACCGTTGTGTTGATTTATGATTTGTGCACAGTTATTGCACTTAATATCGTTTTTGTGCCTTGGCTGCACATGTTTATGATTTCATGGATTTCATACAGTTGGGTTGATTTTGTACATATGGTACGCACACGATTTGGTTTTTGCACTCGGTACAGTTCACATATGCTTACAGTGCATTGATACGTATTTTGTGCACCACAGTTGCACCTGACTTCGGTTTGATATCATTCGATATGTTGATTTTGATTTCATTCCTATCTTATGCATGTGATTTGACTTATGCTTTCGGCATAGTTTTCATGCACTTTTAGTGTTTTGATTTGATTTTCCACGCTGATGCACATGGTTGTGCGATTATATACCGCGGTATACCTGATTTGGATTGAGGTTTATTGTATACTGTTGATTTCGATTATGATATTGATGTTGATTTCGTGCACTCTGTGCATTTGATTTGGATTATTGCGCATACTTGGGCGCTTGATGCGATTTTGGTGCACACCAGATACACTAAATCGAGATTCTTCATGCATATCAGATGCACCTGATATTGCTGTCAGGCACACCCGTTGCCCTTGACAGATGTTTCGTGCACACCCGATGCACTTAGATGTTGTTTCTGTGCACATGTATGGCACATTCATGGGTTTTGATTTCCGTGCGCAGCAGACGCACGTAGCATTCATATGCATATTTTGGGATTGATTTCTTATGGAGCAGTACGTTTTTATGATATTTGCTATTTGTTTTCGTACTGAGCAGGACTAGTCAGAGGACAATACCTGAATATATTTTGCATGCATTGATAGTTATCAAAGGGATTTCCAAAAAGAGAGCTATAGTCTCAGTATTTACCTACGTGTCTGATATGACACGAAGCGTTTAAAACAAGGAAACCCTTCTAATTTATTTTCAAAAACGGCGGGACGTATATTAAACAAAGGATAAGTATATATATAGTTATTTTCTTACAATAGACGTCCGCCACTGTGCCGCGATACGCTCATAGCACAGCAACATGAAAGGTTTGGCATGCATTTCCTTCAGATGTTTACATGTATAGTTTTGATTTATATCATATTGGTTTTCATAATGGATTTGACATTTGTGTCTTCACTATGACTCCGATGATTCCGAGATGCTTGACAGAGTTTTGATTTGGAGTTATCTTCTCATTGTTCATGCGCATGCATTGCGCTATGATGCGTCTTATGTATTGATGATTTCGAAGCCCCGACGACTTGGACTTTTTACTGAAATGTTTTAGTATTTGATGGGTTTAAATTTAAATTCAGGGACCGAATTTCTTTAAGGGGGGAAGATTGTAATATTTCAGAAAAATAAAATATTATTTTTGGGAATTTTTATAATTAAATAATAAATATATTGAACATTTTAATATTGCGGTATAATTAAATACCGATAAATAAGGAAAAATTTGGAAAATTATAGAAATTACTAAAAAGAGGGTGTTTTATGTGATTTATCCAAATTATGAAATTTTATGATTTATTATACACTAATTTAATGCTAATCGCGATTAAATATCGCTAATCGCGCATTAAGCCGGTTTTGTGCATATGACATGCACCATATCACATTTTTATACTTGTGAATTTTGTTAACCATGACATTTTGCTTTTGGATTTTCATTTGGGTTTACAAATAAAAGAAAAGAAAAGAAAATAATAAAGAAAGAGGGATGGGCAAGAGAGAGAGGTGAGGGATCAACCCAAGACTATGGCTCATTGTCCCTTCATTGTTTGTTCTTCATTTCTCTCCCCACTCTTCTCTCATGGAAGCACCCATCTCCCTCCTCCCTCTAAACACCTCATTTCATCATCAAAAACACCTTATAACTCCATCCACACTTCATTAAAAGTGTGCACAAGCCCTCTAGCTACACTTTGGACCAAGAAAGCAAGGATTTTGGACACATGGGGCAACTCAAGAAAATTCTTGAGTTGCCAAGTGAGGTAATTTCTGAACCATTAGTGTAGTATTTGGTTTACCTTAGCTTCCATGCATGTTTAGAAGTGATTAGGCGATGTTTATTGAGGTTTGGAAATTCTAAGTTTAGGGTTAGGGTTTGAATTGAGTTGTGATAGTGTAATTGAGTTATTAGTGACCTTCAACCCCCTTAGTGATAGTATTTTGGACACAAAACCATGGACAAACCCCAATTCACGAACTTTGAAATTCTGCCGATATCGTATTTTGTGGAAATTGTGATGAGAAAATTGAATCTGCTAACACTCGGGGAACTGGAAAATTATTTAGCAAAGACAGTGATACATGCAGGCAACCTAGGACCCCCCACTGAAACCCTAGCCCCATACCCCAACACCAGGCCGCAGAAATAATCCTTCTGGCCGCAATTTGCGGCCAGACCTGGGGCACTTTGGTTCGTGCTTGTTCTATAGTTCCATCTCTAGTAAACTAGACCCTTTATATATGCAAAATTGGCTAATTTCACCTAGGGTAAAATCTGGGACCATTTTCTTGAGTTACTGCATTGTTTCCGACTTCGTTTTAATTTGGGATTTGGTATTTGTTTTTTTGTTTCGTCGTCTGGTGTTTGTACGTCAGCGAAGGGGGTTGTTTGATGGTTTTGCAGGCGTAGGCTATAGGTTCTAACCTATAAGTGATTCGCATGCCGTTTTGGCTTTCACGTTCGATTCTTGCTACTATATGACGCATTGGAAATTTTAGGTACCCTCACGTGGACTTCGATACGACGAGGATGGGCATGGCGTCATTGACTCCAGCAAGCGAAAATCAAGTTGAGTAAATATATATCTATGAGGGAAGTCGGGTGGATGGCGTATAGCACCCCCGCAGTTCGTAGTGTAGTGTAGGGTGCATTTAATATGGATATATTCATATGTTTATTATGAGATTATGAGTATCTAAATAGACTTTGGGAAGTCATGGATAATTTTAGTATAATTGGATGATAGCGTCATTAGTTAGTTTAGTTGCGGACCTTAGAATAAGGTTTACACCCACATGCGCACACGCACACATGTTTACATTGTTTTACTTGTGCGTTTATGGGGATATGTATATATATACACACACACACACACACACATAGGTATGGGACTACATATATATATATACATATACCTATATATGGATGATGAGGATTTTAGATGGTACTTGGAGATGAGTCGAGGAGATTAGGCATGATACCGCGAGATCGGTGATATGTTTTGATTCGTATTATGATATACGACATGAGATTTTAGCGGGCCTTTAGGCGTGTGTTTTCATACACGTATATATATATATATGGTATCTGTATGTACTATACTTAGATCAGTACCCCTAATACAGGATATGATGATAATGGATACCAGATGAATAATGAGATGAATGTGATATTTGACCCGTACCCAGATTTGGGATGCCGTATGACGGATTTACGTACGAGCTATATATTGATGATAGATCCGCACTCTTGACTTGAGGATGTCATAATATATATTGTATCGTATGTGATACTATTGAGGCGGAATCACCGACTATTATATTTATATTTATCGACTCAGATTTAGGTGGTTTCCTTACCTTTCGATTAGTCCTGTAGTTTTCTTGATGTTAGACAAGACTCGAGTCATACCTATTTCAAAACTAACGAATCATGAGTATTTTAAAGACAGGCCAAGAGATTCTATGTATATTTTCAAAAGGCGCATCTTTTCTTAAAAATACCGTTGCCCTTATTTTTCTAAACACCACGATTCGTGTTATTTCAAATGACAAACTGTATGACTCGTATAACTAATGTAGATTCCTTATTGTTGCATTTACCTTCCATTTCCATATATTCATGTTGTTATTTGCGCATCACATGCTTATATATACTTGTGAATTATGTTATATTAAACCCGTGCTATCAGGACACCAGCACCATTATCGATGATGCGTATGCTCCACGTACACCTGCTTGCCGGCTCACACACTTCATCATCAATAATTGCCATGTCACTACACAGTAGGATTGTTGCATCTGGATATGAATCCTTACATGACATGCTTGCGTACTTACATATTGTACATCCATACTTGCGTACATACATATTGTACACCCATACTTGCGTACATACATATTGTACACCCATACTTGCATACATACATATTTGCACATACATAGATGATTCTGGCTTGATTTTGGAGATTTGGGAACCACAAGATATATTTTAAAACTGGATTCATTTGAAAGAGCGGTTTTCCCTTGATATGTGCATATTACTGTTCCATGTTGCATGATATACGGATATGCATACATTCTGTTAGATGTCGCATACATCATACTTTATGATTATACGCATTGAGATATGCTGTTTTCATGAGATTTCTGGATTTGAGAATCGTGGTTATTTCAAAAGAGAGTATGTATTGTTTTAAAAATCCGGTTTCTCTTGATATGATATTTCAGTGCGTCCGCCATGTGTTTTCTCGGTTTTAAGAGTGGCATGTGAAACCCGATTCGAGGAGCGGTAGGCACCGTCTGCGGGTACATGGTAGACCCGGTGAGGTACCCCGGGGCAAGAAGACTTGTATTGTTAGACGGTGAGCCTCGCAGGGGAGCACTACTTACCGGTGATAGTATTTGGACTCGGCGGTTATCCGGAGGATACCGATCGGAGTAGTGAGATGGATATGAGGGCCGACCAGATTATGCGGCGCCTGAGGGCCGGTCTGAGGATGCGGCGCCTGAGCTATATGAGGATTTACGTGTCGATGCTAAACATGGGTTTCATAATGTTTTCGAGTGTCGATGCTGGACACTCAGGTTCCATGATTTTGATGTGTCACGAGGGACACACGTTTATTTATATCCTCACACTTTCATGCATAGATTTTTATGATATTTACGTGCATGATGTTGTTGTGTCATTGGTTGACCCGTGGACGAGATCCACATGCATACAGGCATTGATTACATGGTTGGATGACATCCACATACTTATAGACTTGATGATATGGTTGACACTGATTTCATTGATGATACCTCATATATTATGATATGTTGCTACCCGAGGCACTGACACGAGCACTTGGTATTACACTTATGTATAGATGTTTACCCTTGCCACCTTATCATGCTTCAGACTTTATCATATTGAGGATATATTTTACTGATCGTATTGACCTAGGATTGAGTCATACATACGATTTCTGCTCTGTGATATTTTCTACTCACGAGTTGGCAACTCACCCCCGTTGTGCCACAGTTCTTGCAGGTTTTGCCGTACAGGTTTCATTGCGGCTTCTGGCACACTGCTTCCATTCCGGGTGATTGCTTTGGTAGGTGGGTTCACTTGTATCGTGACCACCATTGTACTCTATTTATATTCAGTTGTATCTAGAAAAACTCCATCAACCAGACTTGTATATTTATTTCAGACTTAGAAAACCAATTGTATATTCTTTCGACCTTAGAGTCGCGCGTTGTATTAGTATGATTTTCTTGATGATTTTGAGTTTCATTTTGAGTTTTGATCCTCGCCCTTCGGCGTTGTATATTATATTGCTTGCGTGGTTGTGACCGTCGATTGACAAAGAGCTAGCTCCCGCTTGGGGATGCCTTTTATTATTGTGCATATATTATTCATGTTGTACCCCGTTTGGGCCAGTATTTACAAAGGAAACTCTGCCAAAATTTTCAGAAAAGACTTGAGATTTTAAAAATGAATACTTCGGCTTATGTTATTAAAAACTCCTTGTTTAAAACATGTTTTCTTCACTTCTTTCTTTAAATGGTTTAGATTTCTGGGATTTCTTGGCTTACTTGAATTAGATGGGGTCCTATAGACTTCATATGATTCAAGTTCCAGTCACGTGCCATTTTAGGTCGTAACAACGCAGAAGGTGGAAGCCTAGAAGGAATCTGTTTTACACATGCTGGCTCCCCATGTTTCAGCCCTGCCGACAGCATTGATATTCATGCGACTGGCACCTGCCGAAGACCAATATCAACACAGGGGGTAGAATGTTCATGCTCTCAAAGAAAACTGGGGTAAGCTCAGCAAACTCCTGAGACTGAAGAAGCTCATGTCAGAAGACATCATCAACGTCGATATAGGCGTCAAATAAGACAAACTGGGGGCAGTTCTCCATTCGGGTTGACTTCGACTCCAACGGCAAATGATGTTGTTCCAACTGGGAACATCTTCGAACTATTGCGAAGGGTTTGACAAAATCCCCCCACCACAGCACTGAAGAAATCTCAGCAGCCCGTGGAGACCTAAGGAGAGCCGAAGCCAGTTTGCTTTTCGAGAAATCTTTCCTCATCTATATATAAGGTGTGGAAGAAGATGAAGGACTCGGTAGTCGTCCGCGGCTCTTCCTCTAAGCGTCAGCTAAACCCTGACAACTCCCCTTCCAAATACAATGGGACTCATCCCAAGACGGTTCCTGATGCGATGGTTCCTCCCAAAGAAACCTCTCACAAAATAGAGAGGCCAGATAAAGCTCAAGCGCCCGAGGCAAACTCCAAAGGCTAAAACTCCAAACACCCCAAACCTGGGGGTATGGTAGTTCATACTGTCCACATGGTGAACTACAAAGATGAAGTTTGAGCTTCTACTAGCCACGGACCACATACCCGGTCCCTAAAAAGGCTCAACTACAACGTGAAAAGCTGCAGGAGATGCTTGCTCAAGTGGCGGCACTTGCTAATCCATCGCTTAAGAAAAATTCCTAAGGACTCACCTGATGAAAGAGTAGGGAAGGAGTCGGATATTTATTTCCTAAAGTGCGCTCTCATAAAGAGAGATGAAGAAGCGGTAGAAATGTCCACTAAAATGAACCAGATGGCCCTTCTGATCCAGAACATGGCTGGAATGATGGTCCATTCGGAACCACTGGCAGATAGACCACTAGTGGTCGTTGTTCACCGCCAAAAGACGGACCGGGATGTTGGGACGTCAGGCCTGAATTTTGGGGGAAGATGTTATTTAGACTTATCCATCCACCTCTCCGAAAATACCAAGTTGATTTATGACACCATATATCGGAGGTTTGGACAGAAACGACCGTTGTAGCAGACTTCATCAGATTCCCCCTCATTTTATGAGGGATTTTTGATTATGGGGACGCTCTTCCCTGCAGGTGAAAGCCCCTGTAGTTAATTACATTACCGCATTACGATAACCACTTTCTCCTGCTCCGGCAGTTCACTTCGTGTCGTGTGTACGTTTTGTTTTGTTTTTTTGCCCGTGGATTATATACAGAGACTATTTTTACGTCGTTGCCAGTAGGGCGTGGATTAGTCCAAATCCGTATATCTTAGATTTGGTTTTGTTTTATTTAAGGACCGTTAATCTAGTTTGAGATTAAGATCGACTTAAATGTATGTGAGCATTTGGGGCTCGATTTGGTTTTTGCTAAGGATGCGTTAGTCCAATTTGAGACTAAGATCCACTTAACAACATTTTAGGATCTTTTTTATTTAAGATCCAACAAAAGAGTATTTGGGCTCTGCTGCAAGAAAACTTCAGAGAGCTAGCTAATTTGGGCTTGTCTGCTTAGTCTTTTCTTTTATTTAAAAGTGCTAAGCACTTATTTGGGCTCTGTTTGTTCAGCCCTTTTCTTCTATATGGAAGTTCTAAGCACGGATTTGAGCTTTGATGCTACATATGACATGTGAAGCATTCATTCATGAGCGCTGCCCAAAAAACTTTAGTCATTTTGACTAAATGTGAAGTGCTAAGCACTTCTTTTGGCGTCCACATGAGGTGCACGTGTGGCGCTGGGCGTTGCCCAATTAGTGATGAGCACTCAGCCGGTTTGGTTGTATCTGAAGTGCTAAGTTCAGCGCCCACGTGTGTTTCACGTGAAGCGTTGGCCTTCTGTTTTGGGCACCCACGTGTTTTTTACGTGAGGCGATAGGCGTTGTTTAAAAGAGGGCACCCACGCGGAAAGCACGTGAGGCACTAGTTTTTATTTTATGGAGATTTTAACCTCTGTTGATATTTTCAGAGAGGTTAAACCTCTGTCAATGGCATTTTGACCATTAACGCTCGCCTTGACCACTGTTTTGAGGACTTGGATCGGGTTCTTTAAAGAACCAAGTTCTTGATTTGAAGGAACTAAGTTCCTAGAGTATTATGAACTCTATCTTCTTTCTTTTCAATTTTGTTCTTCCCTGAATCTTTGATTCTCAAGAACAAGATCTTCCCGATGAGAATTAAATTCTTAACTTATGGTAAATTTGTCTTGTGGATCTTAGATCCAGAGAAAGAACTAAGTTCATTTTTGTAAAAAGGGTTAAACCCTTATGTATGATATGAAAGGTAAGTGAGATATTTTGATCTCGATATTTTCTTTACCTAGGGTTTCATGGAAGAAGATCTTGTTTAAGAATTGAATTCTCTGTTCTCCCAAGAGCTCACTGTATTTTTTGTGACTCTCTTTCAAAGTGTTGTTCTTTCTCTGTCCTCCTCTCTTGAGACTTGAGGTCTCAGTCCTTTATATAGTGGAGGCAGACTATTAATTGGTTTTGAGAAAATCTCTCATTAAGAGATTCCAATTGATTTAATTGGTCTTAAAACTGATTTGGGAAATTTTACCCACCGTTGGATCTATGATCCAAGGACTTCTATTTTTACAGAATATGTTATTCTTATTTTTAACAAGATTGGGGAAATATTTTCCCATGTACAGAATTTATTCTGTCAAGTGGTGATTTTTAATCACTATTGGATTTTTAATCCAAAGGTTCTCTATTTTACATAGAGCAATTTTTTTGTTTGGAAAGATTGAGGGAATATATTCCAAAAATAGAATTTTATTCTATTGTTGGATCATTGATCCAACCGAGAGTATCTTTCTTATTTAGAAATATTTGGGAGATGTTTTCTCCTAATATAATTTAATTCTATATTTTGATTATTTATCATCTCCATTGAATTTTTGATCCAACGGCTCTGTTTAGTAGAGAACATCCCAACTTTTGTTAGGGAAATGTAGAATTTAATTCTATTGATTTGAACTTGGGCGCTGGCACTCATGTGTTATGCATGTGAGCGCCACTTAAGAATTTAACTCTTCTGATAACTACGTATGTGCTTTGCACATTGGCGCCCACGTAAGGAGCACGTTGGGCGCCACCATAAGATTTAATCTTATAAGATTGGCTCCGGCGCTGGCGCCCTCGTGCAGAGCACGTGAGGCGCTGCCTCATTAAGTTCTAACAGAGCTTTCCTCTTTTGTTAGGTTAAATATTGGGGAAACAAATGCCCCCCGCCGTTTTGCTCATGTGACTTACATGTGAGTGCAACGGTGTCACCTTTTCCACCATTTGATCTCTTAGGGAGTCGAACCGTCCCTTCACATCTTATAAATAGGGCCTTTGGTCCTTGAGATGACTGTCGTTCCATCATCTTCTTTCTTCTTCTTTGAGAATTTAATTCTTTTTTCAGAGCTTAGATCTCTGCCCCAAAGAAACTCTTAGAGTTTTACTCTGTCTAAGAAATTTGGTAAGGATTCTGACCAATTTTTTTTAAACCCTTAAAAGAAAATCCCTTTTTCTTTTCTAACCCTGTCACGTCCCGAAAAGATGGAACATGACCGGCACTTAAACTACGAAACGCCTCGAGGCGTACGTAATCTAAGTAAGCCGAAAACCCAGAAATCCAAACCAAGAAAAGTAGTAGAGTGAAGAAAAACCAATTCAAATCAAGTAATTTTAATAGCATAAGCCGAATTATGCGGTTTTAAAAAAACATCAAGTATTTCCTGAAAATTTTGGCAGAGTTTCCTTTGTAAATACTGGCTCCCAAACGGGATACAACATGAATAGTATATGAAATCAATAAAAAGGCATCCCCAAGCGGGAGCTAGCACTTCGTCAAACGACGGTCACAACCACACAAGCAATATAATATACAACGCCAAGGGCGAGGATCAAAACTCAAAAGGAACTCAAAACAACAAGAAATCCACAGAAATACAACGCGCGACTCTAAGGTCGAAAGAATAACCTCACTGGTCTCTATCTCAAAAATAAATACATGTTTGGTTGATGGAACTTCTAGATACAACAGAATAATGATATGCAAGATATATAATAGGGGTACGATACAAGTAAACCCACCTACTAGCAAATCACCCGAAGGAAACTATGCCCGCAAGCCGTAATGAAACCTGTACGGCAAACCTGCAAGAAACTGGGGCACAACGGGGGTGAGTTGCCAACTCGTGAATAGAAAAATATCTACGCACAGAAATCGCATAAATAACGCAACCTAGGTCAATGATCATAATATATCCTCCAATATATGAATAACATGTAGCCTATAACAATGGCTAGGATAATATCTAACCCGAGTGTGATCTCATGTGCCCGTGTCAGTGCCTCAGGTAGCAATATATCATATGAATGAGGTATGAATACATGAAAACAGAGTACATGTAAATGAAGAAACTGTTTTCATAAATTAGTAAGATTTCCTTTGTATTTTTAAAACGAGGTATCATAATGAAATCAGCATAAAACAGTGCCTAGCATCGGCACAAAACGTAATCCCAATATCTCGATATCTCTGTATCACAGTCTCTGTACCTCAATATCTCGAAATCTCAATGTCTCAATCACAATATCTAGGGCGCCGTCAGTCCAGACCGGCCCCTACCATCCATCTCAAGACCACGACGGTATCCTCCGGATATCCGACGCGTCGGGTAAAATCACCGGTAGGTAGTCTCCCCCTGCCAGGCTCATCGTCATCACCACGAGCTTCTTGCCCCGGGGTACCTTACCGGGTCCACCATGTACCCGAAACGGTTCATCCAACTCCTCGAATCGGGTCTCGAAATCCATCAGCAAACTCATGGTGGCCGGCTCATACATCATGGGAAAAACCGCGCTTTTCATTTAAAAAGAGAAAGAAGAAGTTTGTATATGTTTTGCGGTTTTCCCCAAATCCAGAAAATCTCATGGAAATCAGAATCCAAAACCTCAATAGCACGTAAAAAGTGAATATATGCATGAGAATCCATGAATGCGGCATAACAATGAATAACGGTATGCATGAAGCGACAGTAATAACTATAATATCTAAGCTGGCATATAAGGTATGTACACTAATATCATGTCAAACTACTAGCTATCAAGTGAAGTTAGCAATAATATTTTCTAGGGTGTGCGTGACATGGCAATTACCGATGAAGATGTGTGTGAGCCGGCAAATAAGTGTACGTGGTACATACGCATCATCGGTAATGGTGCTGGTGTCCTAACCACATAATATCAACAATACAATATGAAATAACAATGTAAGTATGCGATGCGGAGCGAGCAACCATAATGAGCGGGAGCTAAATATTAAACAATGGTGCCATTTGAAATAACACGAATCGCGGGGTTTTGAAAATAGGGGCTACGGTGGTTTTTTAAGAAAGGATACGTCTTTTGAAATATCCGTAGATCCCTTGACCGATCTTTTAAAATAACCACGATCCGCTAGTTTTGAAATAGGTAGGAGTCTAATCTAATCTAACAATTACACTAAACTATACGGCTGAACTAACAAGCTGAACTACAGGTAAGGAAACCGCCTATCATCGGAGTCGATACATATACATACCTGTATATGTATAGTCGGTGATCCTGCCTCAATAATATCATATCCGATACCATATCTATAATCAGTCATCCCAAGTCAAGAGTGCGGATCAATCATCAATATAGCTCGTACGTAAATCCGTCATACGGCATCCCAAATCTGGGTACAGGTCAATATCATATTCCTCACACTATTTCTCTGGTATTCTCTTTATCTAAGATCATAGTCTAGGGTACTGATCTATGTCTAGTACAATACTAATATCCTCAATATACTCATGATCTGACTACTGATCGACAATCTCGTACAAACCGATATCATCAACACATATCATCATCAAGGGGTATACATCGCCCAATACGGCCTAGTATCAATATCCTAGCATATCATATCTCATATCACGATCACATGTCGACCATTTTATTAATAACACTATTCACCCGTATCGTTGTCCCAAGATCCGCTATAACACCAGGACGTACCTCAAGTACGAATCCTGCCATATCACCGATATCACAACCACAAAACAAACCTCATCGACTCAGCTCAATCCCAAGTATCATCCTCAAATCCGTATGTGAACACATAGTCCCATACCCATGTGAACACATAACTAGAAAGAATCCCATGAGCACATATAAATAGGAATGTATGCAAGTATGTGTGTGTGTGTGTAGTGCAACACTACCCTAGGGTTCGCAACACTAAAATAATCCAACACACCAATATCCATCCTAAACATCGTTATTAATCCAAAATAACATATAATAATTGTTGGTGTGTATACGCATCCGTATACACCACCACGGACTGCGGGGATGCTATACGCCATCCACCCGACTTCTCCCCGTAGATATAAATCTACTCACCTGGTCCTCGCTCGCCGGTGCCGACGTCGCCACGCGCTTGCTTGTCGTCTCGAAGTCCATATGGGGTACCTACATATCAAAACGCACCATATCGCATTAAAATCCGACTCATGACCAAAACGACGCACGAATCCCACATAGGTCAAAACCTATGGTTTGCTTCCACAAATCAACCTAAAAACCCTCGACGTCGGCGTACAAATGCCAAACCATCGAGAAAAACCCAAACACGCCCATTTATACATTCAAAAACACTAATTATAATATGAAATAGGTTGCAATTCACAAAAACCTCAAACTCACTTTAAAAGCTATTTTTCCGAAAATCTAGCAAGCAAAATTAACCGTTTTAGTACAAAACTCGATGTTTAAAAAAATTTAGCGGACACAATATCCACTAAATATCATAACTAAGTCATATAAACCATTTCTATAATTTATTCTCATAAATTTGCATAATTTCCAAAATCCTAGTTTGCAAAAATATCAATTTTTAGCACCTTTTATAGCAAAATTCCCAATTCATCAATTAAGCTTGGTTTTGCATGATCTAAATTGCTAAACAACAAATTAAAATATTAATAAAGTCATCAAAACCTTAATTAGATTTATCACCCATTTGGAACCAAAAGCTAAAAACTAGTTTGCTTAAATAAAGCTAAATTGGATATTTTAATGTTACAATTAGCACTAAGCAACAAGATTACATTTTGCATGCCCTAAGATACAAAAATACATCACATAACCATGCACAATTGATCACCATTCAACTCCAAAACAAAACCTCACTTCAATTTCATAAACCCTAATCTTGAATTTGGACTTGAAATTTAAAATCTAAACTAAACCCTTCATTAACATAATTTGAAGTAATAACAAACAACTCAAAAAAAAGAACAAGATTTATACCTCACAACCATCTTGAGATCAACATGAAACTTGACCTCCAAATTGAAATCTTTGCACCAAGATCCATGCTAAAAGAGGTAAGGGAAAATGGGTAGGGCTTTGATTTGAATTTTTGCTTTGATTTTTGATGGAAATTGGTGATTTTTTTATGGAAAATGAGAGGAGAAGATGGGAGGAGGGGCTGCTGCAGTGAGAGGGATGGGTTTCGGCCAATTTGGGGGGTGAGGAGAGAGGGAATGGGGTGTTGAAAGTCAAAGGCAACAAGGCCCATACTTACATGTTCATTCTTTCATTTTAATTCATTGTTTTCTTAACTTTTAAACTTGCATTTGGGGAAAACTTTGGGGGGGGGGGGGAATTCTGCAGATTTTGGCCAGCCATGGTTGGGGGGGGGGTGTGTGGGTGTGGGAAATTTCAAGTAAACAAAGCCCAAAGCTCAAACAACAAGCCCATGTTTCATATTCCTTATAATAACCTTTAATTTTCCCTTTTCCATTTAGCCTTTTCCTTTAAATTTTTAGAATCAACATGGAATTTCTTTTCATTTCAAAAATAATATTTTCCAAGCTAGTTAAATATGTCATGATGCACAAAATTTGTTTCAACCCATTCCAATTTGTAATTTTCCCTCATTAAATGTATTAGTGATAGCTTAAAATAATATTAAAATAATTAATTTCGGAAAAATTTTCAGAAAATTAGAAATTTTACCAGTGGCTCAATAAATACCAAATACTAGCAATTACATAGCTAGAATATGTATATTTAATTTTATAATAAAGATATTTGTATTTTGACTTTTTACAGAAAACCCCCTTATTTTACCGATTTTTCCGAAATTTCACCGAAACGATTTTCAAAACGTTACAATCTTCCCCCCTTAAAGAAATTCGGTCCCCGAATTTAAATTAAAACTTCCCCCAAATACTAAAACATCTAAGCAAAACCATCAAGTCGTCGGGGCTCCGAAATCATAAATATATAAAACAAATCGTAGCGCAGCGCATGCGCATGAAAAATGAGCATATAACTCAAAACCAAAACTCCATCCAGCATCCCGCAATCATCGGAGTCATGGTGAAGACACAATGTCTAAATCCAAAATGAAAATCAATATGATATACATCATTAAAACGTCTGGAAGTAATGCAAGCCAAATCTTCTTCAAATCGCTGTGCGATGCTCGCAGCACTGCACAGTAGCGGACGTCTATTGCAATAAAATAACTACATATATATATCCTTTGTTTAATATGCACGTCCCGCCGTTTTGAAAGCAATTTCCGAAGGGTTTCCTTTATAAAATGTTTCGTGTCATCTCGGACACGTAGGTAAATACTGAGACTATAGCTCTTCTTTGGAAATCCCTTCGATAACTAGCAATGCATGCGAAAATATACTCAGGTACTGTCCTGTGACTAGTCCTGCTCAGTACTAAACCAAATAGCAAACATCATACAATATACTGCTCCAACATAAATCAGTCCCAAATATATATATGAATGCCATGTGCGTCTGGTGCGCACAGAAATCGAAATCCATAAATGTGTCATACATGTGCACAGAAACAATATCTAAGTGCATCGGGTGTGCACGAAACATCTGTCAAGGGCAACAGGTGTGCCTGACGGCAAAAACGGGTGCATCTGACATGCACGAAGAATCTCGATTTAGTGCTTCTGGGGTGCACCAAAATCGTATCTCAAACATGCGCTCAACATGCGCGAAAATCCAAATCAAGTGCATCCATCGTGCACGAAATCATGAAATCCATAAAATCATAAACATGAGAAACCAAGGCATGAAAACGATATCAAGTGCAACAACTGTGCAAAAATCATAAATACTCAGTAGGTGCAACCATGGTCCATGAAAACAAATATCATGAAACTCAATCATCAAAATCAATCATGCGAATAGATCGCCCAAAATACCGAAATCAAGTATGGCGGAATAGTCCCGCTCAAGCACATCCTCCAAGAATCTCTGGCTAACTGTCGTGGTCACTCATAGCGTCTCTCGTCGACGATCCTGAACTCTGGCCTGCCGGTGTGCGTAACATGACCACTCCTGGGTCCAAGTCTTCTCGTAATTCATCCCAGAAAGGTCCTGTCGAGATGTCTCCCAAATCTCGCCTCTGCCGGACTGTCCGAAAGTCATCGTCCCTTACTAGATCTGTGCTCGTTCCGGAACGGCTGCATACTCATCACGACTCCTTCTGGAAGTATATCCAAGTACAACGCCTCGGCATGCGTATCGCATCTCTGATGTCGGCGGAGTGGAACGTCGTCTCATCAAGATCTCGTACGAACCTCTTACTCCACTTTTCCCTAATGTCGACTGCTTCGGACTCGTCTCGTCGTGGCTGCATGGACTGAGCTCCAACGGCTATCCTCGTATCTGGAGTCTCCCAAGAATGCATCTCACCACCTAGCATCCGAATGAAGTCGAACCATCCGATCGATTCGTCAAAACCTCATAATCCCCCAAGAGCTCAACATCTTGGGCATACTTTAACAGTATCGAGTACGTACCACAGCATCGATGGTCCAGCCGTAGAAGGGCAAACCCAAGCCTCACTAATGGCGCCGTGGAACTGCCGCAAACCCTAAGGTTCAAAGGCTTTCACACGGTCATTAAGTCGAGTTAGGGTTTCATTCTTCTAGAGGGTCCATTGAATTGCCTGCATGTCTTTCCGAATACCTTAAACCTGAAATAATAGGTTTCCAACATTCGATCGTCTCTGTCGACTCTCTACGTCTCCGCGTGAAGTCGTCTCTAGCTGGAACTAATCTATCTGATGACCTTGCATCGGGGTAGCGAACGATCCACGTGTCCTAGTCATTCATCCTTGGTGACTAGCGACCTTCTATCATCTCTTAGCACAATTTGTATTGCAATAGCTCCAACATCTAGGACGATATCTCGTCGCTCGCAGCAATAACTGGCTCGCTCGTCTGCACGCTGAACGGTGCCTCAATTATCAGGAGTAAGCAATACTTCAATAGTCATCAAAATCTGGCTGGCCTCTATCAGTGGCTCAATCCTCTAGTGCAAATCGGCACGTCCGAGTAATCTCACACAGCAATCTACCCAACGCTCGTGGCGCGAAGACACAATGAAAAAACACATCTCTGCAATCGTGTGTCGCCGGAATCATGCCCTGGTCAGTCCTCGTTCGTGACGAGCTCGTGCTGACCGCAACTCTAGCCGTAGCTCTCCCTGCCCGTAATCGTGGCAGCAAAACCATAACTGGTACTGATGAGGATAGATCGGAAAGAATATAATACTAAGCAAAGAAATGTACATCCTAAGGCTTCTTAAGTGGAGTAGCGTATCGTAAATATGCCGCGGAACATACCCACGGTACGTCACTCTACTTTAGTCACATATTCCATCAACCAAGGGTCATCCTACGCTCCGAAGGTAAAACCTAACGCTCTGATACCAACTTTGTCACGTCCCGAAAAGATGGAACATGACCGGCACTTAAACTACGAAACGCCTCTTGGTTTGGATTTCTGGGTTTTCGGCTTACTTAGATTACGTACGCCTCGAGGCGTACGTAATCTAAGTAAGCCGAAAACCCAGAAATCCAAACCAAGAAAAGTAGTAGAGTGAAGAAAAACCAATTCAAATCAAGTAATTTTAATAGCATAAGCCGAATTATGCGGTTTTAAAAAAACATCAAGTATTTCCTGAAAATTTTGGCAGAGTTTCCTTTGTAAATACTGGCTCCCAAACGGGATACAACATGAATAGTATATGAAATCAATAAAAAGGCATCCCCAAGCGGGAGCTAGCACTTCGTCAAACGACGGTCACAACCACACAAGCAATATAATATACAACGCCAAGGGCGAGGATCAAAACTCAAAAGGAACTCAAAACAACAAGAAATCCACAGAAATACAACGCGCGACTCTAAGGTCGAAAGAATAACCTCACTGGTCTCTATCTCAAAAATAAATACATGTTTGGTTGATGGAACTTCTAGATACAACAGAATAATGATATGCAAGATATATAATAGGGGTACGATACAAGTAAACCCACCTACTAGCAAATCACCCGAAGGAAACTATGCCCGCAAGCCGTAATGAAACCTGTACGGCAAACCTGCAAGAAACTGGGGCACAACGGGGGTGAGTTGCCAACTCGTGAATAGAAAAATATCTACGCACAGAAATCGCATAAATAACGCAACCTGGGTCAATGATCATAATATATCCTCCAATATATGAATAACATGTAGCCTATAACAATGGCTAGGATAATATCTAACCCGAGTGTGATCTCATGTGCCCGTGTCAGTGCCTCAGGTAGCAATATATCATATGAATGAGGTATGAATACATGAAAACAGAGTACATGTAAATGAAGAAACTGTTTTCATAAATTAGTAAGATTTCCTTTGTATTTTTAAAACGAGGTATCATAATGAAATCAGCATAAAACAGTGCCTAGCATCGGCACAAAACGTAATCCCAATATCTCGATATCTCTGTATCACAGTCTCTGTACCTCAATATCTCGAAATCTCAATGTCTCAATCACAATATCTAGGGCGCCGTCAGTCCAGACCGGCCCCTACCATCCATCTCAAGACCACGACGGTATCCTCCGGATATCCGACACGTCGGGTAAAATCACCGGTAGGTAGTCTCCCCCTGCCAGGCTCATCGTCATCACCACGAGCTTCTTGCCCCGGGGTACCTTACCGGGTCCACCATGTACCCGAAACGGTTCATCCAACTCCTCGAATCGGGTCTCGAAATCCATCAGCAAACTCATGGTGGCCGGCTCATACATCATGGGAAAAACCGCGCTTTTCATTTAAAAAGAGAAAGAAGAAGTTTGTATATGTTTTGCGGTTTTCCCCAAATCCAGAAAATCTCATGGAAATCAGAATCCAAAACCTCAATAGCACGTAAAAAGTGAATATATGCATGAGAATCCATGAATGCGGCATAACAATGAATAACGGTATGCATGAAGCGACAGTAATAACTACAATATCTAAGCTGGCATATAAGGTATGTACACTAATATCATGTCAAACTACTAGCTATCAAGTGAAGTTAGCAATAATATTTTCTAGGGTGTGCGTGACATGGCAATTACCGATGAAGATGTGTGTGAGCCGGCAAATAAGTGTACGTGGTACATACGCATCATCGGTAATGGTGCTGGTGTCCTAACCACATAATATCAACAATACAATATGAAATAACAATGTAAGTATGCGATGCGGAGCGAGCAACCATAATGAGCGGGAGCTAAATATTAAACAATGGTGCCATTTGAAATAACACGAATCGCGGGGTTTTGAAAATAGGGGCTACGGTGGTTTTTTAAGAAAGGATACGTCTTTTGAAATATCCGTAGATCCCTTGACCGATCTTTTAAAATAACCACGATCCGCTAGTTTTGAAATAGGTAGGAGTCTAATCTAATCTAACAATTACACTAAACTATACGGCTGAACTAACAAGCTGAACTACAGGTAAGGAAACCGCCTATCATCGGAGTCGATACATATACATACCTGTATATGTATAGTCGGTGATCCTGCCTCAATAATATCATATCCGATACCATATCTATAATCAGTCATCCCAAGTCAAGAGTGCGGATCAATCATCAATATAGCTCGTACGTAAATCCGTCATACGGCATCCCAAATCTGGGTACAGGTCAATATCATATTCCTCACACTATTTCTCTGGTATTCTCTTTATCTAAGATCATAGTCTAGGGTACTGATCTATGTCTAGTACAATACTAATATCCTCAATATACTCATGATCTGACTACTGATCGACAATCTCGTACAAACCGATATCATCAACACATATCATCATCAAGGGGTATACATCGCCCAATACGGCCTAGTATCAATATCCTAGCATATCATATCTCATATCACGATCACATGTCGACCATTTTATTAATAACACTATTCACCCGTATCGTTGTCCCAAGATCCGCTATAACACCAGGACGTACCTCAAGTACGAATCCTGCCATATCACCGATATCACAACCACAAAACAAACCTCATCGACTCAGCTCAATCCCAAGTATCATCCTCAAATCCGTATGTGAACACATAGTCCCATACCCATGTGAACACATAACTAGAAAGAATCCCATGAGCACATATAAATAGGAATGTATGCAAGTATGTATGTGTGTGTGTGTAGTGCAACACTACCCTAGGGTTTGCAACACTAAAATAATCCAACACACCAATATCCATCATAAACATCGTTATTAATCCAAAATAACATATAATAATTGTTGGTGTGTATACGCATCCGTATACACCACCACGGACTGCGGGGATGCTATACGTCATCCACCCGACTTCTCCCCGTAGATATAAATCTACTCACCTGGTCCTCGCTCGCCGGTGCCGACGTCGCCACGCGCTTGCTTGTCGTCTCGAAGTCCACATGGGGTACCTACATATCAAAACGCACCATATCGCATTAAAATCCGACTCATGACCAAAACGACGCACGAATCCCACATAGGTCAAAACCTATGGTTTGCTTCCACAAATCAACCTAAAAATCCTCGACGTCGGCGTACAAATGCCAAACCATCGAGAAAAACCCAAACACGCCCATTTATACATTCAAAAACACTAATTATAATATGAAATAGGTTGCAATTCACAAAAACCTCAAACTCACTTTAAAAGCTATTTTTCCGAAAATCTAGCAAGCAAAATTAACCGTTTTAGTACAAAACTCGATGTTTAAAAAAATTTAGCGGACACAATATCCACTAAATATCATAACTAAGTCATATAAACCATTTCTATAATTTATTCTCATAAATTTGCATAATTTCCAAAATCCTAGTTTGCAAAAATATCAATTTTTAGCACCTTTTATAGCAAAATTCCCAATTCATCAATTAAGCTTGGTTTTGCATGATCTAAATTGCTAAACAACAAATTAAAATGTTAATAAAGTCATCAAAACCTTAATTAGATTTATCACCCATTTGGAACCAAAAGCTAAAAACTAGTTTGCTTAAATAAAGCTAAATTGGATATTTTAATGTTACAATTAGCACTAAGCAACAAGATTACATTTTGCATGCCCTAAGATACAAAAATACATCACATAACCATGCACAATTGATCACCATTCAACTCCAAAACAAAACCTCACTTCAATTTCATAAACCCTAATCTTGAATTTGGACTTGAAATTTAAAATCTAAACTAAACCCTTCATTAACATAATTTGAAGTAATAACAAACAACTCAAAAAAAAGAACAAGATTTATACCTCACAACCATCTTGAGATCAACATGAAACTTGACCTCCAAATTGAAATCTTTGCACCAAGATCCATGCTAAAAAAGGTAAGGGAAAATGGGTAGGGCTTTGATTTGAATTTTTGCTTTGATTTTTGATGGAAATTGGTGATTTTTTTATGGAAAATGAGAGGAGAAGATGGGAAGAGGGGCTGCTGCAGTGAGAGGGAAGGGTTTCGGCCAATTTGGGGGGTGAGGAGAGAGGGAATGGGGTGTTGAAAGTCAAAGGCAACAAGGCCCATACTTACATGTTCATTCTTTCATTTTATTTCATTGTTTTCTTAACTTTTAAACTTGCATTTGGGGAAAACTTTGGGGGGGAATTCTGCAGATTTCGGCCAGCCATGGTTGGGGGAGGGTGTGTGTGGGTGTGGGAAATTTCAAGTAAACAAAGCCCAAAGCTCAAACAACAAGCCCATGTTTCATATTCCTTATAATAACCTTTAATTTTCCCTTTTCCATTTAGCCTTTTCCTTTAAATTTTTAGAATCAACATGGAATTTCTTTTCATTTCAAAAATAATATTTTCCAAGCTAGTTAAATATGTCATGATGCACAAAATTTGTTTCAACCCATTCCAATTTGTAATTTTCCCTCATTAAATGTATTAGTGATAGCTTAAAATAATATTAAAATAATTAATTTCGGAAAAAATTTCAGAAAATTAGAAATTTTACCAGTGGCTCAATAAACACCAAATACTAGCAATTACATAGCTAGAATATGTATATTTAATTTTATAATAAAGATATTTGTATTTTGACTTTTTACAGAAAACCCCCTTATTTTACCGATTTTTCCGAAATTTCACCGAAACGATTTTCAAAACGTTACAAACCCATTAATAGAGCTTTGCTCTTTTCTTTGTAGGGTTACTAGGGACTGTCACAAGGGTCTATAAGGCATCAACCATGCCGAATTTAAATTTTCCAAGTGCCGAACAACCTAAAGTGAGAATCTTTGCTAGATAATTAGGGTTAACATAGCATGTAAACATCTTTACATCTAAGAGAAAGGGATTACAACCTTTGTAGTCCGTTCCTTCGCTTCATAAGATCCGAGTAGTATTCCCTTCATCGCGATCCATGAACTTCCGGACTCTAGAGAGGCTCCACAAGCCGAATGATCCACGCTTGCTTGAAGTCGTCCTTTTCGAAGATGATCTACCTTGAAGAATCTTTAACCCAAGCTTACACTTCACTAAACAACTTATTAGAGAAGTGAACACCCTAATATAAGTGGCTAGAATAGATGAGGATGATGAAGTTGGAATTTAGCTCTCTTTTATTTTCAATTTCTCACTTTAATTCATCACTTTACAAAAAGCTAGCAAGCTTTTCAAGGAGGAAGTAGAAGTCTTTTGTGATGAATAATGAAATTATTGCAATGGTTACAATTGCAACCCTTGGTTAAGAAAGAAAGGTTTAACCATTGTAGACAATTAACTAGGGTAAAGGGTTTAGGTTGGGTTAACAAATATCTCCACAAAATATCAACACAAAATATCTATGCTTAAAACAAAAATAAAGCTTCTAGAAGCTTCATGAAAAAGCTAACCCAAATCAAACCCTAACCATGTTTAATCTCCAAAAATCATGTTGCATTTGTAATCATAACTTGTTACAATATTATATATCACATATATAATATATATTTGTAACAAAAGAAAATAATACAATTAACATATATCGCATATATATCAATGTATTATCCGGTGAGAAAATGAATCAATAAAGCGAGCTTATATTAGATAATGTAATGTAATATATCACATATATAATTATACATTAAATCATCGAATCAACACTTGATCCGACAATCCGGATATATCGCATATAACCGACTAATATAACATGTACCGATTTATCGAATCAACACTTGATCCGATGACCCGGCTATATCACATATACCCGGCCGATATCATATATCACGAGAATAGAATACGGTATCTCATATCGTATTATCCTCGGTCCTGCACATATCACATATGTGCTCCTACTCCGTTTTGCCTGAGCCAAGAAACCTCTGTGTAGGACTCTAAAGAATCGTCAATACGCCGGCAGTGGGTGATGATCATATCAAACACCCATAAGCTACAAGCGGTCAGCTAAACATAACAGCCACCCAGGTATTGAGCGATCAGAAGATCAACAAGCAAGCCTGTACATTCTCCTGTGAATCCAATCAGTAACACTACCGTACATTCCGGTCTCTTCGTCTGATATGTTGCATATCTAGTCTAGTGGTGGTAAACGTCAGACACCAGTAACCGATAAGTCGTGTCGATGTGAGGCTCATAACAGGTCGAGAACCTACTGATAACACTTACCAGTAGCACTCTATATCAGCCCTGGCCAAGGACTTCCAATTATAGCCAATCGAACACAGCAAAACATCAACTCCCTATACCGGGAGAGACGAAACCCCTCTTATCGCTCATTGCCTCCATGTGATTCAGGACTGTACCCAAAAGCCACCGTTTTGCATGCCCTCTTGGACGTGGTAAGGTGGAAATCAAAGCACAATGGGAATCACACAAGACTCTATGACGATCTCGGGTCTACAGACTAACCTGTACCAGTGTCACCAGAGAACTACCATCTGACGTGCGGTATAATACCATCTGGGAGTTCTCGACGAGTCCGTTCAGTGTACCCAGTCTCCACTGAGCACCCGTACACCATCTTTGATGTCAAACACCGATGGATATGGGATCATCCATCGCCCATCATATGGGTCAAGATGCGTATACGCTAGTCTAATCTGGTGTATCAATGCCCTGTCTCGATACACCCTCGACTAGGAACAGTTATAGGATGTACTCGTTGACTACCCTGGCCCCACTAGTATGATCTCATCATAGTCCCAGTAGTCGAGTACATATCCTAAGGGCTTTATCAACATGTGAGAGCAAGGCAGTAAACTAATATAAGTCAACATGTTAAGATAAAGTGAAACCAAATAGCATACTATCATGTCGAGCAAGAAAGTCATATCTATATATATCCAAGCATCCACTATAATATACATCATATGTACAATAATGGCCTCTAGGGCATATATATAACTAACATTCTTGGAATGATCTCTTAGAGATCTAAAAACTTTAGTTTGGGTAGACCATGGGTCTTAGAGATCTTAGGGTTTTACCCTGTTAGTGATCTTGATATTTGAAGGTTTCTCTGGAATTTAATTCCAATATATTTCCCATGGGGATTTCTGGGATTTAATCCCAATATCAGAGGAATTCAATTCCGGTTTGTTCTACAGAGCTTAGCTCTGAGAAAATTTCTTTTGAAAATTCTTTTGGGAATCTTATTCCCTTTTCTTATTCTCTTTTTAAGGTTCTTCTTGCAGATTTGAATCTGTTGTATAACACGTTCTTCGAGGCCATTGGGAGTCTTGAACTCCACTGTTCAATAAAATTTTTCATTAAATGAGAATCCTTTTGGATTCTTACAATGAGTACCTGCCTCATCACTATTGTAATTTCATTCTAGATTGTAATAATTTTGATATTTTGATTGCTAACCCCTTACTGGTTTTTCTTTTCAGATACATTGGCTTCTCGTCTTTATGATCTTGAAGAGATTATCTCTTATGAAGATATTCGCATCCAAGGCCGTTGTCAAGGCCAGGAATTTACTAACGCTCAATGTGCTGAGGTGATGTGTCACGTTGACGACTACAACGGTCGATAACTCCCCCGTCGTTCTGCTCTTTTGAAAATTATCGTTGGGTCGATTTGGGAAGAACTTTATGAGCTTGACGAGGCTATGCCGCTCGAGGCGATTGATGATACTGAAGACAAGGTGCATTCAGTATATCTGATAGCCCTGATCTCAAAGAAGCAGAGAGAGATCTTATCGATGTTTTGCATCACGTCTTCTAACAGAAGACGATAATATCCGCGTACTAGAGGACGGACGACCTCAGCGGGGATCCCGACGCTTGCATTCATGAGAAAATACATAAGAAAATGGTCAAAGAAGCCAGGAGCACTTTACTCAGACTTGCTTCTAAGTTCATGAATCCGTGTAAATTTCTTTCTAAATATGAATGAAAAACTCCTCCTTCTCTTTATCCCAATGTTCATATGTGCCTCCGTAAGGTGTTTATAAGTGTTTTTCCATTGTAAACATTTTTTTCAATGTATAAATTTCTTCGAAATATGAATGAAAAACTCCTCCTTCTCTTTATCCCAATGTTCATATGTGCCTCCGTAAGGTGTTTACACACACACACACACACACACATACATATATATACATACATACATAAAAACTAGCGCCAGCGCTCACATGTCATGCACGTGGGGCACTGCTGAGAATTTTAATCTTGAACTAGCGCCGATGCTCTTACGTTACGCACGTGAGGCGCCGCTCTAGTCCCGGAAAGAATCAATGCCAGTGCTCACGTGTCATGCACGCGAGGCGCTGCTGAGGGAGTCGTTTCATCTTCTTACTCTGATTCTCATGAGTCAACTCTTTCTTTTCCCATGCCCTTTTTTCCAGGCCTTGGAAATAGCTCCACCATGCACAACATTTTCTGTGCCTAGACTTGAATTCTCCTCTTTATAATCTGAAGCTCTGTTTCCCTCTTCCTTCACACGGAGAAAACCATTTTTAACAAACCAAGAGTTATGGCTTGCAATCGTCTGCATGCTCGTCAGCAACCATGGGAGGTACCTATCGAGGAAATTGTTCCTCATTTTGCTGCGCGATTAGTGGATCTCATTCTCACAGATGACTAATGTGACACAGTGATGTACGAGCTTCTGGCTCGTAGGGGCTCCCCTCTTCCTATCGGCTCCGTTTGGCTCCGGATGATCTTCTCATCTGTCCTTGCTGAAATCCCTCCTTATCCAGCGGAGATGACTCTGGCGATACTCGACGCGGCGGAGGACAAGATCGAGTGTTTCCTTGAGGCACATTTGATTACCCAGCCTCTGAGGGATCGCTCTGTCCAGTTGCTAAGCCAGATACGGGCTCAACGGACCATCATGGCTTTTTTTGCTGATGAGCACGGCGCTGACCGGTGGGGAGTGAGTCCTCGCGAAGATCGCCGCTTCAACATGGTGGATGTAACGACTCTGAATTTACTGTACGAATTTTTTTAATTTAAAGTACAGAAAGGAGTTTACAAGCCTGAGTACAATTTAAAAGTTAATTTTTGTTTAAGAACAGCAAGAAATAACTTGTAGCTCATTGGTAAAGCCTTGCACTGCTGTGACGTACCCCCTGTGTTTGAATCCCCTCAGACACATTATATTTTTTCTAAATTTTCTTTTAAACTTTTTGAAAGCCCAAAATTTTACACATGCACTGCACATCGAAATGAAAAGACGGGAAAAAAAACATGTGCAAATTGATATAAACACAGAATAGGTCACGTGGCTTCAATCCACCACCCCCCTACTTGCAAACGACCAGCGGGATGGGAGTTTAGGCCAGCGCCGACAGGTCGACCGTGGGTAAAAGTCTCCGTGCTTTGCCCACATGACTCTTCCCCTACCCCTAACTCCCCTACACTATTTGATTTTCCTGCTATCAAACAGAGATTTTAATTTCACCTTTAAATCAAATTTAAATGCATTTTAATTCATTCTTTCAATTCCAAAACCCTAATTCCATACTATAAATACTAGCCCATGCCCTAGCCCTTCCTCATTCTGAAAATTCTAACCAAAACTACCATATTTTCTTAAGTACAAGAAGAGTACAACTGGAGTTAGCCAAAGACCAACTTCCGGCGAGGAATCGAGCAAGTTCCGACGACCCCACGACGTCGTGACAGCTACCCCATCTCCTTCTACCTCATCTTCATCCAATTAGCAAGCAAGTCCCTCTCTATCCTTCTCTTTCTTCTTGAAAAGTTCTCTTTTTCAAAATATGTCGGTAAGTGGAGTTAACACCGATCTTTTATTCTAAACCCTAAAAATTTCATTATTTCTTATATATTTTTCATCCAAATTCTTACCCTATGTTTATAACCATAAAACTAATGTTTAGAACCAACTTTCACTCTAAAACATCATGCTAACTAACTTTAATCTAATTTTAACATGAAAATACGATGAACTTTACATATAACCTTTTAGTATGTTGTTAATACTTTACCTTTAGAAAATTACATGGGGTAATGACCTACCCCTCATATACACACATGTTTCCATAGCACGATATACCTTGAACTTATTTTTGTTACCATATTTCATCAAAATACCATATACTATAAAAACGGTTTTCTTTTAAATAGTATTATTAAATTCTTTGTGATTATGCCTCTACAACCCATTTCGGGAACCCGCTATTGGACGGTGCGGATTATCACAC
Source organism: Agapanthus africanus (assembly GCA_030015575.1). Taxonomy (NCBI): domain Eukaryota; kingdom Viridiplantae; phylum Streptophyta; class Magnoliopsida; order Asparagales; family Amaryllidaceae; genus Agapanthus; species Agapanthus africanus. Next base: position 533,799,269 of record JASDDO010000010.1, read on the forward strand.
ATCCTCGGCTAGTAGAGCGAGATGCAGACATCCTCACGTAGTATTCGGTCTCGAAAGATTTTTAATACGATTTTTAAGAAAAACGTAATTTTCTATTTAATAATAAAATTAATTTTTAATAATTATATAAATATTATTAAACCTCATATTTTCAAGATATAATAAAATTCTATGTTTTCTAAAAAACAAAAGAATGACAAATTTCCTCAAAATACCTTTAAGTTATCCAAAAGTCAAGCTTTACCAAAAAATATCATGAACTATTCAAGATAAGTTAATATTCATTAAAATACCTCAAATCTTAAAATTTACATCCATGAAAACCCTAAATAATATAAATAATTTCTTGGGGTTATTTTGAAACTATATATTAAAAATATTTTTCATAAAACCCCCTCGAGCTATATAAAATACTGTTAAGGACTTTAGTAAATATAGGTTTAAGCGGGATCAATTCTCTTAAGCCTTAGGGAGCCGGAGAAAGTGAGTGCTTGCCTATTTAAGGTAGAAAAACTTAATGGTGTGATCAATGGTAATTATCTTGGAAAAAAACACAAATTCTGCCGTCCATGTGCAGCAGTTACCGATAACACCCGAACTTAATTCCGGATCCAAATCAGTTATAAGTGTCTGACTCAATTCTGAGTCTAAATCAAATATGAGTCTAAATCAAATCAGAATCCAATTAAACATGAATCCAATATACCAAAAATGAATACTCGAACCTAAACCTGAATACCGGAACAATATCAACATGCCAACATGACTTGACTTGACCGAACCATGGCTATAACTTGACTTGATTACATGACTACTTGTTTACATCCTGAACCTGATTACATGAACAATTTGTATCCATAGTCTCGGCAAGTCTGATAATTATAATCTATATTAATATAAAACATTACTCAGGGTTTAACGGGGTAGATTGGTACGGAATATATTAAAAGTGACACGATGATGGACACTAAAAGGCAGATATATGAACTCTCGTGCCGTTGTCCCGTAGGTTTTGACGGGGCCTTGTACTTAAATGTTACCGTAGTCCATGGGATAGTTGAACTCCTCTCGTATACACTGATACCTTCTATACCAATCTACAAACAACTACCTTAGTATAACAGATATATACTTATACAAATTATCAGTTCTATTCTCTCTACTTGTCCTATTCTATTCTTTCTTTTGGGACTTACCGAGCGCTAGTTCGCTGACGACATTCATGTCTCTCTCTTTCTTTGGAATGTTCGTCAGGAGGACAGGACCCTCAGGAGACTGAGCCCAGCCAGGAGTACTTGGAGCAGATTGAGGCACAGTCAGACTACTAGCCTACTTGTACTTATTTCTTTTCATATGCCATTATTTAGACATTGCTTTATATCCTTGTACTTTCCTTTTCAAAGCAATGTATTATAAAGATGAATATTAATAAAAATTGTTGTTTATATTACATCTCTTGTCATTCTTGTGCATTTATTTATATTGCTACGCTTAACGTATTTATTTCTGAGTAAATACGTTGCGGCCTGCCACGTCACCGTCTCCGTACACCGGGATGCATGGCGTGATAGTGGAGAAGGCAGAGAGGGAATTACAGAATCTTGTTTATAGTTTTGTTAATCCTTGTATCTCTGATCCCATATTTGGCAATATTTTCTCTGCGGAATGAATAATAATAAATAAAAAAAACTGTCTACCATTGAACGTTTCATCCCCAGCACATATTCATATAGACATCCTGTCCCTGCACATATACTTTGTATGTAACCTTTGAAAGTCTTTACTAGCACCTCGACATGGTTTAAACGGGCATCACACATGCAATTTTCAAAAATTCGTGGTGCTAATGAACACTTAATAAGATCTTATCTAGAATATTAGGGTTTTACAATGATGATATGAAAAACTAAGAGAAGGGAAGGAGGCTACAACCTTTGATGACTGTGTCCTTCTCTTCTAAATCTCCGGGTTGTAGTCCACGCGACTCCACAAGGCTCCACTTTAAGTTGGATCGAGCTTGCTCCGTGACCTTCGTGCCGAAGATGATCCACCCGAAGCTCCGCAATCCAAGCTCTCTCTTCACTAAACACTTTAGTGAAGGAAACACGCTACACTTGATTGCTAATCAAGTGTAGGATGGTGAAGTAGGGGATCTGTTTATCTCACTAGGTTTCAAGCTCGATATTTCACAACACATGTGATTGTTTAGAGCTTGAAGCATGAAATTGATGAGAAGGTGGAAGATGATGGGAGCTAGAGGAAGAAGGAGCTCATGTGAAAAAATGAGCAAGCATAACACAATGAAGTGAAGAATGGCTTCTATATTCTCATAATAATTGAAGCATCAATATTTTATAATAATCAATTGGAACCATGTTTCAATAGTATGACCAAATGAACAAGATAATATAAAAACCATGCTTCACCCTGTACCTCAAACCTCTCCTCATTTTCCACCTCATTTCTATTTTCCCAATATAGAAAATCCATGCCATGCTTCATCTATATATATAAGAAAATATTTAGTGAGCATTAATATTAGTTAATATATAATTATATCAAATATAATATATATATATCAAATTATTAAATCAACACTTGATTTAATAATCCGGTTATATCACATATAACCGACTAATATCATTTATCTGTATATCACATTATCAAATCAACACTTGATTCGATAATCCGGTTATATCACATATAACCTAACTGATAACAAATAACTGCCAAATTAGAATACGGTATCATATATACGTATCTAATCAAGCCCCCGCACATATCAGCATATGTGCCCTACTTTATTTCGCTTGAACTAGGAAAATTCTGTGTGGAACTCTAAAGACTCGTCAATACGCCAGCAGTAGGTGATGATCACATCAGTCACCTACAAGCCGTCAGTGGTACTAGCTGGACGTAACGGCTATTCAGGTATTGAGCGATTAGAAGATCAACAAGCAAGTTTGTCCATTTTCTCCATGAAGCCTATAAGTAACACTTACCATATAATCCGGTCTCTTCGTCTGATATGTCGCATATCATATCTAGGGGTGGAATCGTCAGACCCCAGTAACGTGATGTCATGCCGATGTCTGGCTCATAACGGTTCGAGAAACTACTGGTAACTCTTACCAGTAAATCTCATCAACAGCCCTGGACAGTGACTTTCAGTTATAGCCAATTGAGCATAGCGCAATATCAACTCCCAATACCGGGAGAGACGAAACCCCTCCTATCGCTCATTGCCTCCAAGCGACTCGGGATTGTACCCAAAATCCACCTGATTGCACGACTCCTTTTGAGCTGTGGTAGGGAGGAAATCAAAGCACAGTGGGAGCCACACAAGAGTCTATGACGATCTTGGGTCTACAGACTAACATGTACCAGTGTCACCAGAGAACTGCTATCTGACAATAGGTATACTACCAACTAAGAGTTCTCGGCGAGTCCTGTTCGGTGTACCCATTCTCTAATGAACACCTTTGTACAATCTTTGATGTCAAACACCAATGGTTTTGGGATCAACCATCGCCCCCATACAGGGTCAAGAAATGTACACAATAGTCTGACGATAGGTATGCCCTGTCTCGATATACCCTCGACTAGGAACAATTGAAAAATGTGCTTGTGGACTACCTGGGTCCCAGTAGTATGATCCGCATCATAGTCCTGGTAGTTAAGCTAACATCCTAAGGGTTTTATCAACATGTAAGAGAAAGACAGTATAAGAATACCAGTCTACATATTAAGATAAAGAGTAACCAGATAGCATACTATCATGTCGAGCAAGAAAGTCCTCTATATATATGTCTAAGTATCCACTATAATATACATCAATGTACAATAATGGCATCTAGGTTATACATATTCCTAACAACCATAGAGGTTTCTAGTGCATGCATCTAGATATAGGCGAACAATGGACTGATGTGAACAAATACTTCGCCCTACCACTTTGCTCATGGTGGTATACCCATAGTTATGAGTCCCGAGGCCTACGAGTTGTGCCCTTTCTGTCTCTTGATGACTTAATTTAGCGCCTATTAGTTTACTTACTCGTTTTGGAGTTTATAGTTCATTCACTCATTTCGGAGTCTCTAGTTTATTCACTCATTTCGGATTCTCTAGTTTATTCACTCGTTTCGGAGTCTCTAGTTTATTTACTCATTTCGGAGTCTTTTAGTTTACTTCCCTTAGGTTTACAGGTAAACTTTTCCAAACGTTGTATGTAGATAACCCCTATTCATTATGACAGAGGTCCGTTGGGTTTTTGGTACTAGGGTTTTAGTCCGTGGTACCGTCGCGTTGGCTGATTGATTGATTTGTTTTAAAGAAGTGTTTGTAGAATAACCGTAATCAGAACGGTGTCGCACGTAGCTAGACCGAGGTGAGTAGGGGCCGTCCTCAGGGAAACGTTGAATCTTTCAATCTTACTTTAGACGTGTTGATTAGGAAAGGAGGAAGAATAAAGAATGGTGAAGAATGGTTGTAGTTTCTAGATCTACGTTAAACACGGATGCAAAATATAGATCTAGATTAACTACGGATGTAAGTTTAATATTAAAAGGGGGCTTGTAGGGTTCATTGGGATTTAGTAGTTATGGATGATTAATTAAAGATTACTCTTTTTATCCGTTAATAGATTTAAAACTAGAACGACAGTGATGCATGTAGATTAGGGTTTCTGGAGGGGAAAAGGGTTCCCACTCTTAACCCCTATCTCGACATGGAACTCCGTTCATATCTACCCTTTACCAAAATAATAGTTAATCTAATCTCTAATCGTGGTCGCGATTATCAATGAATTGATAGCGCGCCCAATTAGGATGTTAACTATTCTTTTGATAAAGTTTATAAACTTTATAGGACTTAAAAAGAGTTTAAGGATCTTCATCATCCATTAACCTACCCTAATCTCATGAACCCTAACAAGCGAAGAATTACTTGCGCATGTTGGAAGAAGAAGAGATGGAGAGAGAAATCATATTAAAAACTACAAAGAAATAGAATAAGAAAACTATTACCTTTATTAATCAACAAAAATCATTTACACTTTGTTCCCTTAGAAAATGATTACAAAATGCTAGTTTGCTTCTCGATCTCTTCTAAGGAGGTAGATGAACAGTTGATGATCAGCCTGGATGCGTGAGCCTGTCGTGGATTTCGTGATCTCTTCAGCTTGATGATTTTTCCAAGAGGCTCTCGGTCCTTATTTATAGTCCCAGAGTCAGAACCCTAGTTTCCTAATATGGAAACCAGTGGTTAAGATCCCAACATAAAAAATCTCATGCCCTAACTACCCTAGTTTCCTAATATGGAAACCAGTGGTTAAGATCCCAACATAAAAAATCTCATGCCCTAACTATCCTAGTTTCCTAATATGGAAACCAGTGGTTAAGATCCCAACATAAAAAAATCTCGTGCCCTAACTCCTCCTTATCGCGGCGGAACTGCGGCCAATAGATGGGTTTGGCCGCGATTCTGCAGCCTTATAGTGTCTTCGTGGGCTCAATCTTCTGAGGCTACATCTTGATGACACATGGTGATCTTTTGAATATCTGGAAACTGAAAATCTTCTTTACGTCACTACCAAAATTGATTTCTTTAGTTTACTTCCTTATTTAGGCAGGTTTGTTTCGCCAATTTTGATTTCCTTGATTCCAGTCCTGAAAATTCTACACAATAACTCAATAAATAATATTAGTAGAATTTGTTTTAATTAAGATATTAACTTAACCATTTGTCATGATATTATAGTTTTAAGAATTGGTCAAAAGTATTTAATAAGGTAAGCATATTTAAATGGGCCAAATGTTACATGGATATTATATGCTTACTTTTTCCTACATAATGTTAATTATAATATATAAACACATGAAAATTGTATTTTTGCAAATAAACCTTCATATGTGTCATATTCATAATAAACACCTTTTACTATATAGAAATAGTAGGAAAAATGTCATATTAAATGTGCAGTTTTATCAACTGAACAAATACCCCCAAACTTATTTTTGATCGTCCCGAGCAAACTAGTTTATTCAAGAGAAGGAGAAAATGAAAGGAGAAAGCTAAGCACACTTTCGTAGGCAACACGATTGCACTGAGCAGGTGCAACAAGCCGTTAAACCTCCAAATGTCCCTAATAGGAGGAGTGTTGTCTCCTGAGGGTTTTCAGTGGATTACACCCACAAAATCCTATAATAAAAGAGAGATGGTGAGAGTTATATATATAAAGATAAGAACTATAAAAGAAAGAACTTGAAAATAAGAGTTTTCAACTACACCAGTTTTTCAGTTGCAATGAGCCCTATCTTAATGGTCGTGAAAAGATGTTAGAAATCACATCATCCCTCAATAAAATATCGCCTTTAGTCTTCCTCCCTATCTTTCTTCCAAACATTGATCATACACCCCTACGTGTGTGTAAAATACATCCCTACACTTAGAGAATTCAATTCAAGCTATCATACTCTTGTCCATCTTCCAAAGTACATTTTAGTTGGTGAATTCTAGATGAAATTGCTCACACGTCCTTCATGCGACCGTTAATACTTCTTGAGGTACTAACCGACCGATTACAAAATTTGCTTGCACATTAAGGTGTAATTCCTCGTCTTGCAACACCTAAGGCTTATCAGTGGCTCCCAAACCAGTTGGTCTAAAGCACTAGGTGATAAAGCACCCTCGCTATATTTTTTATGCTGCCTTGGTAATTACAAAACCAGTGTTCATTTTTTTCTTCACCACTTATACTTTTTATTTTTATATTTTATTTTATTTTATTTTATTATTTTCCTTCATACTAAGGTTTTAGACAAGAGCATTTCAAGGTATGCTCTACTATCCCAAGTTTCAAGATGTGTGTAAGTGCGTATAGTAGGGTATCAACGTTCAAATGTTTGGCCTCAAGAATAGGGACTATTTTTCAGACTTATTTTTATCTTCAGATTGGCAATTTCCTTCATCTTACTAACCCTTGGGACAACAGCTCATAACTACTTATTACTAGTTTCATTTAAGAAAACATCTAACTTTCTTGCTTTTCTCAAACTATTTCTATCATTCATATGTAAATTTTCACTTTCAAACTTTCATTATCAAGATTTTTTTTTGTGCTTATAATGCAAAGTATTGTGTAAATAAGCACAAACCTCCCACAAACCTGTTTGCAGCGATGTCCTCACTGTTGTCATTTTTTAAATCTCAAAATCTGTAGACTTTGGAGGAAAAGTTATCAAAGGGGACAAAAAATAGTGAAATTCTCCCCCAAACTTATTTTTGGCTCACCATTTTAAAAAATTTATTTTCAAGAGCCGAAATATACCCCCCCCCCCCAAACTTGAGTTAAACAATATTAAGCATTTAAAATCACAAGAGAGGGTCAAAGTTATTGGTCAATACCAAAAGTCAACACCAACCATTCGAAGAATTTATCAGTGAAACGCACCGGTTGGTGGAAGAACATATTGTATGGAGTCAGGAAGAAGTGGGGAAGATATAAGTGGTGTAAAAGAAAAGGATTGTGTCTCAACTTGGAGAGACGACACAGTGATAGTGATGATGGATTACTCGCATTCTCGTGATTGTCCAGAAGAAAGGGTGGAGGTTCAATTTCTTTATCTTGGAGTTGATTCATCTCAACACTCGTGTCTTTTAAAAATGTGAGTTCATCAGCGAAAATTTCCTCAAAGCTTTCATTAATACCCCGAAGAATAATCTCATCAGAAAAAATGGGGTGATCGTCAGACTCCATGAAAGGTTCATAATCAGTGTTAGATTTTGACCCGGACAACTCAATGGAAGAGTCCGTATGTGTATAATACATAGTTGGGTCAAACAACAACATATGAAAAGCGTCTAGATCAGTATCATGAAGCTGATCAAATTCGCTGCTGTCGACATCCATTAATTCGACAGAACATGCTTGAGCAGAAGGTTCGGAGGGTACACTTCCCAACTTATAAATATTAAGCTCTATTGAGATCTTCCCGAAGGATAGGATCATAGAGCCATTACGACAGTTGATTACAGCATTGGAAGTGGCCAAAAAAGGTCGACCGAGAATCACCGGAATTTGGTTCTGTGGGTTCGCTACGGGCTGTGTATTGAGAAAAATAAAGTCCACAGGGAATACAAATTCCTCGACTTTTATTAACACATCCTCAAGCTCACCCCTAGGTTTAGTGATTGATCGGTCGGCCATCTGGAGAGTTGTGTTCGAGGGCTTTAACTCTCCGATCCCTAACTGCTCATAAACTGAGTAAGGAAGCAGGTTAACACTTGCGCCAAGGTCAAGTAGAGCACGATTAATATTTTTACCCCCAATAGAAATAGAAATTGTAGGACAGCCGGGGTCCTTACGTTTCCTTGGTAATTGTTGGGGAAAAGCTGTGTTTACAGTACTCTACATGAACACCTTTTTTGGCACTTGAGTCTTCCTCTTCCTAGTGCACAAGTCCTTGAGAATTTTCGCATAAGCCGTGACTTGTTGTATAACATCTAGGAGAGGGATATTGATGTTAACCTGCTTAAAGATGTCAATAATCTTCTCCATCTGCGGACTCGGTTTGTTTCCCCTTAACCGATTCGGATAAGGAGCTTTAGCAATAATAGCTGGGTCCAACAGTAGAGAAGATGGTGTGGGTAGGAAAGATCCCAAAATAGGAGTGGGGATCGTCTTTGACGGACTAGAAGAAGTGTGCTGAGGGTTCGAGCCTTGGGGAAAATGGAGAATATGCTCGGAAGAAAATGGTGGGGTAGACGAACTGGGGTCAGAAGTAGAAGTAGAAGTGGAATGAAAAGTCTCAGCCGGGGTATCATCAATTGATTCATCATTAGTAGTATCAATCTCTTCACCGACATGGTTTTCAAGCACTCTTCCAGATCTCAATGTGGTAATAGCATTCACATGATGTGAGTAGCCAGGATTCGGTACAGGTTGAGCTGGAAGTTTCCCTCTCTCTCTAGCACTTATTTCAGCTTTTAATTGTGCAATTTGTGCTTCCATCGATTAAATACTCTCACCTTGGAAGGTAGAGTTCTTTTTTATGTCATCGACGGAAGACTTCATCTCAGCCGAAACTTGCATGAATTTTGTCAGAAGCAAATTCATGGTTTGTTCGAGTGAAGAGGAGTTATCAGTACCAGTCAATTGCAAAGAATTGTTATACGATGCAGAAGTGTTGACCGGATTTTGAAAGTTTTATGATTGATAGGGTTGCTGACTCAATTGTAGTGGTTGCTGTTGTGGTGGAGGGACCCTTTGAAAGTTATTTTAGTTTGGAACCGTGTTTTGGGTTTGTTGTTGGTTCCAAGCAAAGTTAAGGTGATTCCTCTAACCCTGATTATAAGTGGAAGAATACGGATCGTTTCTAGGTCTTTGTTGAAAAGCAGCATTGGTATGCTCTTGACCTTGAAACGGAGAATTCAAAGGACATTCTTCCGTAAGATGTGATGGATCAGAACAGCATCCACAGACAGTTTTAGGGAGTGTCATCTGATTTAGGAAGGCTACTAAAAATTTTTGTTCCATAGCTTCGAGTTTCTTTTACATTGCTGCCATTTCAGCTCTAACTCCTATGGAAACATCAGATTGGTGAATACCACCCCTAAACGATGGTTGGTTTACACTCTCCCACTGTAAAGATTTTTCAACGAAATCTTCTAAAAATCTCCAGGCTTCACCATCATCTTTAGTCATGAAGGTGCCTTGACACATGGATTCAAGTATCTGTTTTGTTGTAGGATTAATGCCCTCATATACGATTCTGCACAGATCCCATCTAGGGATTCCGTGATGAGGACATTGAACTAACAGATCCTTGAAGCGTTCAAAACACTTCGAAAATGGTTCATTGGGAAGCTGGGTAAATTGATTTATTTCGCTACGGACTCGAGCTGTCTTATGATTAGGGTAGAATTTCTTTAGGAAAGCTGTGACGAATTCCCCCCAGTTTGAAATAGAATGTGCGGCTGTGTTATAAAGCCACTTCTTGGCTATATCGCACAAAGTGAATGGGAGAAGACGTAATCTCATAGTGATTGGTAGCTGCTGAATATTTATCTAGTTCGCTACGTTCACGGTTTCGCCAAAACCATTCGTAACCCTCCGTCATTTCAGTTAAATGTTCAGTAGTATTCAAGCTATGTATTTTGACCTTCGCCAAGGCATAGTGATTGGTAGCTGCTGAATATTTTTCTGTAGCATAGATAGATGCGTTAGTTTGGGACAGTCGTACTACTATTTTGGCCTTCGTCAAGGGTATGTACGGGTGGGTTCAAATTAACCTGGATAATGATGGATAGAACTTGACATGTGACTTATGATATGTTGGCCTTCGTCAAGATCATAAGAGCATGGGGCAAAAATCCACATCGGGAGTTTTTAAAGAAATTGAAACTTGCTAGTGTTGCATACCATTTGGAGTGTGATGATTTTGTTAGGATTCCTTCAGCTTTATCACACGATGATATTTGGATCCCGATCCTACTGTGAGTATATGCTACTCCTCGGGAAACTTTCTCACTTAACGATCAATGCTATAAACCAAGTAGGTGTCTAGAAAGGTGTTAGCGGGGCTACGCCCACAGGGAAAAGAGGTTATTTAATTAAGGAACTTCGTGAAGCGTCGTAAAACCTCCCTCGAAATACCGACACTGGCCTGGCTGAACGGTTAAGCAAGTATTGTACGGTGAGATCAATCCCGACTAATTCTTCTTTTATGGTTTGAGGAAGGATTCGAGAAACAGTGGGAGCCATCCTGTTTAGACAAACTAAAAACTACTCTAAACTTGCAAGAGCATCATGCTAAAGTGTTTCTTCTCTCTCTCCCAACTGTAGTGACCAAGCATCATGACCGGCCTTAAGTTACTATTAGATAAAAATATACCGACAGGGCCAAACTACAAAGATTGGCTCAGGAATGTCAAAATAGCAATCACTTATGACAAGTTGTGGTATCTCCTTACCACTAAAGCCCCCGCCGTCCCAGGCCCAAAATCCAGTGCCGCGGATAAGGAAATCCGTAAGACCTGGGAAATTGACTGCGCGAAGGCCAAGTGCCTCGTGCTTGCCTCTATGGACAATGAACATCAGAGGAGGCACGAGAATATGGACCTTGAATCCATATTTCTCCATACTAAGGATCTTTATGGAGAGCAATCCCGTATCGCCAAATACGAAACCTCGAAAAAGTTGTTTTCAGCAAGGTTGGTCGTCGGATCATCTGTAGCGGAACACGTGCTTAAGATGGTTGGCTATATTGAGGAGCTCGCGCACCTCGGGACCACGTTAGAGAACGAGCTCTACACTGAATTGATTCTCCAGTCCCTTCCTTCCACTTACGCCCAGTTTATCCTGAACTTCAACTTGCAAGGAAAAGAAGTTGAACTTCCGGAACTCCTCAACATATTGAGGAGTGCAGAGGGCACCCTACAGAAAGTCAGAGAAACACCCACTTTGTCTGTTGGAAGAGCTTCCTCTTCTAGGTCCAAGGCAAAAGCCAAAGGAAAGAAGAAGAAGGCCCCCACCAAACAAAGAGGCGGTGTTAGTAAAGTGGATGCCAAGGGAAAGGAAAAGATAGCAAAGGTAGCGGGAAAGCTTGTGGGGAAGGAAGAGTGCTTTTATTGTCACAAGAAAGGACACTGGAAGAAAGATTGCAGGGCTTGGAAGGCTAAGAACCAGGACCCAAAGCAAGTTGTGGCTTCGGCTTCGGGTGTGTATGTTATTGAAAACTGTCTATCAATCAACTCTACTTCCTGGGTATTGGATACCGGATCGGGATCTCATATCTGTAATTCTTTGCAGGCACTGAGAAGGCGTAGGGTTTTGAAGGCAGGTGATATGACCCTCAGAGTTGCAAACGGAGCAGGCATGGATGCTGAGTCCGTGGTGGACTATCACTTGGGATTGACAGATGGACATGTTTTGGTTTTGTGCGACTGTTATTTTGTACCCAGTTCAACTTGTAATATCATATCTATATCTTTAATGTCTAAAGAAGGTTATGATTTTGCATATGTAAGCAATGTTGTAAACATTCACCTTAATCATGTTCTGATTGGGTCGGGTACATTAAGCAACGGTATATACGTATTGAACCAACCGCAGATTTTCAATATCCATAATACACACAAAAAAAGTCTCCAGAAATAAATCATGCTTTCTTATGGCATTGTAGACTGGGTCACATCAAAGAGACAAGGTTAACTAAGTTGCATAAAGAAGGATATTTGGACCCGTTCGAATATCAATCATATGCAACTTGTCAATCATGTCTCAAAGGAAAGATGACAAAGACTCCGTTCACTGGACACGGAGTAAGAGCGAGCGAGCTCTTGGGACTCGTACACAGCGATGTATGTGGTCCAATGTCTACACATGCGCGAAGTGGTTATTCTTACTACATTACTTTTACGGATGATTTTTCAAGGTATGGACATGTCTTCTTAATGAAGCATAAATCTGAAGCCTTTGAAAAATTCCAGGAATACAAGAATGAAGTAGAAAAACAAACAAGCAAAAGTATAAGGACACTGAGATCTGATCGAGGTGGTGAATACTTGAGTGCCGAGTTCCTGGATTACTTAAAAGAGAATGGAATTCTCTCTCAGCTTACTCCTCCATACACTCCACAACATAACGGTGTATCGGAGAGACGGAACTGAACCCTATTGGATATGGTACGTTCCATGATGAGTAACGCTGAGTTACCACGATCTTTCTGGGGATATGCACTAGAATCAGCTGCATATCTTTTGAACCGAGTTCCAACTAAGTCAGTGCCTACCACACCATATCAGATGTGGAGTAGGAAGAAACCCTATCTTAAACACATTAAGACATGGGGATGTCCAGCTTTTGTCAAAAAGCAGCATGCAGACAACTCGAGACACGCTCAGTACAGTGCAAGTTTGTGGGATATCTAAAGAACTCCGAGGGATATTTCTTCTATTACGCAGAGGAACAAAAGGTATTTGTTTCTCGTCATGCCTGCTTCTTGGAAACTGAATTTTTAGAAAATCAGATAAGTGGGAGCGCAATTGAACTGGAAGAAATTCCAGAACCACAAGCTATTACTGAAAGCTTAGTAGAACCAGAAGGTTCGAAAGAACAGGACATTCCTGCGCCGCTCCGCAGGAGTAGTAGGCAGTCTCATCCACCCGAGAGATACTACGGTTTTCTTAAAGACGGGGATAGAGAGGATTGCATCATTGATAATGATGAGCCGACTAGCTTCCAGCAGGCCATTCAGAGCACTGACTCAGTAAAATGGCTGGATGCAATGCGGACCGAGATGGATTCCATGTACACCAACAAAGTATGGACTTTGGACGTTGCTCCAGAAGGGGTAAAACCCGTAGGCTGCAAATGGATATTCAAAAGGAAGATTGGTGTAGATGGACATGTTGAGACCTATAAGGCTAGACTTGTTGCAAAGGGTTTTCGTCAAAGACCTGGTTTGGACTATGACGAAACCTTTTCTACAGTGGCTATGCTCAAATCCATCCGGATCCTTCTTGCCATTGCTTTCTTCCACGATTATGAGATTTGGCAGATGGACGTAAAAACCGCTTATTTAAATGGAAATTTAGAAGAGTGTGTCTATATGGACCAGCCAGAGGGTTTCATTCAGAGTGGGAGCAGTGGGAAGGTATGCAAGTTGCTTAAGTCCATTTATGGACTGAAGCAGGCATCGCGGAGTTGGAACATCTGCTTTGATGATACTGTCAAAGAATTCGACTTTATCAAAAATCCGGATGAACCATGTATTTACAGTAAGATTGTAGGGAGAACTGTGGTATTCCTCGTCTTGTACGTGGATGACATTCTCCTAATAGGAAATGACATTCATATGCTATAGTCAGTCAAAGGATTCTTGTCACAGAGGTTCTCCATGAAGGACCTGGGCGATGCCAACTACATTCTGGGGATCCAGATCTATCGTGATAGATCTAAGAGGATGTTGGGACTTTCGCAGTCCAGGTACATCGACACCATACTGAAACAATTCAGTATGGAAGATTCAAAGCGCGGTAATCTACCGGCTTATCACGGAATCACCCTCTCCAAAGAGATGTCTCCCAAGACTGATTTGGAAAGGGCTCGCATGTCATCTATACCCTACGCATCTGCGATAGGCTCTATAATGTATGCGATGTTGTGTACCAGACCAGATGTAGCATACGCATTGAGCGTTGTAAGCCGGTATCAGTCAGACCCAGGGAAGAAACACTGGATAGCAGTAAAGAACATTCTCAAGTACCTGAGAAGGACTAAGGAGATGTTCTTGGTGTTGTTGGAGATAGTGCCCTCAGAGTCAATTATTAGGTCACAGGTACGTGATTGCAATGATAGATGGAGGACCTATCCCGGTAGGACAGTCTTACTCGAGATGATAGTATGCTATCTGGTTTACCTTTATCATCGTGTACTGCTTTAAGTGACCTGACAAGTCGCTATTACACGTTGGTAGAGCCCCTAGGATTCTTGCTTGACCACCAGAAGTATGAGGGCGATCATATAAGTGGGAGCTGGGGTCGATAAGCATATCCTTAAATGGTCCCTAGTCGTGTGAGTTTCGAGACAGGGCATCAATACTCCAGAGTAGACTAGTGTATACAGTCGAGACCCCGACGAGGGGCGGTGGCCGGTCTCACAAGCCACTGGTGTCAGTTGGATCACCTAAGATGTATACAGGTGCTCATTGGGTTATGAGTACACCGGACAGGACTCACCGGGAACATGCTAGTTGGTCATATACCAGACGTCAGATGGCAGTTCCCTGGTGACATGTGTGCAGGTTAGTTCATCGACCTGGGGATCGTCATTTGTCTCGTGTGAGTTCCCACTGTACTTTGAGTACTACCCTACCACGGCTCAAAGGAGTCGTGCAAACAGGTTTTAGTTGGGTACAGTCCCGAGCCACATGGAGGCAGTGAGCGCATCTTCAGGGGTTCGTCTCTCCCGGTATTGGGAGTGAGGTCGTGCTGTGTCTAGGAGAGCCATTACACGAAGCCCTCGGCCGAGGCAAGGAGATTTACTGGTAGGTATTCCAGTAGTATCTCAGGGTGTTCTTGGCTACACTCCGACACGACTTGTACCGCTTTTGGGGGTCTGACTTTTACCAACCCCCTAGGCCCGCCATGCGATGCTCATAGACGAACGGACCGGACTGTACGGATATTGTCACTGACAGGCTCAGTAGGGTTGTCAGGCTGAGTTCGCTCACAGACGTCCCTTTTAGTCAATACCTGGTAGCCCGTTACGTATTGGCTTATACCTCTGACGTGCTAGTGGTTAAATCCACAACCAAGGTGTTGACGAGTCTTTAGAGTCCCCCACATTCAGTTACTCAGCTTTCGGGCGAAAGGTTGTAGAGGCCGTATGGAGATATGGCAAGGTCCGATCAGATACGTGCGGTATTGCACGGATCAGGATCGGACAGTTTGTACTATAGGCCGTATAGATATATGGCAGGGTTCGATCAGATACGTGTGGTATTGTACGGATCAGGATCGAACGGATAATACTAGCCGGCTTTGGTTTAAGCCGGATCCTAGTTTAGTACAGTGGAGATTTTGTCTCATTGCATTTGTATTTCGGTCGGAATACAAATGCGGGTGTGTATACACAGTATCGGGGTTTTCCTGTAATTTATTATGGGACCAGTTTTCTGGAGTTGCCAGTTTGCTTTCCGTTTCGGCCGATTTCTTTTGTATCGTTCATTGGCCGAAGATTGGTGGAGGAGGGTTTATTTGCATTGTTGCAAATAGGCATTTGTGGAGGGGGTCTTTGCATTTTATCATGTCATGATTATAGCACCATCCTTTGACTTGATTTCTTCATGATGGCATGACTTTTTGAGTCATCATGTTTGATGGATGGTTTTGGTGTGTTGGTTTTTCTAGTCATCATTTCTACACATCATGACTTGACCTCTCCCTTGTATGATGGTTCCATTCCCCCTTTGTCTTTTCCCTCTCTCCATTCACAAGAGAAAATGGGGGGGCCGGCCACTTTTGAGTGGTGGTTGATTGATTCATTTTGTGTGGCATTTTTTGTTCATATTGTGCTAAGAAAAGAGCTCTCTAGTTGATCTCCAAAATCCTTTCTTTCCCCCATCAAAAATGGCACCTCCACTACCCCAAAATTGAGACACAAGTTCTACACCATATTCTACAGCAAACCTTGGGCACGTCGACTAGCCAGCTTCGTGCCCGAGTTGCCTCGGCATTGAGGCGGGAGCCCGTAAACGATGTAGGCGATGTGGTGCACTTCCGGCGACGAGGAGGAGACGGAACATTCTGCAGGAGATCGGGACGATGACGAGAAGACCGGAGGACTCGGATCGTCGGTATATCTCTATTCCCTTTCTTGTAGTTAGCTAGGACTAGTTAATGGTTCGATCCGGGTATTAGTGCGCGGCGGTTTGCCAGTTCAAGAAAAATTTAAAGTTTATCACCGCTTCCGTATTTGGCCGTCGGATTGACGGCCGGGGCGCCGCCGTGCACTTACAGTGGTATCAGAGCCTCGCCATTAACATAGTCTAGCTTCGTTTAATCTGTTTTACAATTCCGATCGAACAAATGTTCCGAAAACCCAATATCACCCACGACAGTTTTCTGTCGAAATTTTTTAGTCTCTAAAAATTTTTCAGGTTGTATAAAAGTACTTTACAGGAAGTTATAAGGCTACTGTAGAAATTCGACGAAGTAATTCGATAGTGGGAGCGCGGAACCGCGGCCAAACCCCCCCTTGGGCCGCGGTTCCGCCGCACTATGATAAGAACACTCTGTCAATTTTCTCCAGTGGGCTTCTGGGGTGAAAATTGGGGTTTTGGAATATTAATATTGGGCCCAGAATTTCCTGATCTGCTACAGTATTGCTTGGGGGCCCACTTGTTAAAATTTGATTGATCGGATATTTTAAACACATTATTTCACAGTATTTACATTATATCTGCGACCGTGAATGTCACTTGATCGGTAAATCCGGTCTAACTGCTATAGCCCGGTTAGACGGATTTGTGAACGTGACTTTCACGTTGATGTTCTGTTTTTGCTGTGATGTTGCGGATCGGTCGTGGGGGATAGCCTGGATGCAATGCTAGTACAGTTGTGGTTGTATTATGTACATTTGATATTGCGGGGCGAGCGTCCGACATGTGGACTGCCGTCACTGCCTGATTGTATTATTATTTTGGGGCACGGCCAGGTTGCGGTCGATGTACCCGTTGTATGTATATTTTACTTTCTGTACTAGGATTGCCCCGCGGAGGGGTGCACGGATAGCCGGGTTCTAGAGGGCAACAAGCCCGCATCTCATGGTATTGAGAGGGAGGGGGCTTCACTCTAGGATTGGCGGGCTATTCGCCGCACTCGTAGGGGGTACAGGTTGACCCAGGAGGGGTGCCCAAGTTACCGGATTCCGTGAAGTGCTGGGTAGTCCATTCACGGCGCTGAAGGGGGCTGCCTCGCTTCAGGTTTTGGCGGGTGACTTGCCGCGCCCGTAGTGGTCTAGGTTCTCATTGCACAGGCTATCCACACGACCAGGGGAACGTCGGGTTTCAGCGGCTCTGTGAAACCCGGGGATCCCAGATATCTGTATTGTTTCTATGATGCTGTACTTATCTGTGATGTTGCATTTTATTCACGCCTTGAGCGAAATACTATATATTGGTATATATATTAGTAGATGTTGTATATGTTTTTCATCCGCGCTAGTCCAGTCCCCGCTCTGTCGTTAGTTAGCTAACCTAACGGGTAATGACGGGACCCAGTGGCGAATGCGGATGGCATATACGTACGTCATATTATTTTCGTTCTTTGTGGTGTGATCAATTGATGGGACTGCATTGATTCGGATCAATGCAAGTTAAAACAAACCTAATCTGATGTTGTTGGAACACTTTTCAAAAAGCTGTTATTGCAAGGACGTTCACTTTTGTTTGGCATCGTGGTATTCAGTTGGAATATCCTGCTCCTCAGTCGACGAGGCAAGGGCCGAGATCCCTTCACCGGGAGTGACCCCTTGGACAGAAAGTTTGCGTCAGGGCATTAACTTCACTATAGCCGATTACTTTTGCTTTGCACCGTGATATTCAGTTGGAATATCCTGCACCTCATTCTACGGGGAAAGAGCCGAGATCCCTTCACCGGGAGTGACCTCTTTAGCGAAGGTTTTCGTCACTATATTTTTAAAAGCTATCCGTTCCTTCAACGATATCAAGTTCTTTACGTTAAAGGTTTTCGCCAGAAACCATTCGTAGCCCTCCGTCGTTTCATATGGATAGTCAATAGTATTCAAGCTGTGTATGTTGGCCAAAGTCAAGGCACAGTGATTGGTAGCTATTGGGTATTCATATGCAGCATAGATAGATGCGTTGGTTTGGGACAGTCGTACTGCCATTTTGGCCAAAGTCAAGGGTAGGTACGGGTGGATTCAAATTAACCTGGAGAATGACGGGTAGAACTTGACATGTGACTTATGATATGTTGGCCAAAGTCAAGGTCATAAGAGCATGGGGTAAAAATCACATCGGGAGTTTCAAAAGAACTGAAACTTGCCAGATATGCGCATACCATCTGGAGTATGATGATGTGAGCGGATTCCGTCACGTTATTATGCGATGATAGTTGGATCCCGATTCCCACTGATGAGTTGGTATACTCCTCGGCTGATCCCGACTAATTCTTCTTTCAGGTTTGGAGGAGAATTTGAGGTACAGTGGGAGGTTTCCAGATTAGATAAATTGGTAACCATTCTGATCTAGGTTAGAGTGCACGCTGAGTGTTTCTTTTCTCTCTCTCTTTGGCAGCGACCATTGACCCGACCCTACGACTATAACTCAGTGACCAAGTTGACCGAACCTTCTTTAACACTGGCTTTTGGATTGTCAGAGTTGCAAACCTCATTGCCACCACTACTTTTACCCTTTTCTCCAGGACACCCCGTATTACTACGAACGTCCACTTCCATTGGACAAAACCATCGTATGGTTAGATACGAACTCGAAGGAATTTATTCGAGGATGGTTTCCGGTTCTGGAGAAAACAGATAGGATTATTCAGTTGTCTTTTCCTTTTTCCTTCTCTCAGGTTGCGAGTACTCCTTGGTTTAGGAGATAGTACACCTATTACGCAAATTGGATAGTCTTCTTCCAAACCTTAGGCTGGTGCCGACCGGTAGGGAATGAAGAAAACCAATTAGCATAACGATGGTGTACAGAAGGTATTAAGTTCAGACAAAGCAAGGGATTAGTAAGAGGGCAAAGTAAATTGCAAAAGATATTCACGACCAAACCAAGTATTCCTTCGCCAATCCTAAAATCACCTTTGTATTTCTCCAGGACACTCCGTATCACTACGAAGATCCACAGTTTATTGGATACTCCATCGTATGGTTATATACGAACTCGAAAGGAACTTGTTCCAGTTCGGGGATGGATTCTGGTCCAGGAGAAATAGGAATAAGGTTTATTCGGTTGTCTTTTATCTTCACCTTCTCTCGCATTACGAGTGTTCCTAGGATTGGGACAGTACACCCATTATGCTTATTGGATAGTCTTCTTCCAAACCATAGGCTGGTGCCGAACGGTAGGGAAGGAAGAAAACCATTTGGCCTAAGGGGTGTGCAGAAGGTAAAGACTAAAGACATAAGAAGGGATTTGGAGAGGTGGCAAAGGATTATACGGTTACAGTCGTGAATCTGGAAGAGGCATTACTAGGAATACCGGGATACCCAATCGAAACATTTCAATGTTTCAGTCTCACTGTGTACTGTTAAAGGAAAACTGATTTCCCGATTAGATACTTACTCCAGGGAATGTATTTACCAGTCACGATTCTCACATCTGTATGGCTTTACAGATGATGAGTGGGAGTAAGTTATTGGGAATTGGGTGATCATCCTCATTATATCGGGATTCGTAGTAATCGGTGATATTTGAGGAAGTCACCTAGGTTGTTTGCCGGTCGGCAAATATTTGGTTTTGAATATCCGCTGTTATGCACCAATTTCAAATCGATATATCTGTACGTCTATTTTCATAGAGTGAGATATACCTTTTTGAAATTATGTCTGTGACATTTACCTACATCAGTGGATGGTTAGGTAAGGAGCATTAAACAGCGGTGTAATTCTTCTTAACCATAAGTACAGTTTTCAACCTACGACACACAGTGAATGAGTTTTTAGACTCAAGGGACTTATACAGAGTATTGTATGTTGTCCAGGGTCCGTCAGGACAGAAGGGTTGGTTCTCGTACTATATTCGGTTTACTTATGACTTCTCTAGTTTTTAGACAGGTGTTTCGTAGGAAACACAGGGTCCGAATTTTGAGAAGTTATAGGTATTTGAATAGAGTAGAGAACCAGGTGTAGAAAGTATCGGGATTCTCCAAAGTGATCGAAGATGTAGATACTTGTGTATGGTATTCAGATGATAGTAATGTTTAAGAGATCTTGCTTCTCTTTCAGATTACTCATAATTGGAAGTATTCCTAAGTTGAGTAACGCTGATCGGCCTCCTTCCATTAAGTTGACATGCACTGGAGACAGCTGCATGATTTGAATCTGGTTCAATTAAATCAGTGCCTCTGTTTCTATATTGGATATAGAACAGTTCATATCTTAACGTTGTTAAGGTACGGGGAGTTGTCCGGTTTATGATTAAAACCAGACACTGGACAACTCAAGGCACGTTTCTGTAATGGCTGTTTGTGGGTTGACCCAGGCTATGACGAGGGTTGACTTTCTACCATCTGGATGAACAATAGCAATATTGTTCTAGACTCGCCACAGTTTTATTAAAAATGGATTTTTTCAGAAAACATTAGTGGGAGTATGGTAGAACTGGAAGTGATTCCAGAACCACAAACGATTACTGAAGATTTGATTAGGAACCTAAAGATTCAATCTGGATTGACATTCCATTGGCCACTCCGCAGATAAGGTGGGTAACTTCAGGCACCCGAGAGGTACTCCGGTAGCCTCAAGGACGGTGACAGGGAAGTTCTTGTTTACCCACAATTACCATTGCTGTTGTTCCAGGCTGCGAGACCCGGTGGGAGGATGAGTATAGCGTCGTTCTAAACTAGTTTTAGAAGTGTACGTCTATAAGACTCTGCCAGAGGGTTGTCGTAGTCAGTGGGAGCAGCGGAAGCATTGGTGGACAGGTAGCTTATGTCTATTTATAGACTAAAGCAGATGTAGCGGAGATAGATCATCTATTTCTGACGTGACAGTCATGGGTTTGACTTCATCAGAATAGGGGATGGATCTGTTAAGAAGGTAGTAGGGTGTGATATCCTGGTATTTGGATGACATACTCAGAATAGGAAAGGAAACTCCTATACTGCAGTCGGTTATACTTTGGTCGTCACACAGTGGTTTCTCCATAAAGGGAATGGATTTTATATCAGACATACTGGTTACTAGATCTATGGTTTTAGATCTAGATTTGGGTGGTTTCCCAATCGGGGTACTTGACAGCATTCTAAGAGTATTTAGAATGGACGACTCCTGGCACGGTGGCGTACCTGCAGGTGACGGAGTCACCCTCTCTAAAGGTGTCTTATAGACTAAAGGGGAGAGGGATGTGCATGATTGGCAGATCACTTGCTTAGGCAATTGAGTCAATCATGAGATGTCAAGTACCACACCAGATGTTGTTCTTGCACTAGATGCTATAAGTTGACATTGATCCAATCCTGGAGAAACAGTCGGAAGCAGTTTTAGAACATAAGTGGATATTCTAGGGATATGATAACGACAGCCTCATTCGGGAGACAGTTATCATTCCAGGCTTCCAAGGTGACATGGACGACAAGGAGGTTGTCAGAGTTATAGTTTTCCTTCTGACGAGGGGCAGTATTTTGGACAGGTAGTCCAAGGCAATACTGAGGGAGGCATGGCGCAGGATACTGATTAAGTTCAGTTGACGATACAGTCTAAGAAGTTTGGATTTAGAGTTCATTTATGAGCTATGTCCCATCAGACATCCAGACACATTCTAAGACAGGTATTGCTCATTTCGGGAGATGGCTTTCTCCGCGAACTTGAGATATAGAGAGACATAGAAAGAAACAACAAAGCGGATCCACTCACTAAGGCTATTCCTCGAACGCAATAGTTTCGCAAACGAGCTTTGTGAGACTGACTAGTAGAGGAGTTGGGTGTTCGGTATCACACGGGCTGTGAGTATGCGACATCGCAATAATTAGCCTTGAGTGCAAGTGGGAGATTGTTGGAGATAGTGCCCTCAGAGTCAATTATTAGGTCACAGGTACGTGATTGCAATGATTGATGGAGGACCTATCCCGGTAGGACAGTCTTACTCGAGATGATAGTATGCTATCTGGTTTACCTTTATCATCGTGTACTGCTTTAAGTGACCTGACAAGTCGCTATTACACGTTGGTAGAGCCCCTAGGATTCTTGCTTGACTACCAGCAGTATGAGGGCGATCATATAAGTGGGAGCTGGGGTCTATAAGCATATCCTTAAATGGTCCCTAGTCGTGTGAGTTTCGAGACAGGGCATCGATACTCCAGAGTAGACTAGTGTATACAGTCGAGACCCCGACGAGGGGCGGTGGCCGGTCTCACAAGCCACTGGTGTCAGTTGGATCACCTAAGATGTATACAGGTGCTCATTGGGTTATGAGTACACCGGACAGGACTCACCGGGAACATGCTAGTTGGTCATATACCAAACGTCAGATGGCAGTTCCCTGGTGACATGTGTGCAGGTTAGTTCATCGACCTGGGGATCGTCATTTGTCTCGTGTGAGTTCCCACTGTACTTTGATTACTACCCTACCACGGCTCAAAAGAGTCGTGCAAACAGGTTTTAGTTGGGTACAGTCCCGAGCCACATGGAGGCAGTGAGCGCATCTTCAGGGGTTCGTCTCTCCCGGTATTGGGGGTGAGGTCGTGCTGTGTCTAGGAGAGCCATTACACGAAGCCCTCAGCCGAGGCAAGGAGATTTACTGGTAGGTATTCCAGTAGTATCTCAGGGTGTTCTGGGCTACACTCCGACACGACTTGTACCGCTTTTGGGGGTCTGACTTTTACCAACCCCCTAGGCCCGCCATGCGATGCTCATAGACGAACGGACCGGACTGTACGGATATTGTCACTGACAGGCTCAGTAGGGTTGTCAGGTTGAGTTCGCTCACAGACGTCCCTTTTAGTCAATACCTGGTAGCCCGTTACGTATTGGCTTATACCTCTGACGTGCTAGTGGTTAAATCCACAACCAAGGTGTTGACGAGTCTTTAGAGTCCCCCACATTCAGTTACTCAGCTTTCGGGCGAAAGGTTGTAGAGGCCGTATGGAGATATGGCAAGGTCCGATCAGATACGTGCGGTATTGCACGGATCAGGATCGGACAGTTTGTACTATAGGCCGTATGGATATATGGCAGGGTTCGATCAGATACGTGCGGTATTGTACGGATCAGGATCGAACGGATAATACTAGCCGGCTTTGGTTTAAGCCGGATCCTAGTTTAGTACAGTGGAGATTTTGTCTCATTGCATTTGTATTTCGGTCGGAATACAAATGCGGGTGTGTATGCAAAGTATCGGGGTTTTCCTGTAATTTATTACGGGACCAGTTTTCTGGAGTTGCCAGTTTGTTTTCCGTTTCGGCCGATTTCTTTTGTATCGTTCATTGGCCAAAGATTGGTGGAGGAGGGTTTATTTGCATTGTTGCAAATAGGCATTTGTGGAGGGGGTCTTTGCATTTTATCATGTCATGATTATAGCACCATCCTTTGACTTGATTTCTTCATGATGGCATGACTTTTTGAGTCATCATGTTTGATGGATGGTTTTGGTGTGTTGGTTTTTCTAGTCATCATTTCTACACATCATGACTTGACCTCTCCCTTGTATGATGGTTCCATTCCCCCTTTGTCTTTTCCCTCTCTCCATTCACAAGAGAAAATGGGGGGGCCGGCCACTTTTGAGTGGTGGTTGATTGATTCATTTTGTGTGGCATTTTTTGTTCATATTGTGCTAAGAAAAGAGCTCTCTAGTTGATCTCCAAAATCCTTTCTTTCCCCCACCAAAAATGGCACCTCCACTACCCCAAAATTGAGACACAAGTTCTACACCATATTCTACAGCAAACCTTGGGCACGTCGACTAGCCAGCTTCGTGCCCGAGTTGCCTCGGCATTGAGGTGGGAGCCCGTAAACGATGTAGGCGATGTGGTGCACTTCCGGCGACGAGGAGGAGACGGGACATTCTGCAGGAGATCGGGACGATGACGAGAAGACCGGAGGACTCGGATCGTCGGTATATCTCTATTCCCTTTCTTGTAGTTAGCTAGGACTAGTTAATGGTTCGATCCGGGTATTAGTGCGCGGCGGTTTGCCAGTTCAAGAAAAATTTAAAGTTTATCACCGCTTCCGCATTTGGCCGTCGGATTGACGGCCGGGGCGCCGCCGTGCACTTACAGGTGTATGGCGGAAAAGACCTCCAGATCGAGGCCTTTGCTGACTCCAGCTTCCAGAGTGACAAGGATGACTCCAAGTCCATATCGGGTTATGTATTTACCCTCAATGGAGGGGCAGTCTGTTGGAAGAGCTCCAAGCAGGAAACCGTTGCGGACTCAACTATGGAAGCGGAGTATATAGCTGCTTGCGATGCCGCAAGGGAAGCTGTCTGGATGAAGAAGTTCCTCACGGAGCTTCAGGTGGTTCCTACCATTGTTGATCCAATATCGCTATATTGTGACAACAGCGGCGCTATAGCTTTAGCGAAGGAACCCAGGTCCCATCAGAAGTCCAGATACATTTTGAGGCGGTACCACCTGATCAGGGAGATCGTAGATCGCCGGGAGATCGAGGTGAAGAGAGTAGATTCGAAGAATAACACTGCAGATCCACTCACGAAGGCCATACCCCAGACTCAGTTCGAGCGGTTGATCGAGATGATAGGTCTTCAATACGCCAGTACATGGCCCTAGTGTAAGTGGGAGATTGTTAGTGTATATGCCCTAGAGGCCATTACTGTATCATACTAGTTTGTATATTACTTAATGGAAGCTTGGGATATTCACAGTTGTATAGACAATCTTGCTCAAAATGGTAATATGCTACTTGGTTTGTTTCTACTTCAATATGTGCATATGTTTCTTTTGAGCATATCGCTTATACATATTAGTGGAGCCCTTAGGATCTTTTCTTGATTACCAGCGTTATGATGGCAGTCACACTAGTGGGAGCTGGGTAATCTACAACCACATCCTTATACAGGTCCCTAGTCGTAGGATTATCGAAACGGGGCATCGATACTCCGGAGTAGACTAGCGTATACGCTTCTCATCCCAGCAGGGGAGATAGTCTGTCCCACAGCCATTAGTACGTCGTACTGGAGATAATATGCGGGTGCTCATTAGGTTACGAGTACACTGGACAGGACTCATTGGGAACTGTTGGTTGGTACTATACCTATTGTCAGTTATCAGTTCCCAGGTGACATGAGTACAGCTTAGTCCGCTGACTTGACACCGTCACTTCGCCTCGAGTGTGTTCCCACTGTACTTTGATTACTACCCTACCATGGCTCAAAGGAGTCGTGCAAACAGGTAGTAGTTGGGTGCAGTCCCGAAGCACTTGGAGGCAGTAGAGGTTAGACATGATTCGTCTCTCCCGGTATTGGGGGTTGATATCGCGCTGTGTCTAGGAGAGCCATTACATAAAGTCCCTAGCCAGGGCAAGCGAGAATTACTAGTAGTGTTTCCAGTAGTTTCTCAGGGTGTTCTGGGCTACACTCCGACATGACTTGTACCGCTATTAGGGGACTGATGTTTACCGCCCCCTTAGGCCCGACATGCGATACTCTTAGACGAACAAACCGGACTGTACGGAGATTGTCACATTCAGGCTCAGTAGGAGTTCGGATGGGTTTACCTCATCAGCCTTCTTATCGTCATCTACCTGGGGACCATTACGTACAGCTAGTGCCGCTTGCGGTCTGTGGTTAAACCCACTGCCAGTGTAGTGTCGAGTCTTTAGAGTCCCACACAGAGAGTTTCCCTGTACTGGGCAAAAGGTGTAGAGGCCGTATGGTTTGACAGCAAGGCTACGATCACATACGTGCACTTGTGCGCGTATGATGTTCGGGCAGACGATACTAGTGGGCTTTGATTTAAGCCGGATCCTAGTATTGTATAGATGGATTAGTTTTGTCTTCTGTGCATTCGCATTCTACGGAATGCGGATGCAGGTGTGTATGCACGGTTGTGAGGAGCGAAGAAGGAGGTGCCTCATTGGAGTTCTGACCGTTGATTCGGTCAAAACCATTATGAGGTGAGGAAAATATTTACTAATCTTTTTTTAATGATAATTGTGTTATGGCTAATTGCTTTGACCATTTAACCATGTTGACCATTTGACCTAGTTGACCATTGTTGACTTGGATATTTCATGAGAGCACTAGATCCTTCTTATTATTTTGGATTTATTGTTGAGATGATAATGGTCAAATCAAGGGTAGCCATCACACTTTATCATGATAAGAGATTAGTAAATGGTTTTTCTTATGCATCATTATCTCTTGCTCACTCTCTCTCTCTTCAAATGAGAGCTCACATGGTTCCTCCTTCTTCTTCCTCTCTAGATTTTTCTATAACTCTCATGTCTTGAGAAAAATAGAAACCAAATAGACAAAAAAAATCCATCTTCTTCTTCTACACCACCTAGGACATCAAGAATAGAAAACTTGTTGCCCTAGTTACATCGGCTTGAGGTGGAGCTCGGACTACAGACTCTCGGGTGGATCGTCTTCGACTTTAGGAGGCCGCGGAGGTGACCAAGATCCGGATCGATCCTCGGAGCTTGCATGGACGAGGAGGACAGCGGAGAGAAGACCCGAAGGACTTGTTGCATGAGGTATAATCTCCTAAGCATATTAGACAGAACCTCTAGTTGTTTGTTAGAAATGGTTTGGCAAAGATCCTCAAGTTTTAGTCTATGTTACCTTGTGTTAAAATTTTGTTTTTTACCTATTCCGCCTCCCCGTAAGTACCGAGGTGGGTAACATAGACTTACAGTAATTTGGTAAAAGATTGATGTAGTGGGGTTTAATTTCAAAATTATCCCCGTTGGCTGGTGGAATAGATAGACAAGTAGGAAGTGGGCCACGTATAGGATAGCATCTCTCTTGGAGAGAGATGCGCGGTGGATTCTGCTCACCTACGGACGGTGGCAGCGTGGTATTATAATTTGATGGAGTACCATCCATCTTGGTCGATGTGGTGGGTGGTGGGAAAAAAGAAAATGAAGAAGTACCGACTTCGGAGTCGATAGCAGGAACGCGGACAAGACGGGCACTAGAATCCCGTGTCCAGCCGAGCATGCACTAAATGGTTTTAGCGCAAATGGCAGCGTGTGTGTTATTTAAAGATTGGTTTGTTTCTGAAAAAGTGTGTCGGACTTAGACAAATCACACAAAAATGCACAAACAACCCTGAAACTAAGGTTACCTAGGTCAAGTCTCTAGACCGCTCCTAGACTTCCAAAGGACAAGCCGCAAGATCAATCCTCTGCCACCTCTTTACTACTCTTGTGGCCAGGTATGTGCCAGGTAAGTGGGAGGTATCCGCTATACGAATCACCGAAAATAGCGAGCCTAATTAAGTAACCACTTGCCTTAGACACACTTGCCTAGGCACCACAAAAGTAATGCGGATAAGCGATAGATTACCCATGACCTTCCTATGTCCTTATTGAGCGCGACTGTCCTTAGAGTCTTGTCTAGATATTTTTTTAAATTAATGTAGGGTTGATGCGGATGCTGGTTTTGTGATTTGTGGGGTTTAGGAAGGGTGATAAAATCCCCACCTAATCTGAATTGTGGTCTTGCCCCTTAAAATCCGTATTAACATATGAATAAACAAACCAAGTACAAAACTTTGCAAAAAGATTTTTTGAGCGGCGATATTTTGCAAAGAATCCTGCAGGAAAGATATTTTATTGGATTTCAGAGGAGAGAGAAAGAGTTGAGAAATTTACCAGAGAAGTTTGGAACCCTAATCCCTCAAATCCGCCGAGCTTCCGCCACGAATGTGCCCTTTTGCAGTGGTTCTGCCGCGAAGTGGAGGGATCTCGTGATGAGTTTTGCTACGTGGCCTCCTTTGCTCCTCTGGATCTTGATGATGTCTCTGGCTCTCTTTTTCCTCAAGTCTGTGACTCCAGATTCCCTCGCAAAAATCGCACACTAATCGTTAAATATGCAAGATGCAGTTTGTTTTGTTTTATGATATAGATCGAATAAGAATTCAATACAAATAGTAAGAATAAAAAAATTACGCACGTATCCACGGCAACGGCGCCATTTAATTGATCTAGATTTATTTGTAGTAGTTAACCGCAATCAGAACAGTGTCGCGCGTAGCTAGACCGAGGTGAGTACGGGTCGTCCTCAGGGAAACGTTGAATCTTTCGATCTTACTTTAGACGTGTTGATTAGGAAAGGAGGAAGAATAAAGAATGGTGAAGAATGGTTGTAGTTTCTAGATTTACGTTAAACACGGATGCAAAATATAGATCTAGATTAACTACGGATGTAAGTTTAATATTAAAAGGGGGCTTGTAGGGTTCATTGGGATTTAGTAGTTATGGATGATTAATTAAAGATTACTCTTTTTATCCGTTAATAGATTTAAAACTAGAACGACAGTGATGCATGTAGATTAGGGTTTCTGGAGGGAAAAAGGGTTCCCACTCTTAACCCCTATCTCGACATGGAACTCCGTTCATATCTAGCCTTTACCAAAACAATAGTTAATCTAATCTCTAATCGTGGTCGCGATTATCAATGAATTGATAGCGCGCCCAATTAGGATGTTAACTATTCTTTTGATAAAGTTTATAAACTTTATAGGACTTAAAAAGAGTTTAAGGATCTTCATCATCCATTAACCTACCCTAATCTCATGAACCCTAACAAGTGAAGAATTACTTGCGCATGTTGGAAGAAGAAGAGATGGAGAGAGAAATCATATTAAAAACTACAAAGAGATAGAATAAGAAAACTATTACCTTTATTAATCAACAAAAATCATTTACACTTTGTTCCCTTAAAAAATGATTACAAAATGCTAGTTTGTTTCTCGATCTCTTCTAAGGAGGTAGATGAACAGTTGATGATCAGCCTGGATGCGTGAGCCTGTCGTGGATTTCGTGATCTCTTCAGCTTGATGATTTTTCCAAGAGGCTCTCGGTCCTTATTTATAGTCCCCGAGTCAGAACCCTAGTTTCCTAATATGGAAACCAGTGGTTAAGATCCCAACATAAAAAATCTCATGCCCTAACTACCCTACTTTCCTAATATGGAAACTAGTGGTTAAGATCCCAACATAAAAAATCTCATGCACCCTAGTTTCCTAATATGGAAACCAGTGGTTAAGATCCCAACATAAAAAATCTCGTGCCCTAACTCCTCCTTATCGTGGCGGAACTGCGGCCAATAGATGGGTTTGGTCGCGGTTCCGCGGCTTTATAGTGTCTTCCTGGGCTCAATCTTCTGAGGCTTCATCTTGATGACACGTGGTGATCTTTATATAAAATATTTATATAAAATATTAATAATTAAAATATGCATATCATATCAAATATTGCTAATTAATATTCTTAAAATATTGTATCATATAAAAATGATTAGGATAATATCTCAAAAATAATAGCAAATACTACTAACACTATGAAGTGAGATATTGTGCAGATTTGAGCTCAGGTCTGGAATCCTCGAGATCCGAGATGTCGGGATCAAATCTGCCGAAAAGATGAATCAAATCATAAAATCACAAACAGCAAAGACTCAGAGAAAGATTTGAAGAATCCAGACATCACAATGATCTCCATGTGTCAACACCAAGAAGCACAAGAATTTTCAAGCATGATCACACCAGGAAGCTGCCCAACCGTGGCCAATCACCACTATTTGCGGCAGATCCGCGGCAATATTGTGGCCATTGGATTTGGAATTTTTTAGGTGTGATTGTGACAACAAATCACCATACATGGGATCTAGGGTTTTCTGCCTCTGTGACTATTTAAAGGACCAAGAGCTACTCTTGGAAAATCATCAAACTGAAGAGATCAAGAGATCCAAAACGATCCACGCATACTGGTTGATCATCAGCTATTCATCTATTTCCAACAAGAGAGAGATCGAGAGCAAAAACTTGGGTTCTTGCACTCTACTTAAAAGGATTTATACATAATATAGTTGATTAATAAAGGTAGTGTTTTTATTAGTATTTTCGCGTTTACTTTCTGCATTCAATTTCTGCATTTCATTTATGCATTACTTTCTGCATTTACATTATGATCTCATTCTTCATCTTCTCTTCTATCTCAACCATGCGTGAGTAATTCTACGCTTGATAAGGTTCGTAGAATTAGGGTAGTCTCTTAAATTCTTTTACATCTTTTAAAGTTTATAAACTTTA
This sequence comes from Agapanthus africanus, assembly GCA_030015575.1. Lineage (NCBI taxonomy): Eukaryota > Viridiplantae > Streptophyta > Magnoliopsida > Asparagales > Amaryllidaceae > Agapanthus > Agapanthus africanus. The sequence continues at coordinate 533,829,740 of JASDDO010000010.1, forward strand.
GCAAAATAATTGTTAACATCCTAATCGGGTGCGCTATCAATTTATTGATAGTCTTGACCGCGATTTGAGATTAGATTAACAATTGTTTTGGTAAAGGCTAGACATGAATAGAGGTCAATGAAAAGATAAAGGTTAAGAGTGGGAACCCTATTCCCTCCAAAAACCCTAATCTTCATTCATCACTGTCGATCTAGTTTTAAATCTATTAAAAGATAAAAGGAGTCATCTTTAATTAATCATCAATTACTACTAAATTCTATGAATCATACAAGCCTCTTCTTCATAAATTCTACATCCGTATATCATAGATCTACTACAACTCATCCATATTTTCAATCAACTCGTCTAAAGCAAGATAAAGGTTCCACGTTTCCCTGAGGACGGCACATACTCATCTTGACTAGCTACAAGCGACACCGTTATTGATTGCGGTTACTTTTACTACAAACACTTTCCCAAATATTAGAATCAATCAAATGGCGTCGTTGCTGGGAATACGTGCGTAATTTTTTTCTTGCTGTTCGTATTGAATTTTTATAAAATCCAAAAAACGTATTATAAAAGAGAACCAAAACCACATCTTATGTATTTAACGATTATTGTGCGACTTTTGCGAGAGAATCTGGAGTCACTAGAGTGGGGAAATAGAGATTCAGAGATTTTCATCGAAGCTCAGAGGAGCAAAGGGGTGCGCTGACGAAAAAGGAGCAAAGGAACCCACCATTGCGCCGCGGAAACGCGGCAATAGTGTGCGCTTAGCCGCGGTTGGGCAGCATCTTGGTGGTGTTGCCCCTAAAACCTTCTGGTATATTCCTTATATCTTTCTCTCTCCTCTAGAAATCCAATAATATAATTTTCTGCAAGATTCTTTGCAAAATATTGCCGCTCAAAAATCTTTTGTGTATTTTGATATTGGTTTGTTTGTGCATATCTAAAACGGACATTAAGGGGCAAAACCAAAATTCAAATTAGGTGGGGATTTCATCACCCTTCCTAGACCCCGCAAATCAAAAAACGAGCATACTTTCACCCTCATTAATTAAAAAATATCTAGACCAAGACTCTAACGACTGTCGCGCTCAATTAGGATAGAGGAGGGTTGTGGGTAATCTATCACTTATCCGCATTTCTCTTGTGGTGTCTAGGCAGGTGTGACTAAGGAAAATAGTTACTTAATTAAGCCCGCTATTTTCAGTGATTCGTATAGTGGATACCTCCCACTTACCTGGCACTTACCTGGCCACAAGAGTAATAAAGAGGTGGAAGTCTAGGAGCGGTCTAGTGCTTGACCTAGGTGACCTTAGTTCTAGGGTTGATTGTTCATTTTTTGTGTGATTTGCCTCAAGTCCGACACTTTTTTTTTAAAAAACAAACCTTTTAAAATAGTTCTCACACACGCTGTCACTTGCGCTAAACCCGCGTGGTGCATGATTGGCTGGACACGGGATTCTAGTGCCCGTCTTGTTCCCGTTTTTTCTATCGACTCCGAAGTCGGTACTTCTTCATTTTCCCCTCCACCCACCACATCCACCGAGATGGACGGTTATCCATCAGATTTTACCAACACCACCCTGCCACCACCCGTAGATCCGCAGAATCCACCGCGCATCTCTCTCTAAGAAAGATGCTACCCCATACGCGGTCCCCTTCCAACTTGTCTGTCTATTCCACCAGCCAATGGGGATAATTTTGAAATTAAACCCCACATCATCAACCTGTTGCCTAAATTTCACGGGCTTGAATCCGAAGACGCATACAGTTTACCCCAATCAGAGCAAAGCTCTGTTCAAATTCCCAGGCGGGAAACGAAGCAGCGCTTCTGTTTCCCCCAATCAGAGCAAGGCTCTGTTTTGAAAATTAAAGTGAAAATTGAAATTAAAATAAAGAAGCAACGCTTCAGATTCCTTGCTCTGCGCGCAACGCGCCACGTATCAAAATCAGACATGCTAGCACAGGGAGCACTGCGCCCATGGCAGCGCACCTAATCAGAGCAAGGCTCTATTTAAAATAAAAATTAAAGAAGCAACGCTTCAGCTGACTTGCGCTCTGCGCTGCGCGACACGTGGCAGCGCGGTTGCGCTGCGCTCTGCGCTGCGCGACACGTGGCAGCGCAGTTGCGCTAGCGCGGTTGCGCTGCGCGACACATGTCAAGCGCAGGAGCGTTTGCGCCAAACAGAATTAAAATTCTGAAAGATCTTTCTCAATCTTGTTAAAAACAAGAAGATTGTTTTCTGTAAAACAGAAGCCCTTGGATCAAAGATCCAACGGTGGGGAAAATTCCCTAAATCACTCAGAGAAAGATCTCTTGAACAAACTTAACAAATCTATGGGCACTATATAAAGACCCTCAGACCCCAACTTAAAGAAAAAAAAAACATTGTGAGAGATCAAGAACTTCAAACAGAGAGAACTCTGAAGAAATTTCAAGAAGAAAAAGGTAAAAACCCTTAAGATAGAAGAATTTCTTCTAATAGATCATTGATCTAAGAATAAGATCAATGATCTTCAATAAAAAAACAAATAATAATAGTGCTTTGCACTTTTTATGAACCACTGGTTCTCTGAAATCAAGAAAAAGAAGAAAAACTTGTTTTCTTTGAATCAAGAAATCAAACAGTGCTTTGCACTTTTTTATTCTGGAATCTTAAAGATTCTCAAGATTCTTGAAATAGTGCCTTGCACTTGCAGAAACTGCACTGTTGCGCTCCTGGGTTGGCGTAAGCCACCAGAGAGCGCCACGTGTCAACATCTGAATCACTTGCGCTATGCGCTTTAAGAAAGAGCCTTGCTCTCTGAAATTGGCGCAACTCACCAGAGCGCGCCACGTGTCAGCAGCGCAAGCGCAGCGCACTGGCGCAGCGCATTGCGCTTGCGTGACACATGTCATCACCACAAGCGCTTGCGCTCATTGATTAGCGCAAAGCGCCTGACAAATGCAATGCATTTCTTTTACTAAAGGGCCAGGCCCAAATCAGAAAGGCCTAGTAGGACAAATTAAATTGCAATGCAATAAAAAGGGGCAGAGCCCAAGCAAAATTGATGCTCTGCATCATTTATAAATGGGCAGAGCCCAAACAAAATAAAAAGTAATACAATGCATTACTTAAACATAGGCAAAGCCCTAGCACATGCCTAATAGGCCAAAGATAAATAAAAATGTTGAACATTTTCAACTGGACTTAACCCAATCATGGCCATAAGTCCTCAAATTAAATTGACTGAGCAAGACTGCTCTCCTAAATCAATTTACATCCGGTTCAAGGGTACATCTCCAAACTCCTCTGACACCTATCATTGTAATCCTTCAACGACGTCAGAGAGGTGACGGGTCCTGACAACCATACATCAACACGGACTGTGGGGTCCTTAAACTCATGGACTTATGCGTCCTTAAACCAAGACACGGACTGTGGGGTCCTTAAACTCATGGACTTATGCGTCCTTAAACCAAGACACGGACTGTAGGGTCCTTAAACCCACGGACTTATGCGTCCTTAAACTAAAATACGGACTTTGGGGTCCTTAAATCCACGGACTTAAGCGTCCTTAAACTACCAATGGACCGCAACGTCCTTAAACTACCTATGGACCACCATGTCCTTAAACTGGAATATGGACCCCCATGTTCCTAAACTGGCAATGGACCGCAATGTCCTTAAACTACCTATGGACCACTACGTCCCTAAACTGGAACAATAGGGCCCCCAAATGCTCTTTTGTCGAATCTAAATGATCCCGTTTAAGTTGATCTTAGCCTCAAATATGGCTAACGTATCCTTAAACATTCAAACAGACTTTAGTCCCAAATTGGACTATAAGACCCCCAATCAACTTTGGTTCAAGGGTACATCTCCGAACTCCTCTGACACCTATCGTTGTAATCCTTCAACGACGTCAGAGAGGTGACGGGTCCTGACAACCATACATCAACACGGACTGTGGGGTCCTTAAACTCATGGACTTATGCATCCTTAAACCAAGACACGGACTGTGGGGTCCTTAAACTCATGGACTTATGCGTCCTTAAACCAAGACACGGACTGTGGGGTCCTTAAACCCACGGAATTATGCGTCCTTAAACTAAAATACGGACTGTGAGGTCCTTAAATCCACGGACTTAAGCATCCTTAAACTACCAATGGACCGCAACGTCCTTAAACTACCTATGGACCACCATGTCCTTAAACTGGAATATGGACCCCCATGTCCCTAAACTGGCAATGGACTGCAATGTCCTTAAACTACCTATGGACCACTACGTCCCTAAACTGGAACAATAGAGCTCCCAAATGCTCTTTTGTCAGATCTAAACGATCCCGTTTAAGTTGATCTTAGCCTCAAATATGGCTAACGTATCCTTAAACATTCAAACAGACTTAGTCCCAAATTGGACTATAAGACCCCCAATCAACTTTGGTTCAAGGGTACATCTCCGAACTCCTCTGACACCTATCGTTGTAATCCTTCAACGATGTCAGAGAGGTGATGAGTCCCGATGGCCATGCATACAATGGACCACCATGTCCCTAAACTGGAACAATAGAGCCCCCAAATGCTCTTTTGTCGGATTCAAACGATCCCGTTAAGTTGATCTTAGTCTCAAATCAGACTAACGTATTCTTAACGAACGTTTAAGTTGATCTTAGCCTCAATATGGCTAACGTATCCTTAAACTAAAACACCAAACCCAAATCTAAGTAAATACGGATTTGGACTAATCCACGTCCTACGGGCGACGGCATAACTTAGTCTCCGTATACAATCCACGGGCATCCACAAACAAAACAAACACACACGACACGAAGTGAAATTCTGGAGAAGGAGAAAGTGGCTACCGCGATGCGGTAGCGTAATTAACTGCAGGGGCTTGCGCCTGCAGGAAAAAGCGTCCCCACAATCAAAAACCCCTCAAGCGAGGGGGAATCTGACGAAGTCTGCTACATCGGCCGCATCCATCTAAACCTCCGATACAGGTGCCATAAATCAACTTGGCATCTTCGGAGAGGTGGACAGATAAAACCATATAGCATCTGTCCCGAATCTCAGGCAAGACGTCCTAATGTCTCGGCCGCCATTCGGAGGGGAACACATACGTTTTTATAACCAAATTCAAAAACGTATGTGTAGTGATGGGCAAGACACAAATTTCTGTGGATGCTATGAGATTATGTCTTCTCCCTTTTACCTTGTACAGTCTAGCAGAAAAATGACTTTATAGCACTGCAACATATTCTATCGCTAAATGGGACGAATTCGTTATAGCATTCCTTAAGAAATTTTATTCCAATCACAAAACCGCCCGTGTTCGAAGCGAGATTAACCAGTTTACCCAACTTTCCAACGAACCATTTTGGAAATGCTTTGAACGGTTTAAGGATCTTCTTCTACAATACCCCCATCACGGGATTGATAGATGGCAGCTTTGCCGAATTATATACTAGGGTGTTAATCCTGCCATGAAACAAATGCTTGAAACCAATTTTCAATGCCATTTCATGTCTAAAGACGATGGCGAAGCTTGGCAATTCCTGAAAGATCTTGCTGAACAAACTTTACAGTGGCAAAGCGTTAGACCAACTTCATATTCATCTAGGACAGGTATCCATCAGCTCGATGTTTCCATCATAGTGAAAACTGAAATGTCCACGATACAAAAGAAACTCGATGCTATAGAAAAGAAATTCTCATCAGCCTCCCTAAACCAAGTTACGCTCCCCAAAACCGTGTGTGGTTGTTGTTCCGACTCATCACATTTGACGGAAGAATGCCATTTGAATCCTCCATTTCAAGGTCAAGAACAAACTAATGCTACTTTTCAGCAGCGACCTAGAAACGATCCTTATTCTTCCACATACAATCAGGGATGGAGGAATCACCCTAATTTTGCTTGGAACCAAAACCAAACTCAAAATAAAAACCAGTTCCTAAGCAACTATCAAAGGCCTCCTCCACAGTAACAGCAACCACCACAACAAAATCAGAACCCCTTTCAACAGCAACCTTTTTAAAACCCGGCCAACAACTTTGATCGTTATAATAATATTTCAACGGCCGACACTGATAACAACTTTGCACTCGAACGTAACTTAGAAACGTTCATTAAAAATCTACACAAAAGACGGATAATTTAACGTCTTCTATCCAAGCATTAGTGCAGCACACCGCTTCCCACGGTGAAAGCATAAAATAGATAGAAGCACAACTTGCACAGTTAAATGTCGCGATGAGTGAGAGAGAGAAAGGAAAACTTCCATCTCAACCTCTACCGAATCCTGGCCACTCATAAAGTCATAATGTGTGTGTCGTAACCACATTGAGATCGGGAAGAGTGCTGAAAAACAAAGTGGGTGAACATGTTGATGTTGTTGATATTGATGGGCTTCTACTTCTACTCCTATTTCGTCTAATCCAATATCTTCTTCCGAGCCTATTCTCCATTTTCCACTAGGCTCGAACCCTCAGCCCACTCCCTTGAATCAACCTCAAACGATCCTAACTCCAATTCTGAGATCTATTCCATCTCCACAAACTTCTCCTCCAATATTGGACCAAACCCTTATTAATAAAGCTCATTTTCCACACAGGTTAAGGGGCAATAGACCGAGTCTCTAAATGGAGAAGATTGTGGAAATTTTAAAGCAAGTTAACATAAATATCCCTCTCTTAGATGCTATTAAACAAGTTCCGTCCTATGCGAAAATTTTAAAGAACTTGTGCACTAGGAAGAGAAAAACTCAAGTACCTAAAAGATTTTCTTAGCGAGTAATATGAGCAATTCTCTTACCCAATTGGTGTCCACGAAACGTAAGGACCCCGGTTGTCCTACAATATCTATAACCATTGGGGATAAAAATATCAATCGTGCTCTACTCGATTTAGGTGCTAGTGTTAACTTGCTTCCATACTCGGTTTATGAGAAATTGGGGATAGGAGAGTTGAAACCTACGCATTGCACTCTCCAGATGGCCGATCGATCTATCACCCAACCTCGGGGTGAGCTAGAGGACGTGTTAATCAAAGTCGGGGAATTTATATTCCCTGTGGACTTCATAGTTATTGATGCACAGCCTGTAGCGAACCCACGGAACCAAATTCCGGTGATCCTAGGTCCACCTTTCCTAGCAACTTCAAACGCGATAATCAATTGTCGTAACGGTTCTATGAACCTATCCTTCAGGAAGATGATAATAGAGCTTAACATATACAAGCTAGGAATTCAACCAACCGAACCCTATGCTCATGTATGTTTTGTCGAAAAGATAGCTTCCGACAGTTGCGAATTTAAGGAGTTTCACAATACTGATCCTACTATTTATTATACACGTGAAGACCCTTCTATCGACAAGTCCACACCTAAGTTCGAACCTTTTGACTTGTCGAATGATTTAGTCAAGCTATTCGAGTTGCATAACTTTCTTTCCGATGAGATTATCATTCGGAATATCGATGAAATTTTTGAAGACATTTTTGCCGATGAACTCGCATTCCTAGAAGATTTGGGAGTTGTAATGAATCAACCCCCACCTAAAGAATTTGAACAGCCACCCTTTCTTCTTATTAAGAATGAGAATGCGAATAGTACACCTACCCCTTATCTTTCACATTCCCGTTTTCATCCACCATCATTGTTTCGTCTCTACCAACCGAAACGTAAACCCGAGCGATTACGCTTCTTATCTCCCCACTTCTTCACGTCTATGATCTTCCACCAACCATGGTGTTATATTGATAAAATATTCGAATGGTTGGTATTGACTTTTGGTCTTTATAAAGCTTTGCATAAACCAATAACTTTACCCCCCCCTCTTATAATTTTAATTGCTTAATACTGTTTTACTCAAGTTTAGGGGGGTAAATATATTTTGGCTCTTGAAAGAAAAATTTTACAAAATTTTGAGCCAAAAATAAGTTTTGGGGAGGTTTTCACTGTCATTAATTCTTGTCCTCATTACTAATTTTTCCTCCCAAGTCTACAGGTTTTTAAGCTTAAAGATGACATCAGTAAAGACACTGCTGCAAATAGGTTTGGGAGAGGTTTGTGTTTATTTACGCATCATCTTACATTATACTATATAATATAAGCACAAAAAAATTTATTTGATAATAAAAGTTAGAAAGTGAAAAATTACTTATGAAAGAAGGAAGGGTTTAAGAAAAGCAAGAAAACTAGATGTTTTTAAATGAAACTAGTAATAAGTAGTCATGAGCCGTTGTCCCAAGGGTTAGTAAAATGAAGGAAATTTTTAATCTGAGAATAAAAAATAGTCCATATTCTTGAATCCAAACATCTGAACGTTGATACCCTACTATACGCACTTGCACACATCTTGATACTTGGGATAGTAGAGGATACCTTGAAATGCTCTTGTCTAAAAGTTTTAGTATGAAGGAAAATAAATATATAAACAAAAATTATATAAATGAAAAAATGTAAAGAAAAATGAACACTGGTTTTGTAATTACTTAAGGCAGTATAAAAAAATAGCAAGGGTGCTTTATCATCTAGTGCTTTAGACCAACTGGTTTGGGAGCCACTGCTAAGCCTTGGGTGTTGCAAGACTAGGATATTGCTAATTACGCCTTAATGAGTTAGCACATTTGGTAATCGGTTGGTCAGTACCTCAAGAAGTATTAACGGTCGCATGAAAAATGTGTAAGCAATTCCATCTAAAATATTCACCGACTAAAAAGTACTAAGGCAGATGGACAAGAGTGTGATAGCTTGAATTGAATTATCCGAGTGTAGGGATGTATTTTACACACACGTAGGGATATATGATCGATGTTTGGAAGAAAAACAGAGAGAAAGACTAAAAGCGATGTTTTATTGAGAGATGATGTGATTTCTGACATCTTTTCATGACCATTAAATAGGGCCCATGGCAACTAAAAAGCTAGTGTAATTTGAAACTCTTATTTTTAAGTTCTTTTTTTTATATATTCCTTATCTTTGTATATAACTTTCATCTTCTTTCTTTTATTATGGGATTTTATGGGTGTAATCCACTGAAAACCCTCATGAGACAACACTCCTACTAGGGACACCTAGAGGTTTAACGGCTTGTTGCACGTGATAAGTGTAATCGTGTTGCCTACGAAAGTGTGCTAGGTTTTTATTTTTTCTTTTTCTCTCTTTAATAACTAGTTTGCTCGAGACAATCAAAGTTAAATTTGGGGGTATTTGTTTAGACGAAATTATTGCACATTTGATGGAACATTTTCCTTACTTTTGTTAAGTACTTAAAGGTGTTTATCGTAAATAAGGAACATATGTGGGTTTATCTATAAAATATTTATTAACATATGTTTCTACATTATAATTAACATTATGAAGGAAAATATATAAAATATTAATAATTAAAATATGCATATCATATCAAATATTGCTAATCAATATTCTTAAAATATTGTATCATATAAAATAATTATGATAATATCTCAAAAATAATAACAAATACTACTAACGCTATAAATTGAGATATTGTGCAGATATGAGCTCAGGTCTGGAATCCTCGAGATCCGAGATGTCGGGATCATATCTGCCGAAAAGATGAATCAAATCATAAAATCACAAACAGCAGAGACTCGGAGAAAGATTTGAAGAATCCAGACATCATAATGATCTCCATGTGTCAACACCAAGAAGCACAAGAATTTTCAAAGCATGATCACACCAGGAAGCCGCCCAACCGCGGCCAAACACCACTATTTGCGGCGGATCCGTGGCAATATTATGGCCGTTTGATTTGGTATTTTGTAGGTGTGATTGTGACAACAAATCACCATACATGGGATTTAGGGTTTTCTACCTCTGTGACTATTTGAAGGACCGAGAGCTACTCTTGGAAAATCATCAAACCGAAGAGATCAAGAGTTCCAAGATGATCCACACATCCAAGTTGATCATCAACTGTTCATCTACTTACAACAAGATAGAGATCGAGAGCAAAAACTAGGATTCTTGTACTCTACTTTAAAAGGATTTGTACATGATATAGTTGATTAATAAAGGTAGTGTTTTTATTAGTCTTTTCGCATTTATTTTCTGCATTCAATTTCTGCATTTAATTTCTGCATTATTTTCTGCATTTACATTTTGATCTCCTTCTTTATATTCTCTTCTATCTCAACCATGCGTGAGTAATTCTACGCTTGATAGAGTTCGTAGAATTAAGATAGATCAATGGATGATAGAATCTCTTAACTTCTTTTACATCTTTTAAAATTTATAAACTTTAGCAAAGTAATTGTTAACATCCTAACCGGGCACGCTATCAATTTATTGATAGTCTCGACCGCCATTTGATATTAGATTAACAATTGTTTTGGTAAAAGCTAGACATGAATAGAGGTCAATGAAAAGATAAGGGTTAAGAGTGGGAACCCTATTCCCTCCAAAAATCTTAATCTTCATTTATCACTATCGATCTAGTTTTAAATCTATTAAAAGATAAAAAGAAGTCATCTTTAACTAATCATCCATTACTACTAAATTCTATGAACCCTACAAGCCTCTTCTTCATAAATTCTACATCCGTATATCATAGATCTACTACAACTCATCCATATTTTCAATCAACTCGTCTAAAGCAAGATAAAAGTTCCACGTTTCCCAAAGAAAGATTCGTACTCATCTCGGCTAGCTACAAGCGACACCGTTATTGATTGCAGTTACTTTTACTACAAACACTTTCCCAAATATTAGAATCAATCAGATCTCGCAAGTGTATTATATTTTTTTTATGAGATTGCGCTCTCCCAGGTTTTAACAAAATTGCTGGTAGTCCTGCTGTTTTTACTCACGGCACCCTTTCGAGTTTTCATCCATGCACATTTTGCTTGTGAATATACCATTTTTTTTTTTTGTGAAACTCTCGAGAGTAGCTTCATCGCAGGTGTCCATCAGTTCGTCGGTGAGACTTAGGGGTGGCTTCATTGCTGGAATAGCTGTGCAGCCGGCAGGACTTGAGTTGCAATCCTCACCATTGAAAGTTCGATTGCAATATAGATTTCAAGGAAGTGTATCGTTGTATTTGGGACGATGAGCATGTTTAGGGACGTTTCGATCCTATATCACCATGTTTGAGGCGAAATTTTATTTTAGGGACTATTCAGTCCAATATCGCCATATTTGGGGCGAAATTTCTAGTTTAGGGACTTTTCGGTCCATTATCACCATGTTTGAGGCGGATAGTTAGTTTAAGGACATCTCGGTCCATTATCGCTATTTTTGGAAGCGAATTGTTAGTTTAAGGACTTCTCAATCCGATATCACCGTTTTTTAGGCGGATTGTTAGTTTAAGGACTTCTCGGTCCGTTGTCACCATTTTTGAGGCGGAATGTTAGTTTAAGGATTTCTCGGTCCGTTGTCGCCATGTTTGAGGCGACGGAGCTCCATTGCATACTACTTTCAGAGTTCTGACTCAGGAAGATAGTGAGCGGTCACAAGCGTCGTCATCTATCATTGACCTAAGTCGTGACTCGTTAAGCGTAGTATTTTTTGAGGAATCGGCCGTTTATTGGCCGGAAGGGTCTTTTGCCATGCATATCCATGAGCAGGTAGGCTCCACCTTGGTAGACTTTGTCTATGATGTACGAGCTTTCATAGTTCGGCTCAAACTTCCCTCGTTTGCACGATTGGGGATCATGGGTCTTTTGACGACTAGCACGAGCTCGCCTTGGCGAAATGTTCTCGGCCTGGTCAGTTTTTCGTAGGACCTCATCATCCTTGCCTTATAAGCTACCAGATTTTGATATGCTATAAAGCGAGTTTCGTCGAGGGCATCGAGCTCCTCAAACCAAAGATGAGCGTTTTTTTCATCTGTCAGCTCGTATTGAACCGCTACTCATAGAGAAAGGAGTTCTATATCCAGGGGAAGCACTGCTTCCGTGCCGAATACCAACGCGTATGGTGTTGTATTTATGGCCGTTTTGAACGTTGTTCGGTACGCCCAGAGAGATTCATGCAGCCTTTCGTGCCAGTCTTTTTTGTTTCTGGACACCATTTTCTTTATAATATTTGTCAAGGTCTTGTTTAAAGCTTCAGCCAGACCGTTGGCCCAAGGATTATAGACGGAAGAATATCTCCAGTCTATTTTATGTTGTTCTGCGAAGCGGCTGATTTTATGTCTCCTGTAGGCTGGCCCATTATCTGAGATAATTCGTCGCGGAGTGTCAAACCGGTAGATGACATGGGTATTGAAGAAATGGAGGATATTCTCCTTCTTCACCTCCTTTAGTGGTATTGCTTCTGCCCACTTAGAAAAGTAGTCAGTCATTGCCAATATAAACCGATGTCCTTTGGACGATGCCGGTTCAATAGGGCCAATTATATCGATTCCCCACATTTCGAACGGCCAGCTAGCTACTGTTGGGTGTAGCGGGTTTGGATGCTGGTGGATGAAGTCCCCGTGAATTTGTCACAAGTGACACTGCTTCGCATATTCAAGGTAGTCCGGAATCATCGTGGGCCAATAATAACCCATTCTTTTGATCTTCATTTTCATCTTTAGCTCGGCTTGGTGAGAACCGCAGAGTCCGTCGTGAGTTTCTTAGACGAAACTCTTCGCTTCTTCTGGTCCCAGGCATCTTAGCCACAGACAGTCGGACGATCTCTTATATAGAGTATCATTGTCAAAGGCGAAAGACATAGCTCGTTTCATGAGCTAATGTCTAAACGACGCATTTTTGGGCATTCGTTGGGATTTAAAGTAGTCTATGAAGACTTCCCTCCAATCGTTGACCTTTACTTTGTCTTTTATTTGAAGGGTTACTTGTTCGGTCATTTATTTTCCTTCGGATGGTTCTGTTAAGTCTTCGAAGATATTTCTGTTGGCACGAGAACCCTGCTGCTTTGCACAATGATCCTTACGTCGTCGAGATCTTCGTCGACCAATTCCTTAGCCAATTTGGACAATGCATCCGCCTTACTGTTTTCTGTACGCGGTATACTCTCCAGGATGTAGGAAGGGATTTGTGTCAGCAGTTACTGCACTCTTTCGCCGTACTTTATCAGCTCTGGCTTGCATGTATGATAGTCGTCATTTACTTAGCTGACAATTAGCTGGGAGTTTCCATATATCAGGAGGTCTTTGATTCCCATGTCGACAGCGATCTCGAGACCTGCTATCAAAGCTTCGTATTCAGTTTCGTTATTAGTCCTTGGCTCCGTTAAGGAGAGGGCGTAGCGCAATCTCCCTCCTTGCGGAGTCACGAAGACAAGGCCCACCTTAGCTTTGATTATGGGGGTGCTTTGCTTTCGCCACTTCATGGAAGATGCTCCATCAAAGTAGAGTTTCCATTTGAATTCATTTTATTCTTTGATTGCGTCGAATGCATGTTCGTCTAGCAACTCGCAATTTAATAGGGATTCAGCCGGTATCGAATGCTCAGCAAGAAAGTCGGCAATGGCCTGTCCTTTCACTGCTTTGAGGGGACGATACGTTATCGAGAACTCCATTAGGAAGAGATCCCACTTGGCGAGCCTTCCTGTTAGTATGGCCCTTGACATCAAATATTTGAGTGGATCTGCCTTTGATATGAGATGGACCTCATATGCCAAGGCGTAATGTCTGAGATTCGTTATCGTGAAGATCAGTACCAAGTAATGCTTTTCGATGGAGGATAGTTGTTTTCTGCCCCCAGGAGAACTTGACTCAAATAATACAGAGCTCTCTCCTTTCCCTGATCGTTCTCCTGTGCCCACAGCGTGCCTAGATAACCTTCAAGGGCCGTTGTATATAGGATAAGGGGTTTTCCCTTAACCGGAACGGTCAATACCAGCGGATTTTGCAGGTATTGCTTAATTTCGTCTAGTGCATTTTGGCACTTTTGATCCCATACGAACGGGGCCCCCTTCTTTATTAGATGACTGTAGGGACGGCATTTTCCGAAGAGGTTGGCTATGAACTGCCAGATATATGCGAGCTTTTCTTGAAAGGATCGCAAGTGTTTGAGGGTCCTTGGCGTGGGCATTCCCATAATTGCCTTGATCTTTGAAGGGTTGATTTTGATACCCCGGTGTCGTATGATGAATCCTAGGAATTTGCCTGAGGAGACTCCAAACTCACATTTTAGAGGATTCATCTTCAGATTATACTTCCAAAGATGTTGGAACAATATATTTAGATGTTCCCAATATTCCTCGTACGATTTGCTTTTCACCACAATGTCATCGATGTAACATTCGAAAACCTCATGGATGAGGTCATCAAAGATCTTCGTCATGGCCCTCTGGTAGGTAGCGCCAGCATTCTTTAAACCGAAGAGCATCACTTTATAGCAGAATATGCCTAGCGGAATCCGGAAGGCGGTATGCTTTTGGTCTTCAGGATGCATTTTTATTTGATTGTATCCTGAAGATCTATCCATGAAGGAGAAGAACTCATGGGTAGACATGTTATCGATCATCATCTCGGTAACAGGTAGTGGGAAGTCATCCTTCGGGCAAGCTTTGTTGAGGTCCCGAAAGTCCACGTAGATGCGCACCGTCCCATTTTTCTTCATCACCGGAATGATGTTAGCAATCCAGTCAGGATATTGAACCTCTTGGATGAAGCCGGAGTCGATTAGTTTCTTAACTTCAGTGTTGATGCTCATCTCGAGTTCGAGTCGCATCCTTCTGGGCCCCTGTTTGACTGGCTTGATGTCCGGCGATATAACCAGTTTATATACCGCTACTTTTGGATCTAGACCCGGCATCTCGGAATAGCTCCATGTGAAACATTCTTTATATTGCATGAGCATGTCTTTTAACATAGCCACCTGTTTTTTAGATAACAGCACACTGACAAACGTTAGCCTCGGATCATTTTTCGTCCCTAAGTCAATTTTTCTTAGGTTGTCCACCGTAGTGTGTATCCAATCTTCCAGCTCTTTGGTGCTGGTGGAAACTCTGAGATCACCTCGTTCTCATCCTCATTTGTGAAGCAGCTGAAGAGGTCATCCATAGTCTCATGCCCTCCCTTCTTTGAGAGTGTTATCATATGGCAGGTACGAGTTCGCTTACATTCTTGATGTTGAGCTGATCCTATCCTCACGGTATAAGTCCTCTTTGGCTCATGCTTTTGCAATGGGGTTACCCTCCAGCTGTCGGATAAAGCGAACCTACCTTGTTGATACTGGTCTTCTACCCAGTCTTTGAAGGTGAAGCAGTCTTCAAGGGGATGACATATTGCTCGGTGGTAGGAGCAATAATCCGGGTGATGGACCTTGTTTATTTGTTCGGGATGCCGAAACTCTGGGAGAGTCACCATTTCGTACTTCATGACAAGGTTGAATATTTTGCCTGTCTTGTCTTGAGGGAAAAAGTATCCCCGACCCATCTTTTTTATAAAGGACGGATTCCAATCGACTTTTCCTCGATTTCATGACTTCTTGGATCCATTTTGCTATTTTTGAACGTTGTTTGCGTTCTAAGCTTTGCTCTTGCCTCTATTTCGGGCTTTTCCTCTGTCGCAAGAACGTACAGCGGGTCGGGAATGAAGGGCATTGCGGTCTTCTTTCTCCGCAGATTGCTGATTGAGATGCTGCGTCCTGGCCTTTTCATAAATGGCCATTTCACGGCTGTGGTTGTCTTGACTCTTTTGACAGGCATCTTTTATTAGCTTGTCAATTTATTCTTCGAGCGACGGACTTAACGTTCTTAGAGCGAAGCTCTGTTTCAGCGTCACAGCTATTTGGAAGAGCTTTCTCTTCTTCACTGGAGCTATTTATGACGTGACAGCCGTGGAATCGCTCCTGTTTCTTGGACCGAACGTATCCGAGCCCGGTTGTCTCCATCTTCTCGTTGGGCATCTTTCGCTGGGTCTCAGGAATATTCTAAATCTTTTTGTAGAATTGGGCTTGCCAAACTGTTTGTTCGAGGGGTACACCTTGGCATCTTAACATTCTTTTCAATCCCTCCACGTAATATCTTGGCAGACTGATTGGTTGAAGCCTGTCAAATGCAAAATCGGCACCGTGCCAGACTTCTTTCTCTACTCTGGTCTCCGTAGATTGGTAGAAAAGGATCGCCTTTTCACCTCTTCGCCTGGGAGGCACGTAGAAATTCTGTAGTTCCTGTATGCTGTATGTATCGAGCGCATCAAGTTCCTTGTAATGCTGAGACGGAGCCATTGTGATTTGCAGACTCTGATCAGTTCCGGCGAGGATTTTCATTGACGGGCGGATGGAGAACATTACATTGGCCTCGTCGTCAGAGTCACTGCCAAAAACCAAAATAGGAGTAGATGGTCCGGGCCTGTTGTTTTGGAGTTGCCCCGAGTAAACTATTTCTTCATCATTCTCGGTATCGCTCCCAAAGATCGGGATAGTGGCGATGGACTTATGTTTATCCTCCGGCTTATGACACCTTTCCGTATCTTCAAAGTCTTGCAGGAAGTACTTTGCGTCTTCATATTTCTATACTTCGTTTACCGAGAACGGATTTAGTTCTCCTGTAACGGTGCACTCTAGACCATCTTTGAAATACTTTATACACTGTTGTGTAGAAGGGACGATGTTGTATTCTTGTAACCAAGGCCTGCCGAGAAGAGCGTTATAGCAAGTATTGACGTCAATGACATGAAATTTGATGTCTGATAAGAAAGCCGAAGCGTAACGTCAGTATTACGGACCTAAGAGTCCATGACGACTGTGAGTTGAACCCGGAGATAGTAATTTTGTCTCGGACTAGGTGCTGAACGTTCGTGCAAATTTCCTTCAGCACCTTCACGTTGAGAAGATTGACGGAGGATCCGTTGTCGACAAAGATTTTCCCTATCTTGATGTCGTGGCAGTACCCGGTAGCGTATAATGGACGATTATGCTCGCACGTCCCGAGGAGGAGATCTTCATCGCTGAATGTAATGTCAGCTGTGTGAACCTCTGCCGGCTCGTACTTCGTCTTCTCTTCTGTAAGGAAAGCTTGGAACTGATCGGGTTCTTGTGATGCTTTGATCAGAGAATCTTGTGCCTATTTGGACAGGAGGAGAGCATCCAATATGCTCAGTTGTGATGGTATTTTTCTCAGATGTGGTAGGACATTGTAATCCATCTTGTTTTTCTTAGGCGTGTCCCTGGCTACGAGCTCTTTGACAACTCCATCGTCGAGGAGAATTTCCTCAGGGATTTTTTCTTTCCCTTTGTCTCTTTTGCTCGAAACTTTGTTTGTAGGTGTTACGCAGCTGAATGTTCTCGAAGTTCTTCTCCTCTTCTTTTTTTTCGGAGGTGGAGTCTTTGAAGAGAAGGCTGAGGGTTATTTCATCCTCAGAATCGCTCCCGAAGGTAAGAACTTGGAGTTTTTCTCCTTCTGAACTGGTATAAACCATATGACAGTTGCCAGTCATTTTTTTACACGCACTTGTCACACTTTTTTGTTGTCGACGAGCTTCGCGCTTCATCCTCTTGAAGTGTTTTTGATGGGCAATATATCCTTGCCACCACTTCTTGAAGGCATTGCATTCTTCGGTAGAATGAGTAACCCTCCGATGATATAGGCAGTAGTTTGGATGTGAATCCTCTCCGTCGAGGCATATGACCCCGGGAGTGTTTCTTACGAGAGGTGGCAGCTTCATTCCCTTTGATAGGGCTTTGGCGAACCGCTTCTATGCCTTGATCCTGCTCTTATTTGTGGCAGGTGGACTTCGGTTTGGTTAAAGTACTTTACGACTCATCCTCGCCGCAGCTTCTTCATCCTGACGCTGACGCTGATGCTTAGCCTTTTCATATATGGCTATTTCGCGTTCTCGGACACCTTTGCTTTTTTGAAAAGCTTCGTTTAACAGCCTATCGATCGGGTCTTCTGGCAGTTCTGGAGATTATAGCGCCGATCCTGCCCCCAGTTCCTCTGCGTTGTTTTCTGACGCTGAGAGAGATTACTCGCCATTTAACGACGAATGGGAGACCATGTGGCAACTTGCTACATAGTCTTCAGTTTCTTCTGATGAACCATTTTCCTCATCGTTGTCGCTATCTTCGTTCTCAAGAATATGCTTGAGGAACTCGTCGAGGGTGACCGGTGTCTATGCCTTATAGTTGTACTCCTCCAGTGCGTCAATGTACCTTTATTGGTCTGTGCATTTGTCATCATACTCGGCAGGTTGCACAGGCTTCTTGGTCTTCTTCTTTTTCTTTGAAAACTTTAAAGGCTTGACTTGGGGGTTTTTCCCTTTTTCAACAACTTTCGGTACGGGACGCGGTTTCAGCATCCCTTCAATGATTTCGGGTTCAAGTGGACTTTTCCACCTAACTACCGGACATTCCTGTAGTTCCTTCAGCATTCTTTTGGTTTTTGCTGAAAGAACGACTTCCCATAGAGTTTCTTCCACGAGTGAGCATGATGCCCCCGGTGCATCCACCTTTTTGGGAGTGTGCTTCTGGGGTAGGTTTACCCTCCAATTCTTCGACAGCGCGAACTTCCCCTGCTGATACTGGTCCTCGACCTAGTTCTTGAAGAAGTAGCAATCCTCAATTGGGTGACTTACCATTCTGTGATAGGAGCAGTAGTTGGGGTTGTTGACGTCACCAGGTTGCGGTGGACGCCATGGGTCTGGAAATGTGATGAGTTTAATGTGCACCGCCAACTCGAACAGTCTCCTCGTTTTGTCACGGGGAAACGAGTAAGCGCGTCCTAGCATTTCTTCTAAGGATAGGCGCGGTCGCACGTTATTTTGGAGAGCAGTCGGTTTTGGGCCACTCGGTTGTTGTTGTGTGTTGGCAATGAAGGCCACTTTCCCTTTACCCTTGTTATTTTGAGGGTCCTTATTTGAGGGGGAAGGCCCGTAGCCCATCTGGTCCATTTGGGCTAGTTTGTCGATCAGAGCCTGAAAGGTGGTCAGCTTGAAAAATTTCATGAACTGGGATACGGTCGTTTGAGGATCTAAGGTCCCGATGAACATGCCCACGGTAGGAGATTCTTCGATGTGCTGTCCGCACTTTAACCATAGGTTCCGCCACCGGATCGCGTATTGGACCCAAGTTTTCCCTGGCCTTACTTTGGCATTGATTAGTGCCGTGATCGGGGTGCGCTCACTTGCGCTAGCGAACCGCTGTGTGAACAGCAGTTCCATTTCTATGAATGTTCTCACGGAGTCATTTCGGAGCTCCGAGTACCATTCAAAGGTCGTCTCTGACAAGTTGCCAATGAACTAGCGAAGCAACAGCTTGTCATCGCCTCCAGTATTGCCGCACAAAGCTCTGAACTGCGCAACATGTTGATGTGGGTTGCATGTCCCCTTGTACACATAGAACTTGGAGATCATATATCCCGATAGGTATTTGATTTGGTCATACCAACCTGGATACGGTCGCCCGGTTCTGACAGTTTGTCCAGCCGCTTCATTAGCTTGATGAGCTCGTATTTGTTGAGCTATATAATCATCAAGAGCAGCCTTGGAGATCGTTTCCTCCTTGGCTGTTGATAAAGCCAGAAGAGAGTTTGATGTTTTCCCTCTGTCATCCTCGATGATTATCGACGGATCTTCGGCTGGGGTTCTGGCCGGATCATCATTCTAACCATGTCCTGGAATAAAAGCGCCATCTGCTTTATGTTAGCAGCTTGTTCCGCGGCTTCTTTGTCTTTTCTTTCAAGCACCCTTCGCAGGAACTCTGTATCGGTCTCTTGCTCTTGGCGTTGTTCACTTGCTGGTTCCGAACTTTCTTTCTGTCCGGTAAGTGTTGCCGTTTTGGTCAGCGTTTCCTGGAGCTTTTGTTGTTGCTCTTGAGCTTTTATCAGCGACTGAGTTTGTGGTCGATGAGCTACGAAAGCACGGCTTTCGTTTTTCCTGGAAGCCATGTAGGCTGTATGCACTATCATGCCCCCAAACTTAGGGTGTTTGGGTCCATCGCCTTTGGAATTTGCCGCCGGCGGTGGAATTTTCTCCGGCCTCATCCCTTTGTGGGAGGTCGAAGTTGAAGGAGCCGTTATAACAGGAACCCATGTAGAAGAAGTCTCTCGCTGTATGACAGAGGGATGGCCTTCCTATTGTCGAGCCTTCGATTTCTTCGGCCGAGGAGAATAATCTTTGTTGATCACAGAGCCCTGGACTTTCCGCCAGACCCTGTGAATTTGCGAGGAGAGCCGCTGATGGGGCTACTCCGTATTTTCCTGCATTGTGGCTTCTGCATGCGGGGGCAATTTCTTTAGCACCGCCGTTGGAGAGTTCTTGCGTACCCTCCTAAGCAGATCAAAGTTGTTCCTGGTTGGAACAGCAGCATCAACTTCCACCATTGGAGCTGGTGGGGTAAATCCAGAGGGGGAGTTGCCCCCAACTTTTCTCACCCGGCGCCAGTGGCGACGTCAAGCGTGTCTTGCATTTAGGACCGCCTTAGTTTTGGAAGCGGTTTCTTCATACCCCCGGCTTTGCTGAGGGACTGTTGTTGGTACCAGCCTATTGAATACTGACGTCCTTGGCAGAGTTTGAGGAGGAACGGCCAATCTTTCGAAGACCGTATTTTTGGTAGGGGAAGCACCATTGACGATTTCACCTACAAGAGGAGTTGGGCAGGCTATCCGTTTTGGGGCAGCCCCTTCAGGTATCACGAGCCTCTTTGCGGGCCCGTTTGAGATTTAGCTCAGCCTATTAAAGACCGAGACACCATATATGGATGGCCCGTTGAGAGGGGTCGTTGTGGTTGCAAGTCGATCGAAGACCGACCACTTGGGAGCTTCCACTTGCGGCGCTAGGGCACCGAAACTCGCTGGTGGGATTATGGTCCCGAAGAACAATCCAGTAGTGGCTTGAGTTACATGCCCCACTGGCATTGAAAAGATGGAGGCCGCGTTGGGCCCGTAAGTCACTCCTCCAGTTGGGGCAGAGCGGGAGTTGTTGTTGCAAGTTGTGTAGTTGGAAGCCATCGATTTTTTCTTATGCACAGGAGAAAGACACTAAATCTTAGTACCTCAAATATAAGGGCAACCATATCGAACCGCGATTTTGTTCGCGAACACAACACACGAAGTGTGGTGTGGAAAGAGGAAAAGGTCCCACCGGGCGTACCATCTGTTCACCGCCGAAAGACGGACCGGGACGTTGGGACATCGGGCCTGAATTTTAGGGGCAGATGCTATTTGGACTTATCCATCCACCTCTCCGAAGATACCAAGTTGATTTATGGCACCATATATCGGAGGTTTGGATAGACACGACCGTTGTAGCAGACTTTATCAGATCCCCCTTATTTTATGAGAGGTTTTTTATTATGGGGACGCTCTTCCCTGCAGGCGTAAGTCCATGCAGTTAATTACGTTACTGCATTGCAATAACCACTTTCTCCTGCTCCGGCAGTTCACTTTGCGTCCTGTGTATGTTTTGGTTGCCCATGGATTGTATACGGAGACTATTTTTATGTCGCCGCCCGTAGGATGTAGATTAGTCCAAATCCGTATATCTTATATTTGGGTTTGTTTTATTTAAGGACCGTTAATCTAGTTTGAGATTAAGATCGACTTAAATGTATGTGAGCATTTGGGGCTCAATTTGTTTTCTGCTAAGGATACGTTGGTCTAATTTGAGACTAAGCTCCACTTAACAACATTTTAGGATCTTTTTTATTTAAGATCCATCAAAAGATCATTTGGGCTCTGCTGCAAGAAAACTTCAGAGACCTAGCCAATTTTGGCTTAGCCTGCTTAGTCTTTTCTTTTATTCAAAAGTGCTAAGTATTTATTTAGGCTCTGTTTTTTCAGCCCTTTTCTTCTATGTGAAAGTGCTAAGCACTGATTTGAGCTCTGATGCTCACATATATGACATGTGAAGTATTCAGTCATGGGCGCTGCCCAAAAAAATTTAGTCATTTTGACTAAATATGAAGTGCTAAGCACTTCTTATGGCGTCCACGCGAGGTGCACATGCGGCGCTGGGCGCTGCCTAATTAGTGCTGAGCACTCAGCCGTTTTGGCTATATATGAAGTGCTAAGCACTTTATTCAGCGCCCACGTGTGTTTCACGTAAGGCGGTGACCTTCTGTTTTGGAAGCCCGCGTATTTTTCACATGAGACGCTAGGTGTTGTTTAAAAGGGGGCGCCCACATGGGAAGCACGTGAGGCGCTAGTTTTTATTTTATGGATATTTTAACCTTTGTTGATGTTTTAAAAGAGGTTAAACCTCTGTCAATGGCATTTTGACCATTAACGCTCGTCTTGACCACTGTTTTGAGGATCTTGGATCGGGTTCTTTAAAAAACTAAGTTCTTGATTTGAAGGAACTAAGTTCCTGGAGTATTATGAACTCCATCTTCTTTCTTTTCAATTTTGTTCTTTCCTGAATCTTTGATTCTCAAGAACAAGATTTTCCCGATGAGAATTAAATTCTCAACTTGTGGGAAATTTGTCTTGTGGATCTTAGATCCAGAGAAAGAACTAAGTTCTTTTTTTTAAAAGGGTTAAACCCTTATGTATGATATGATAGGTAAGTGAGATATTTTGATCTCGGTGTTTTATTTATCTAGGGTTTCGAGGAAGAAGATCTTGTTTGAGAATTGAATTCTCTGTTCTCCCAAGAGCTCACTGTATTTTTTTTTGTCTCTCTTTCTGAATGTTGTTCTCTCTATGTCCTACTCTCTTGAGACTTGAGGTATCGAGTCCTTTATATAGTGGAGGCAGACTATTAATTGGTTTTGAGAAAATCTCTCATTGAGAGATTCCAATTGATTTAATTGGTCTTAAAATTGATTTGGGGAATTTTACACGCCGTTGGATCTTTGATCCAAGGACTTATGTTTTTATAGAATATGTTATTCTTATTTTTAACAAGATTAGGAAAATATTTTCCCATGAACAGAATTTATTCTGTCAAGTGGCGATTTTTAATCATCATTGGATTTTTAATTTAAGGGTTCTCTGTTTTACATAGAGCAATCTTTTTGTTTGGAAAGATTGAGAGAATATATTTCCAAAAATAGAATTTTATTCTATTATTGGATCATTGATCCAACAGAGAGTATCTTTTTTATTTAGAAAGATTTGGAAGATATTTTCTCCTAATAGAATTTAATTCTATATTTTGATGATTTATCATCTCCATTGGATTTTTGATCCAACGGTTCTGTTTAACAGAGAACATCCCAACTTTTGTTATGGAAATATAGAATTTAATTCTACTGATTTGAACTTAGGCACTGGCGCTCACGTGTTATGCACGTGGGCACCACTTAAGAATTTAATTCTTCTGATAAGTACTTATATGCTTTGCACATTGGCGCCTGCGTGAGGAGCTCATAGGGCGCCACCATAGGATTTAATCCTATAAGATTGGTTCTGGCGATGGCGCTCTCGTGGAGAGCACGTGAGGCGCTGCCTCATTAAGTTCCAACAGAGCTTTGCTCTTTTATTAGGTTAAATATTGGGGAAACGGTCGCTCTTAAAGACAAGGATGATATTTCAAATCCTCTACAAGTCTCATCAATAGTTGAGGAGGAAATGATCCCAAAGGAAAAACTAGATGCATACATCGCTCAGCAAATCAAAGCTCACTATGCCAGTGAAGCCACAAATAGGTCAATAAGACTGCTCGACCGTATCCGGCGTGCTATGATCAAATACAGTACCCGCCAGAATATATACTTCCGACGTTCCACATATACAAAGGAACCGGGAATCCTCGCCAGCACATTGCGCGTTTTAAATCCATGTGCGGCAATACTGGAGGTAGTGATATATTGCTCCTCCGACACTTCGTCAGCAGTCTGGCGGGTATCGCATTCGAATGGTATGCAGAACTACCAAATGATTCCGTAAAGAACTTCGATAATATGGATAACCTCATTTGTCAAAGATTCGCTAATGCAGATAAACGCACTACCGTGGCGGCGTTGGTCAACGAAAGGGTTGGACCGAACGAAACCTGGGTTCAATATATTACCTGATAGCGAAATCTCTGGTCAAAATGCGAGCAACGCATCGATGAATCCGCAGCCATGGGAATGTTCATAGCCACCCTTGACCCAAATTCAAAGGTGTTCTCATATATAGCCCTCTTCAAGCCGACGACCTTCCAAGAGCTCATGGATAAAATGGCTCGATTGGATCAGATGAGTCAAGACCCTTCCTCATCCGATGAAGATGAATGAAAAGCAAAGACAAGGAGGCGTTTGTCACTAACGCTCAACAAAAATGAGCGGCTCTGAAACATCCTGTCGCCAAAATAGCGATGGTGTGGGTACCTGCTTCCTCCCGAAATATACACAGGGGGCATATTCCTCACTGGCGGAAGAATCTCTGCATGAGATGGTCCTTTCTTCTCAAAGAACAGAAAGGATATCAAGGGACCTACAAGCGGGTCCTGCAATCAAGTGGAATATCCCATTTGAACCGAAAACCATAGGAGGGATGTGAAATCCATGTCCCACTCTGAATCAGACGATGAGGGGAAAGCCCCCAAGTCAAGTTCATTCTTCCAAGGAAGAAGAAAACTCAGAAGGAGTGACGTGATATCCCATTCCTTCGTATATGAAGAAGATGCTCCGTCAGTGTCAGAAAATGACATTGATGAGCAGGAGGCAGGTGCCGTGTAAAAAGACCGGTATTTCACACAAAAATAACCCGATTGCTGTAATAATAAAAGAAGTAGTCCAAAAGGGTGAAAATAGTTTGAGGTATGAAGTGTCCATACATACAAAGGACAGGCAGCAGCGCCTCAGTAAACAAGAGTTAGAAGGGATGAATTATGCAACTCCCCGACAGAATGATAAACAGTAGACAGAAACGTCCCTAAAATAGTGCGTCGCCTCAAACACGACGCGTCGCCCCAAACACGACGCGTCGCCCCAAATACGGCGATGATGGAACGAAACGTCCTTAAACTAATACTTCGTCCCAAACACGGTGATAATGGACCAAAACGTCCCCAAACTAGAGCGTCGTCTCAAACATGGCGATAATGGACCGAAACGTCCCTAAATTAGAGCATCGCCTCAAACATGATGATAATGGAACGAAGCGTCCCTATACTAGTGTGTCGCTTCAAACATGGTGTGTCACCTCAAAAACGGCGATAGTGGACCAAAATGTCCCTAAACTAGAGCGTCGCCTCAAACGTGGCGATAATGGATCGGAACGTCCCTAAACTAACGCATCATCCCAAATACGGCGATATGCTCCCTTGAGATCTACATTGCAATCGAAGTCCTAACGGCGAAGGTTGTAACTCAAGTCCCACTGGCTACACAGCTACTCTGGCGGTGAAGCCATCCCCAAGTCCCACCGGCAAACAGACTGGTCACCTGCAACGAAACTACTTTCGAGAGTTTCACCATTCGCAAAAAAAAAGGTGCGTCCACAAGCGAAATGGGCATGGATGACAACTCGAAAGGGCGCCGTGAATAAAAACAGCGGGGCTACCGGTGAGCTTGTGAAAACCCGGAGGGGCGCAAACTCGTTAAACATAAAATATTAAAAAACAAAAAACGTATGTTCACAAGCGAAATGGGCACTGATGAAAACCCGGAAAGGCGAAAATTCATTAAAAATAAAATATAAAAAATGGTATGTCCACAAGAGAAATGGGTACGGATGAAAACCCGAAAGGGCGCCGTGAGTAAAAACAACAGGACTACCGGCAAGCTTGTGAAAATCCGGAAAGGCACAATCTCGTGAAAAAAAAATATAAAATAAATATAAAAAAATAAAATACACTTACAAGGTCCTCTCGACCTTGTAAGGAGAAAATACCTCTGTGAGATTCTTACGACTCACAAAGATGCAACACACTTAGAAATCCACACGAATTCGAAGGAGAAAATATACTTGTGAGATCCTTACTACTTGTAAGGAGAATTCCCCCTATGAGACCCTTACGGCTTATAGAATTCAAAAGCCTAGTTGCAGGAATCCAAACATGTCCTTATGTTATCATACCCCCCAAGCTGCCCTATAAGCAGTTCAATACTGACACTTGTATACGATCTACGGGCACGGACAAAATATGTTTCCAAAAAGTTCCACCGATGGCGAGAAATATCCCCATATGGAGAACAACACTTATGTCATGACCTGGAAAAAGCACGTGACTTACACTTGAATCATGTGAATTCTATAGGACCCCTCCTAATTTAAGTAAGCCAAAATCCCAGAAATCTAAACCTTTTTAGGGAAAATAGTGGAGGTGAAGTTTTGAAATAAGGTTTAATGAAATCGGGTTCTTTCTTTAAAGACATAGGTAATATAATATGAAAATAATGTTTGGTAGCTATCTTGAAAACATGTTTCGTCATTGAAAATTTGGGCAGCACCTTCTTTGTAAATTTTAACCCGAAAACAATACACAACAATAATAGATATAGGCATCTCCAAGCGGGAGCTAGCACTTCACCAATTGGCGAAAACAACCACGCAATGATAAAAATATACAACGCCGAAGGCAAGGATCAAATCAAAGAAAGAAAACAAGAAACAAAAGAAACATCATCAAAGAAATCAGCATAAAAAATAAATACATGAGCATGACTCTAAGTCCGAAAGAATGTACAAACGGTGTTTCTAAGTCTATAAATATACATAGTCTGGTTGATAGAGCTTGTAACTAGATACAACTTAATAAGTATAAAAGTACAATGGTAGTCACGATGCAAGTGAAACCACCTACCAAAGCAATCACCCAGAAGAAGCGGTGTGCCAGCAAAGCCGCTACGAAAAACCTATGCGGTCAAACCTGCAAGAAAACTGTGGCACAACGGGGGTGAATTGCCAACTCATGAGTAGAAGATATCACCGAGTAGAAACCGAATGTATAACTATCTCCTAAGTCATACAGTATAATAATAATATATATATATAGATATCGAGTAATAACAAGGGTAACAGTATAAGCATAAGTATAAACCAAGGTACACTGCATGGTAACAAGACATATGTAAATATATGCATGGGTGTAAATGCATCAATCAATGTGTGTCCAGCAACAACACACTAAATCTAGATAAAACCTGAGTGCCCAGTATCGACACTCGAAAATATCATGAAAATCATGTCCATCTGTGATACAATATCCTCATATATCTCGGGCGCCACATCCTCAAATCCGCCCTTTAATCCATCTCATGACTCCAGTCGGTATCCTCCAGATAACCGCCGGGTCCAAACTATCACCGGTCGGTAGTGCTTCCATGCCGGGCTCAACGTCTCTATCTCTTTATATACGTCATTTTTGCCCTGGGGTACCGCACCGAGTCCACCATGTACCCACAGACGGTGCCGACTCACTCCTCGAATCGGATAATAATATATCATATATGCTTCAGAACCGGGAAATCTCATAGTGGACGCCACACATCATATCAAAAAAACCGCATTTTTTCTTTTAAAAGGAGCATAAGTTTTCAAATACACATGTGGTTTCCCAAATCCAGAAATCTCATGAAAATCGGAATCTCATAATCATGAGCTAACAATGAATAATGAATATCGGCATAAATCCCCTCAACAGTGCATAACAGAATGAATATATGAATGCATGCGGCATCTAGTAAGGAATGCAATATCTAAACTAGCAAGTGAGATCATGAATGCTAACAATACTAGAAAACTACAAATTATTAGATAGTACAAGTGAAGTAACGGTTCTCTAATGTGTATGTGGCATGGCAATTACCGATGATGATGTGTGTGAGCCAGCCAGTAAGTGTATGTGCAACATACGCATTATCGGTAACGGTGCATATGTCTTAGCAGATGAGATCATAACAGCTAATGCAAAACATGTATATATATATATATATGCAATGTAATGGAACTAACATGAACAAAGCAGAAGGTAACAGTAAACGCAACATTATAAAATATACATATCTATATACGAGCCATACAGTTATAGTATTTAAAATAGCACGAATCGTTGTTTTTAGAAAAGTAGGGGCTACGGTGTTTTTGAGAAAAGAGATACCATTTTGAAAATCCGTAGCGCCCCTCGGTTGCTCCCTGAAAATACCTACGATTCGCTAGTTTTTGAAAATAGGTATGACTCTAAACCTATTCTAACATCTACTTAAATAATTAAGAAACTAAACTAAAAGGCTAAAATAAACCCGAGTCAAAAGTAAGTGGAAATCTATACGTATCCGGGTCGATATATCTAGTAGTAGGCGATCCAGCCTCATAGAATCACGTACGGTATAATCTATCGTACGGCATTCTCGAGTCAAGAGTGCGGATCAATCATCATATATAAATCTCGTACGGTATAGTCCGTCGTACGGCATCCTCAAAATCGAGGGTACGGATCAATCATCATATAAATATCATCATTCGTATGGTATTATTCATCGTACTATATCACAATCAAGATACAGATCTAAGGTCACGTACGACTTATTTTCTCATTAATTTATATGTTATCTCATGTTCTGAGTATATTGCCCAACGATCCTTTAATATAACATATCATATACGAGGTTTCAACACGATCATATCACATAACCTCACGGCATCATGTCCTATCATATCGACTCATATCCATAAACATAGCATATCATCATCTCACGTATGTGTGTGTGTGTATAAACAAACACACACACATATATACACACACATATACACATATATAAACCAAGTGTATGTGTGTGTGTGTGTGTAACAACACATAACTTACGATTCACAACTAAAGTAATAACATTATGGGTAGATCTTCCTATGATTACGCCTAATCTAACCTAAGGTCTCCTAGAAACCCTATTTGCTAAGTATCCATATATCACATCAACATATATAAATAATATAGTAATAACCTATTCTACAGTTGCGGGGGTGTTATACGCCATCCACCCGATTTCCCCCATAGATATACATTTACTCACCTTCGATCCTCGCTTGCCGAAGTCAATGACGCCTTGTTCTCCCTTGTCGTCCTGAAGTCCAGGCGAAAGTACCTACATATCAAAGCATATCGTATCGCATCAAAATCCTATTCGAAAACCGACACGACACACGAATCGCACATAGGTTAGAACCTATGGTCAACACGCGCTAAAACAATAAAATACTCCCTGACGTCAACGTACGAACGTCGAACGACCAAGTTACATCAAGAAATCCAAATATCAACTCAAATCCAAGATTCAAATATCAGAAAACATTGTCAAAACCAACCCAAAATACTCCCAGATTTTGGCACAGGTGGTCTAGAACAAAACTAACAATACAGTAGCTAGGTTATGAGGAGTGTGAGATAAAGGTCAAACCTCAACATCACAGCCCACAATTTGGCTAGCGAGAATGCTAATTTACCCGGTGTCGCCGGTCCCAACTTAGAGTTTTGGTCTCGTTCTTCTGTGGTGGTCTTCTAGTGGTCTAACTAGATCAATATAGTTGTTTGATTTCTTTTCAAAGATTCCAAGTTGCTCCAGATTCCATTTAATCCTCAAAAATCAATGAAAACCGACATGGAAAATTTCAGTTTTCATATTTGGGGTTCTAGCTCAAGTCTATACCAGAATTCTAGCACTAAAAGGGTTTTGTGACCACTACTAAACCTTAATTACACTTTCACAATCAAAATATCCCTAAACCTCTTCTTGGAATATTCAAAAGTCACTAAACTATATCGGTTTGGTTCTAAACTACTATAGGGTGTAAAGAAAACTAATAAATAAGTTAAAAGTGTAGGACTATACCTCATTTGGCAACTCAAGAAAATTCTTAGGTTGCCCAAAGTGCTCAAAATCTTGACTTACTCCTACCATCATGCTTGTGGTGAGGTTGTGATCAATTTTTATGAAGGGAATGTGAGTTTTGGTGGTGGTTTTAGAGGTGGTAGAGGGTGGTAGAGGAGGTGAAGGGAGATGAAGAATGAGGAGAAGGAGATGAATGAAGTGAAGAAAGAAAACATATGAGCCATGGTCAAAGAAGAAGACCCCCCTTCTCTCTCTCTTTCTCCCTCTCTCTCATTACCTTGCCCATACCTATATGTCCCCCTCTCATAAAATATCTCACAAATTCTCTTAAAAACAAAAACAAGAACCATAAATGTATGCAAATGAAGAATGGTTTCAAAATATGTAACAAGCATTTGCAACATGTTATGTTGCATGTCATATACATAAGCAAGATTAGTGCATAATTAGCGACAAATTAATCAAGTTTAGCATTAACTTGTATACGATTAATTGTATAATAATTTGTAAAATGCCCAAATCACATAAATTCTTTTTAAAACAATAATTTACTTTAATTTTCTAATTATCTTCAAACTATAAGTATATAACCATACCATCTCATTAAAACTAATCTCCATACTTTTATAATATCCATAACATATATATTATTTAAATTATTTAAATTCCAAAAATAATATTTTATTTTCCTGAAATATTATAACTTGTGAGTCCTTTCGACTTACAAAGAGAAAACTTTCTGGTAAGATCCTTACGACTTGCAGGAGAAAATATCACTTAGGAATCCACACGACTCCTAAAGAGAAAATACGCCTACAAGATCCTCACGACTCGTAGGGAGAAATACCTTTATAGGACCCTTACGGCTCATAAAGCTAAAAGCCATAGCCGACAGGATCCTAATCCTGTTTGCTAAGCCATCTTTGTTCAAATCAACAAAGGCAAATAATGATTCGCTCCTATAAATGTCCCAGTCTTAGCGATGCTGATGCCTAAACAGGTATCAAATTTCAAGTCCTCTCACGGCAAATGATGATTCGCTCCTGGAAATATTCTAGTTGCAACGATACTGATGCCAATATTGGTATCAGATCTCAAATTCCTGACTCGTAATAAAACTCAGCGCGTCGCAAAATTGCATATGAAATAGCTGAAATGATTGCTCAACTCGCAATAAAATCAGTGAGCAAAAATATGCATATGAAACAGCCGAAATGTTTGAATAACTCGCAATAAAAAATCAGCGAGTAAAAATAAAAAATGATATAACCGAAATGATTGGGCAACGCAAAAAAATAGCCGAAATGATTGGGCAATCGCGACTTTCGCGATATAAAAGCTGAAAAGATAGAGTATCGCGGAAATAAAAAAATATAAATAATAAAATGAAATTTGTCTGCCCTGCAAGTAGATCTATACCGACTCTTGTATACAATCCATGGGTACAAATGAAAGAAAAGGGAACCATATTTTCCCACCATACCTTGTCAAAGAAGAACTTGGTTTTAATGGCACGTCTACAGCCTAAAGATTAATTCGACATCTCTCTTACTCCAGCGGAGTACAGACATGGTGTCAATAAAGCTCTAAGGAGCCAAATCAAAAAAGAGTAATGGAAAAATCCTAGCTCCAACTTGACGTCCTTCTCATTCTAGCAGGATGCAGATGCGACGTCATCAAAGACCAAAGGGTCAAATCAAAATGGAGTAATGGAAAATCCTATCTCCAGCTCGACGTTCATTCTCGGTGCAGACGCAACGTCAGCAAGGACCCAAGGGTCGAACAAAAGTGGAGTGATGGCAAAATTCTAGCTCCACATCTCGACGGCAACATCTACATCCTAGAGATCGGCTCGACGTTCTTCTCATTCTAATAGGGTGCAGACGTGACGTCAACAAAGCTCCAAGGAGCCAAATAAAAAAGAAGTAATGGCAAAATCCCAGCTCCAGCTTGACGTTCCTTCTCGGTGCAGATGTGATGTCAACAAGGACCCAAGGGCTAAACAAAAGTGGAGCAATGGAAAAATCCTAGCTCCTAATTTTGATGGCAACATCTACAACCTAGAGATCATCCCTACGCCCTTCTCATTTCGGCAGGATGCAGATGCGACGTCTAAAAGGACCTAAGAGTCAAACAAAAGTGGAGCAACGGTATATTCCTAGCTCCAAACCTCAATGGCAACATCAACAGCCTGGAGATCAACTCGATGTTTTTCTCATTCCAGCAGGATACAGACGCAACGTCATCAAAGACCAAAAGGTCAAATCAAAGCAGAGAAATGGCAAAACCCTAGCTCCAGCTCGACGTTCCTTCTCGGTGGAGATACAACGTCAACAAAGACCAAAGTTTCAAATATATAAAAGTGGAGCAATGGAAAAATCCTAGCTCCTGATCTCGATGGCAACATCTGCAGCCTAGAGATCACTTCGACGTTCTTCTCATTCCAGCAGGATGAACGCAACGGCATCAAAAAGACCCAAGGGTCAAAGCAAAGACGAAGTAATGGAAAAATCCTAGCTCCAAGTCTTGATGGTACATATACAACCTAGAGACTGCTTCGACATTCTTCTCATTCCAGCAGGATGCAGACGCAACGTCATCAAAAAGATCCAAGGGTCAAAGCAAAGATGGAGTAATGGCAAAATCCAAGCTCCAAGTCTTAACGGTACATATACAACCTAAAGACTACTTCGACGTTCTTCTCATTCCAAAAAGATGCGGACATAACTTTCAAATGAAATTGGAGCAATGGCATATTCCTAGCTCCAGACCTCGATGGAAATACATACAACATAGAGGTCATATTGATGTCTACCCTACTTCGGCAAAGCATCGGTGTGACATCATCAAAGCAAAAATGAAGTGATGGCATATTCCTAGCTTCGGGTCTTAACGGCAATACATATAAAGCCTAAAGACCATTGGAGATCATCTCACCCCAGAAGGGTGCGGTTATGACTCATCAGGGCTCCAAATTGAACCTAAGCTCAAGTGAAAAGCGTCACGGCAAATACCTAACGCTTTTTCTTCCGAAGGTAATATAACCTAAGAAGATTACTTGAAGACGTCTTGTCCAGCCTTAAAAGGGATCAGAAACACGACAGTCACAGGGCTACTCGAGCAGCAACCTAAGGGACTGCATATCGAGGTATATATCAGCCAACGCGGTGGCATGATGGACTTAAGCCTAGTACCACAAACCTAACGGACCTATATCAAAAAAGGGGTTATCAATATTTCACGTTAGGATACACAAATCCTCTCGACTCGTAAGGAAAAATATCTTTATGAAACCTTCACGGCTCATAAAGGTGAAAAGTCTTAGGCGACGGGGATATTAACATGTTTTCTAAGCACTGTGGCCCTACAAGTAGGTCCAAACTGACTCTTGTATACTATCCATGGGCCACATTCTCCAAAGTCGCATACCGATGAAGAGGAGAAACCACTACGAGGCCTCTCGACTCGTAAAGGGAAAATTCCCTTGTGAGATCCTTACGACTCTCAAGAGAAAACGCACTTAGGAGTCCTCACGACTTCTAAGGAGAAAATACACCTACGAGATCATCAAGACTCATAGGGAGAAACATCTTTATGAGAATCTCACAGCTCATAAAATTGAAAAGTCTTAGGCGACAGATCTAAATATGTTTCCTAAGCCATTGTTGCTCTGCAAGGAGGTCAAGATTGACTATTGTATATTATCCATGGGCCACATTCGTTAAAATTACATGACAATGAAATAAAGAAGCTACTTATGGGTCCTCACGACTCGTAAGGAAAAAATAGCCGAGTGGGTTCCTTAAGACTCACGGAGGCGATGAACACTTAGGAGTCCTCACGATTTCAAGGGAGAATATGCACCTATGAAAGACTCATAGGGAGAAAAACCTTCGTGAGACCCTTACGGCTCATGAAGATGAAAAGTCTCAGGCTACAAGGATCCTAAACTTGTCTCCTGAGTTATCAATTCTATGGTCATACATAACTTTGCACTATTTTACACACGTACATACTTACGTGGGCAAAATAGTGGGGGTATTTGTTCCTGCCAAAATTTTTTGGCTAAGAGCTATCTGTTCCCTTATAAAAAATGGGGAGAAGAAAGATGAAAAAAATTCCCACAGTTTGGCATCACATGTTAAACACGTGAGCACTGATATGCAAAACATTTAAGCGCTGAAAGCAAATAACAAAAAGGCCAAACAGGCCTCACGTATTAAACACGTGAACGCCCATATGCAAAGTATATGAGCGCTGAATATAAATAACCAAACGTCAAACATGCCTCACGTGTTAAACACGTTAGCGCTTATATGCAAAACATATGAGCGCTGAAAATAATCTGGCTAAAACCCATATTAGGGGGTCACATGTTAAACGCGTGAGTTCCCTTGCCGCATTATTTTGGCAGCGATTACATGCAAAGCACGTGAGTGCCACAATTCAAAATTCTCTCTAAAGATAGAATTGAATTATATATAGAATTAAATTCTATTTTTGGGAGAATATTTCTCCTGATCTTTCTAAAAGAGAAAGATACTCTGTTAAACAGAGAGCCGTTGGATTAAAAATCTAATGGTGATTTAAAAAAATTATTAACTGATAGAATTAAATTCTATTTGGAAAATATTTTCCTTGATCTTTCTAATATGGAAAGATCTTCTCTAACAGAGAATCTTGGATTTAAAATCCAATGGTGATAAAATCACTTAAACCATCTGATAGAATTAAATTCTATAAATTTAAATTTTATGTTAGGAAAATATGTTCATAATCTTCTTAAATTAACAAGATATCCATATGATAGAATTAAATTCTATGTTAGGAAAATATCTTCCTAATCTTATTAAATTAACAAGATATCTATATGATAAAATAAAATTCTATGTTAGGAAAATATCTTTCTAAACTAACAAGATATTCATATGATAGAATAAGATTCTATGTTAGAAAAATATCTTTCTAATCTTCTTAAACTAACAACATATTCATATGATAGAATAAAATTCTATCTTAGGAAAATATTTTCCCAATTTTATAAAAACAAACAAGAAATCTTCTCTGTTAAACAGAGATCCTTTGGATTAAAAATCCAACGGTGAATAAAATTCACTGGTTGATCAAAAAAAGCAATTTGATTGATTATGAAATCAATCGTGATCTCTCAATGAGAGATTTTCTTAACAAATTGATTCTTTTTTTTCTTCTATAAATCGGAGCAAAGAGATGAGAAAAAAGGGGAGGAACTGGATAAGAGAGAGAGAGAGGAGACCACCCCATAAATTTCTGTAAAAATACAGAAGGCTCTCAAAACAATAAAGAATTTAATTCTCTCAAAGAAGAAGATCTCTCACCTCTCAAACCCTAATTAAAGAAAAAGCAGAGAGAAAAACAGCTACTTTACCTAACACCATATCTATAAAGATCTCTCCCAACCAGGAGACCATATTTTCTTAAAGATCTCTCAAAACCGGGTAGTGATTGAATGGTTGTGAAAAGTGTTTGATTGGTTGTGAGAAGTGTTTGTAGTAACCACAATCAATAACGGTGTCGCGTGTAGCTAACCGAGATGAGCACGGGTCGTCCGCAGGGATGCGTGGAACTTTTAATCTTTTGACGAGTTGAATAAATAAAAGAAGAAAGGAGAATAGATTCTAAATCTATATTAAATACGGATGTAGAATATATATAAAGAAGGCTTGTAGGGTTCATCGGATTTAGTAGTCATGGATGAATTTAAAAGATTACTCCTTTTATCTTTTCATAGATTTAAAACTAGATCGATAGCGATGAATGAAGATTAGGGTTTTTGGAGAGAATAGAATTCCCACTCTTAACCATTATCTTTTCATTGACCTATTCATGTCTAGCCTTTACCAAAACAATTGTTAATCTAATCTCAAATCGCGATCGATACTATCAATAATTTGGTAGCTCGTCCGATAAGGATGTTAACAATTCTTTTGGTAAAGTTTATAAACCTTATAAGACGTAAAAGGAGTTAAGAATTTTCATCATCCATTAATCTATCCTAATCATATGAACCCTAACAAGTGGAGAATTACTCGCGCATATTTTGAGATGAAGAAGAAAGGATAGAAAAAGGGATCATATTGTAAAATGCAGAAAGTAAAAATGCGAGCTACCTTTATTAATCAGCTAAATCAATTACATTTTTTGATCCTTTAGAAAGTGGAATACAAAACTCTAGTTTGCTTCTCGATCTCTCTTGAAGGAGGTAGATGAACAACCGATGATCAACTTGGATGTGTGGATCGTCTGTGACCTCGTGCTCTCTTCGGTTTGATAACTTTCCAAGTGAGGCTCTCGGTCCTTTAAATAGCCACAGAAGAAAAAACCCTAGATGTCATATGTGAGGGTTTGTTGAGAAGATCCTACCCACAAAATCCCAAACCCTAATTCCTCATAACAGCCGTGGATCCGCCGCGTTTATGGGGTATTTTCCGCGGTTGGGCGGCGGGTTAGTGGGATTTGGTTTTGAAAATTCTTCTGTAGCCTCATGTTGACACGTGGAGATTATTCGGATGTCTTGAGTCTTCATATCTTCTCTGAGTCTCTGCCATTATTGCTTTTACGATATGATTTAACTTTATCGGCAGATTTTTGATTCTGACATCTCGATATCCCGATCTCCTGACCTGAGCTAAATCTGCACAATATCTCCAAGAATAATATTAGTAATATTTGTTAAAGTAGAGATATTATTCTAACCATTTGTATGATATTATATCTTTTAAGAATCTTGATTAGAATATTTGATATGATATGCATATTTTAATTACCAAAATATCATATAAATATAATATGCATATATTTTCCTTTATAATGTTAATTATAATATATAAACATATGAAAATAGATATTTTACAGATAAACCCTCATATGTTTCATATTTATAATAAACACCTTTAAATATTTAAGAAAAGTAAGAAAAATGTTATATCAAAAGTGCAATAATTTCAACTGAACAAATACCCCTAAACTTAATTTTGATCGCCCCGAGCAAACTAGTTATTCAAGAGAGAGAGAGAGAAAGAAAAAGAAAAACCTAAGTAGCACACTTTCGTAGGCAACACGATTGCACTGAGCACGTGCAACAAGCCGTTAAATTTCTAGGTGTCCCTAGTAGGAGGGGTGTTGTCTTCTGAGGGTTTTCAGCTGATTACACCCACAAAATCTCATAATAAAAGAAAGATGGTGAAAGTTATATACAAAGATAAGAACTATAAAAGAAAGAACTTGAAAATAAGAGTTTCCAACTACACCAGCTTTTCAGTTGCTATGAGCTCTATCTTAATAGTCGTGAAAAGATATTATAAATCACATCATCCCTAATAAAACATTGCCTTTAATCTCCCTCCCTACCTTTCATCCAAACATCGATCATATACCCTTACGTGTGTGTAAAAGAAATCTCTACACTTAGAGAATACAATTCAAGCTATCATACTCTTGTCCGTCTTCCTTAGTACTTTTTAGTCGGTGAATATTTTAGATGAAATTGCTCACGCATTCTTCATACGGCCGTCAATACTTCTTGAGGTACTAACCGACCGATTACCAAATCTGCTCGCTTATTTAGGCGTAATTCCTCGTCTTGCAACACCTGAGGCTTAGCAGTGGCTCCCAAACCAGTTGGTCTAAGGCACTAGGTGATAAAGCACCATCGCTATATTTTTTTATGCTGACTTAAGCAATTACAAAACCAGTGTTCATTTTTCTTCACCCCTTTTTTTATTCATATTTTTATTTTTCTTCATACCAAGGTTTTTAGACAAGAGCATTTCAAAGTATCCTCTACTATCCCAAGTTTCAAGATGTGTGCAAGTGCGTATAGTAGGGTATCAAAGTTCAAATGTTTGGACTCAAAAATAGGGACTATTTTTCATATTCAGATTTATTCTCAGATTAGTAATTTCCTTTATCTTACTAACTCTTGGGACAACGGCTCATGACTACTTATTACTAGTTTCGTTTAAGAAAACATCTAATTTTCTTGCTTTTCTTAAATTCTTCCAATCTTATCGTATGTAATTTTTCACTTTCAAACTTTCATTATCAAAAAAAATTGTGCTTATATTTATGATAATGCAAAATAATGCGTGAATAAGCACAAATCTCCCCAAACCTGTTTACAGCAGTGTCCTCACTGATGTCATCTGTTAAGCTAAAAAAAACCTGTATACTTGGAAGGAAAGGTTAGTAACGGGGACATGAATAAATGACAGTGAAATCCTCCCCCAAACTTTATTTTGGCTCATAAATTTGTAAAAAAATTCTTTTCGTTCAAGAGCCAAAATATATTCCCCCCCTCCAAACTTGAGTAAAACGGTCTTAAACAATTAAAATTATAAGAGTGGGGAGGGGGAAATAAGTGGTCTATGCAAAGCTTTACAAAGACCAAAAGTCAACACCAACCATTCAAAGATTTTATCAATGTAGCACCAAGGTTGGTAGAAGAACATATCACCTATAGACGTGAAGAAGTGGGGAGGGGATAAGAGGTGGAATAGAACGGGTTTACGTCTCGGTTTGTAGAGACGAAACAATGATGATAGATTACTCGCATTCTCGTTATTGATAAGAAGAAGGGATGGCGGTTAAATTTCTTTGTGTTGGGGTTGATTCATCACAACTCCCATGTTTTCTAAGAATGCGAGTTCTTCAGCGAAGATTTCTTCAAAGCTTTCATCGATATCCCGAATAATAATCTTATCGGAAAGAACGAGATGATACTCGAACTCCATAAAAGGTTCATGTTTAGCGTTAGATGTTGACCCGGACAGCTCAATAGAAGGGTCCGCATGTGTATAACAAATAGCAGGGTCAAACAACAACGTACTAGCAGAGTCAAGATCAGTATCGTGAAGCTGTTCAAATTCGCTACTGTCGGAATCCATCCTTTCGACAGAACATACTTGAGCATAGGGTTCAGAGAGTTCACTTCCCAACTTGTAAATGTTAAGATCAATTGACATCTTCCTGAAGGATAGGGTCATAGAACCGTTTCTACAATTGATTATTGTGTTGGAAGTTGCTAGAAAAGGTCGACCTAAAATCACCGGAATTTGGTTTCGTGGGTTTTCTACAGTCTGTGTATCAATAACGATGATGTCCACAGGGAATATAAATTCCCCGACTTTGATTAACACATCCTCTAGCTCACCCTTAGATTAGGTGATAGATCGATCGGCCATCTAAAGAGTGCAGTGCGCCGGATTTAACTCTCCGATCCCTAATTGTTCATAGACAGAATATAGAAGCAAGTTAACACTAGCACCCAAATCGAGTAGAGCATGATTGATAGTTTTACCCCCAATAGAAATAGGTACGGTAGGACTTCCGGTGTCCTTTCATTTCTTGGGTAGTTGTGTAAAAGCAGTGCTTACGTTACTCGCAAGGAAAACTTTTTTAGGCACTTGAATTTTTCTCTTCCTAATACACAAGTCCTTTAGGATTTTCGCATAAGACGGAACTTGTTGAATAGCATCTAAGAGAGGAATATTTATGTTAACTTGCTTAAAAATTTCCATAATCTTCTCCATTTGTGGACTTGATCTGTTGCCCCTTAACCTGTTTGGATAAGGAGCTTTATCAATAAAGGTTGGGTCCAACATTGGAGAAGATTGTGAGGATGGAATGGATCCCAGAATTGGAGTTGGGGTCGTTTTAGGTTGACTCGAGGAAGTAGGCTGAGGGTTCGAGCCTAGGGGAAAACGGAGAATAGGCTCGGAAGAAGGTGGTAGACTAGACGAAGTAGAAGTAGAAGAAGTTGAAGCCGGGGTTTCAATTGATTCCTGATCATCAACCTGTTCACCGACTTGGTTGTTCAGCATTCTTCCCGATCTCAACGTGGTTACAGCACTCACATTATAACTTTGTGAGTGGCCAGGATTTGGTAAGGGTTGAGATGAAAGTTTCCATTTCTCTCTCGCACTCATCGTAGCATTTAACTGTGCAAGTTGTACTTATATCGATTTTATACTTTCACCGTGGGAGGCGGTGTTCTGCATTAACGTTTGGATAGAAGACTTTAATTCAGCCGTCGTTTGCATAGAATATTTAATAAAACTATCCAAGCTTCGTTCGAGTGCAGAGGAGTTTTCGGCACCGGCCGTTTAGAAAGAATTATTATAAGGTGCAGAATTGTTGGCCGAATTTTGAAAAGATTGCGATTGAAAGGGGTGCTGACTCTGTGGTGGTGGCTGCTGTTGCTGTGGAGGATGTCTTTGATGATTATTTTGGCTTGGTAACGTATTTTGAGTTTGAATTTGAGTTTGGTTTTGGTTCAAAGCAAAATTAGGATGATTCCTCCATCCCTGATTGTATGTGCAAGAATAAGAATCGTTTCTAGGTCGCTGCTGAAAAGCAGCATTAGTGTGTTCTTGACCTTGAAACGGAGGATTCAAAGGACATTTTTCCGTCAGATGTGATGGGTCGGAACAGCAACCACACACGGTTTTGGGGAGCGTAACTTGGTTTAGGGAGGCTGATGAGAATTTTTTTTCTATAGCGTCAAGTTTCTTTTGCATCGCTACCATTTTAGCTTTTACTGCGATGGAAATATCGAGCTGATGGATACCCCCCTAGATGATGTTGGTCTAACACTTTCCCACTGTAAAGTTTGTTCGGCGAGATCTTCCAAGAATTGCCAAGCTTCAACATCGTCTTTAGACATGAAATGACATTGACAAATGGTCTCAAGAATCTGTTTTGTCGTTGGATTAATACCCTCATATATAATTCGGCAAAGGTCCCATCTATTAATTCCATGATGAGGGCATTGGACTAGCAGATCTTTAAACCATTCAAAACATTTCCAACATGGTTCATTGGGAAGATGGGTAAATTGGTTAATCTCGCTTCGAACACGGGCGGTCTTATGATTGGGATAAAATTTCTTTAGGAATGCTATAACGAATTCATCTCAATTGGCAATAGAGTGTGTGTCACGCCCCGCTTCCCAGTGTACGGTAAAGGGGACGTGACTGGCCGCTACGTATTTACTCTGAAGTAAATACGCTAAGCGTATCT
Organism: Agapanthus africanus; assembly: GCA_030015575.1. Lineage (NCBI taxonomy): Eukaryota > Viridiplantae > Streptophyta > Magnoliopsida > Asparagales > Amaryllidaceae > Agapanthus > Agapanthus africanus. The sequence goes on from JASDDO010000010.1 coordinate 533,870,381, forward strand.
AAGCAATATAAATAAAAATGCACAAAAGACAAAGACAATAGGTATAATTGAACAGATTGAATATGTGGATTCATATTGAATTGTTATATTGTAGATTGTACTTGAATCATATTCAAGTCAGATTAATTATATCGTGACTCAGTCTGAGTCAGACAATTAGAAAAGAATTTGAAATCCTGAATTAAGTTTTGATGTTATCGGTAACCGCTGCACATGGACGGCAGGATTTGTGTCTTTTTCAAAGACGATTACCGTGTTAATAACACCGTTTGTTAAGTTGTCTACCTTAAATAGGCAAGCACCCACTACTCCGGCTCCCTGAGGCTCAAGAGATTGGTCCCGCTTAAACCTATGTTTACTAGGGTTCTTAGGGTAATTTATAAAACTTGAAGGGGTTTTATGTAAAAAATAATTTTGTATAGTTTTCAAAATACACCCCAAGTATTTAATTATCGTCTTTAGAGTTTTCATAGATGTAAATTTTATATATGTGACATTTCTAGTGAATAAAACTTAATTTCATAATATATGGTTGTTATCTGTAATATTGAACTTGTATGGAATTGCATGGTATTTTCATGTAAAGCGATTCTTTTGATTTAGAAAATTTGGAATATTTATATTATATCAAAATTAGATATTTTTTTGATATATATATATATATATATAAAATAATTTTAATTTATTATTTTTCTAGAAATCTCATTTTCTTAAGATATTTGTATTTTTAAATATTTCGAGACCGAATGCTCCTTGCGGAGGTTTGCATCTCGCACTACTAAGCCCAAAGATGTGCGATAATCCGCACCATCCCGAACGCGTTCTCCAAAATGGATTGTAGCGGCGCTTTGCAAAGATTTATTTAAAATACATAATCTTATAGAAAAAAGGTTTTAATAGTAAAAGGTATTTAAGTGTAAATTCGTATTCCCGTATTCTATATTCCCGAAGGATATCGTGCTATGTTGCATATGAGTGTTGTGAGGAGTAGGTCATTACCTCGTGATCTATTTAAAGGTATAGCAAGAAATATGATGTTTAATGTCAAAACTAAACTACGTGGTATTTTACTGAAAAAGTACGATAAAAATTGCAATATGAAATATTTTGCTGTGAAACTTGTTCATAATATTTTGTTAATATTTAATAGTCAAGATGTGAGGGTTTGGTATGTTCGTATTTAAGAAAAGGTGGAATTTTTAAGAAGAACCGAATCGGAAGTACTCCGCTTCCGTCGGGTTTTAGAAATATAAGATTTTAGAATAGAAAAAATAAGAGAGAGGAGGGACATACGGAATTTCAGATTATAGGAGAGGGAGAGGGATTGGTAGGAGGTGTCGGTGCGTCGTTTCATCACCGGGAGCTCCTAAGGTCGTCGTCGAAAGTTCGCCGGAGCTTCGCCCTTCGCTAACTCCACTTGTACACAAAATTTCTAGAGAGTTTTCTTGAGAGTTTGGACAGAATTTGTGAGTGAGGGGTGTGTTTGGGTGTGGTATTTATAGGAAAAGAATAGGGTTAGGGTTTGAATGAAAAATGCATTAAAAAAATTTGCATTAAAAAGATTTAAATTAGGTTTTAATTGGATTTTAAAGACTCTGTTACTGTGCAGGTAATTTAAACATGACAGTGGTTAAGGGGAGACCAAGAGTCACAACTTTCAAGAAGTGCAAAACCCGATCCGAGGTGAATCAGGCGACGGCCGAGTCGGCCGGTCCGCCAGCCGAGTCGGGGCCGAGCTCATCGCCACGTGTCTTATGTCTCATGGTCTTTCACCTGGGTCAATTTGTTTTGTATGTGACTTTTGGTTCTATAGGCTTACTATAAGTCCACGTTACCATTCCCGGTTCTTTCGGGGATGCGGAAACGGTAAAAAACGATTTTTACGGTGAAGGTAACATGGACTTTAGAACAAGATCTTTGCTAAAAAAACATCTAGCAACCTAACTACAAGTTTAACTACTATGTTAGGGGTTATACCTAGGTCTTGAACTCCTTCTCTTCTTGCTCCTTGGAGTGGTTGGATCGGCCTCACCTCGTCGTCTTCTTATTGTCGAAGATGGATCCACCCGAAAGCTTCTGCCTTGGGCTCCTACCTCAACCGAGAGGAAACTAAAGTCCTTGGCTTGCTAGACCTTGAACTTTAGAATGAGTAGAGAAGTGTTTTTAGGGTTTTATCTCAATGGCTCATGTTTCTCAACTCATGAGACATGAGAGCCATGAGCAAGAGGAAGAGGGAGAGCTTGGATGAGAGAGAATGAGAATGATAGAATGAGCTTGACTTTTTACAACCATGCTCTCAAAAAAGAAAATAATCATGATAATAATAATAATTAAGTATTTGTGATGGTTCATATCAATGGCCATTATCATTTCATGCATGCATTTTGTAAAGTTCTCCCTCTTCATGCTTAACTGACATACAGTTCTTTATTACAAACACACCCGAAGCCGAAGCCACAACATGTTTCGAATCCTGGCTACTGGCTTTGCTAGCCCTGCAATCCTTCTGCCAATGTTCATTCCCCTAACAATAGGAACGTCCCTCTTTTACTACATCCAGTCCCGAAACTTCTGCCCTTCCCTTTTCTTCTACTTCCCTGGTTTCCTTCAGGGTATAAGCAGAGGGCAGAGACTGTAGAATCAAGTCAGTATTTGACCCGTTCTTCAACGTGGTCTTCAGGTCCGTGAGCTCATGATAGCTGGTCTCTGTAAGGACGTTGCCCCCTACAGATGACCCGATAGCCAACCTCGCTTAAAGCAATTCTTTCGAGGTCTCATATCTTGCGATACGAGATTGCTCTCCATATAAATTTTTGTTATGGAGGACGATAGAAACTAAGTCCATCTTCTCGTGCTGCCTCTGGTATGCACCATCGACTGAGGCCAACACGAGGCACTTGGCTTTCGCACAGTCTTTTTCTGATGTCTTACGGATATCAATATCCGTGACAGGGGAAACTGATCCTGAGACGGCATGGGTTTGATTAGTTAAGAGGTGTCCCAGTATGTCATGGGCAATGGACATCTGGACAGACCTTTGCCAATCATAACAGTCAGATTCAGTCATTTTATTATCTAGATGTAACCTATGTGTGGTCACTGGGTCGCTGCAATTAAGAGAGAGAGAAGAAAACACTCAGCATGATGCTCTTGCAAGTTTAGATTGGTTTTTAATTTATCTAAACAGGATGGCTCCCACTGTTTCTCGAATCCCTCCTCAAACCAAAAAGGAAGAATTAGTCGGGATAAGTCTTACCGTACAATACTTGCTTAACCGTTCAGCCAGGCCAGTGTTGGTACTTCGAGGGAGGTTTTCCAACGCTTTCGCGAAGTTCCTTAATTAAATAACCACTTTTCCTTGTGGGCGTAGCCCCGCTAACACCTTTCTAGACACCTACTTGGTTTATAGTATTGATCGTTAAGTGAGAAAGTTCCCGAGGAGTAGCATATACTCACAGTAGGATCGGGATCCAAATATTATCGTGTGACAAAACTGAAGGAATCCTACCAGAATCATCACACTCCAAATGGTATGCAGTGCTAGCAAGTTTTAGTTTCTTTAGAAACTCCCGATGTGGATTTTTTTTTGCCCCATGCTCTTATGACCTTGACGAAGGCCAACATATCATAAGTCACATGTCAAGTTCTACCCGTCATTATCCAGGTTAATTTGAACCCACCCGTACATACTCTTGACGAAGGCCAAAATAGTAGTACGACTGTCCCAAACCAACGTATCTATCTATGCTACAGATAAATATTCAGCAGCTACCAATCACTATGCCTTGGCGAAGGTCAAAATACATAGCTTGAATACTACTGAATATTTAACTGAAATGACAGAGGGCTACGAATGGTTTTGGAGAAACCGTGAACGTAGTGAACTTAATATAATCGAAGGAACGAGATAGCATTTAAAAGGAGTGGTTCAAGCTCCGCGTTTAAAAGTTGTTTTTGAAAAGAAACTGAGTGGTTTTGAAATTGTTCCAACGACTTTAACTATGGTTTATTTTCTTGCATTAATTTAATGCGTCCCATTATTTAATCCTACCATTGCAGAAAACAACGAAAATATGACGTACACTTATGCCATCCGCATTCGCCACGGGGCCCCGTCATTACCCGTTGGGTTACTTAACTAACGACAGAGCGGGGGCTGGACTAGCGCGGATGCAAAACATAAGCAACGCCTAAATAGATATCATATATAGATATTTACATTCGTCAGATACAATGATAGCCATTCCAGATCACAGATGAACACATTGGATATACTAGGAATCCGCGTTTGTTCGAGCCTGCAACGAAAAGCGGATTACACGGTCGCGATGAATAGCCAAGACCCCACCCTAGACCCCTACGAGTGCGGCAAACTACCCGCCAAATACCCGAAGTGAAGCAACCTCCCTCAACAACGTGAATACGCCACTAGGTACTTCGAGGTACCCGGTAGTTTGTGCACCCCACCTTGGGTCTATCCTAGGAGAAAAAACAGTAAAAGAAATAATATTCAATGGCGGCTACAACCTCATCCCGGATGTGCGGCCATAAAAGTAATATTACATCAATTACATATTACATCAAATGAAAAGTTAAAGAAATCTCTCATCTCATAACCCCCCCCGGCTATTCATCAATGACAATCCAACGAATTTATACACACAAACCATCAACATTACAGTTCACAGATATGTATAACCCCCATTAATCGACGTATAGCGATTAGCAGACGTTCAATACATATATCACGTCACAGATATAACCCATTAGCTAAATTCTACAGAAGTTTGATCAAAATACGGATTTGTAACCACCCCAAACACAAATTTGTTTTCTGGAAAATCTGGGCAGAAACAACATATTCCAAAAATCCCAAAACAGCACACAGAACAAACTGCAGGAAAAATGAGCCACGGCCGAGTCAACTCGGCTGCGGATCCGCGGCAAGAAGCATGTTTTGCCGCGGTTCCGCGACGCGTTGACCGATTCAGTGACTCGTTTTTCTTCTGTTTTCATTTAAAACCCTGAGCCGATTTTTGATATGTGTCAAATTATTTTTTGAACAGTTTAAAAATCGGCAGAAAGTTCAGTTCTTGGACTCGTTTTGTGATTTTTTTCTCCGATCGAAATTCTAAATACTTTGCTAACTTGCTAGTTGTTTTTTAGCTAGGCTCTGATACCACTGTAAGTCCACGTTACCCTTCCCGGTTCTTTCAGGGATGCGGAAACGGTAAAAAACGATTATTACGGTGAAGGTAACATGGACTTTAGAACAGGATCTTTGCTAAACAAACATCTAGCAACCTAACTACAAGTTTAACTACTATGTTAGGGGTTATACCTAGGTCTTGAACTCCTTCTCTTCTTGCTCCTTGGAGTGGTTGGATCGGCCTCACCTCGTCGTCTTCTTGTTGTCGAAGATAGATCCACCCGAAAGCTTCTGCCTTGGGCTCCTACCTCAACCGAGAGGAAACTAAAGTCCTTGGCTTGCTAGACCTTGAACTTTAGAATGAGTAGAGAAGTGTTTTTAGGGTTTTATCTTAATGGCTCATGTTTCTCAACTCATGAGACATGAGAGCCATGAGCAAGAGGAAGAGGGAGAGCTTGGATGAGAGAGAATGAGAATGATAGAATGAGCTTGACTTTTTACAACCATGCTCTCAAAAAAGAAAATAATCATGATAATAATAATAATTAAGTATTTGTGATGGTTCATACCAATGGCCATTATCATTTCATGCATTCATTTTGTAAAGAACAACAAGCAAGCAAAAGTCATAGCCATGAAATGATAGCCATGAAATGATGATGGTCAATGAGTCCAAAATAGTCAACCGGTCAACAAAGTCAACAAGTCAACAAAAGTCAAACTTTCAACTCAACCATGGCACAATAATACTTAATTAATATTATTATTAATCATATTTCTTATTTTCATTAGGGTTTAGAAAAAGTCAACAGTCAACAACCCTAAAGAGAATCCTCTGCCTCTGTCTCTGTCAACTGTGCATACACACCCGCATCCGTGTTCCGAGGAACACGAATACAAAGAAATAAAACCGATCCCAAAACGTATACTGGGATCTGGCTTAAACCAAAGCCCGTTAGTAATAATTTCCCGGACACCAAACGTGCACAAGTGCACGGATGTGAACGAACCCTGTCGCAAAACCATGCGACCTCTACTCTGTTTTGCCCAAAGGCGAATAGCTCTCTGTGTGGGACTCTAAAGACTCGACACTACGCTGGCAGTGAGTTTAACCATAGGCCGCAAGCGGTAATAGCTGTACGTAACGGTCCCAGGTAGATGCCGATAAGAAGACTGATAAGGTGAACCCATCCGAACTCCTACTGAGCCTGAATGTGACAATCTCCGTACAGTCCGGTCTGTTCGTCTGAGAACATCACATGGCGGGCCTAGGGGGCGGTAAACGTCAGTCCCCTAATAGCGGTACAAGTCATGTCGGAGTGAAGCCCAGAACACCCTGAGATAACACTGGAAAACCTACCAGTTTATCTCACTTGCCCTGACCAGGGACTTTGTGTAATGGCTATCCTAGACACAACGCGATATCAACCCCCAATACCGGGAGAGACGAATCCTGTCTAACCGTCACTGCCTCCAAGTGCTTCGGGACTGCACCCAACTACTACCTGTTTGCACGACTCCTTTGAGCCGTGGTAGGGTAGTAATCAAAGTACAGTAGGAACACACTCGAGGCGAAGTGACGGTGTCAAGTCAGCGGACTAAGCTGTACTCATGTCACCTGGGAACTGATAACTGACGATAGGTATAGTACCAACCAACAGTTCCCGATGAGCCCTGTCCATTGTACTCGTAACCTAACGAGCACCTGCATACTATCTCAAGTACGACGTACTGACGGCTGTGGGACAGACCGTCTCCCCTGCTGGGATGAGAAGCGCATACACTAGTCTACTCCGGTGTATCGATGCCCTGTCTCGATGGTCCTACGACTAGGGACCTGTATAAGGATGTGCTTGTAGATTACCCAGCCCCCACTAGTGTGACTGCCATCACAACGCTGGTAATCAAGCAAAGATCCTAAGGGCTCCACTAATGTGTATAGGCGATATGCTAAAAGAAACACATGTACACATTAAAGTAGAAACAAACCAAGTAGCATACTACCATTTCGAGCAAGATTGTCTATACAACTGTGAATATCCTAAGCTTCCATCAAGTAATATACAAACTAGTATGATACAGTAATGGCCTCTACGGCATATACACTAACATATAGCACGTGTAGACTCTTAGGATTCTAAAAATATTAAAAGAAATCAATATAAAAAATAATGTGGGTGATGGGATTTGAACTCTGGTGCTTTGGTTCAGCAGTGCAAGGTCTTACCAATGAGCTACAAGCTCTTGCTTGTTATTAAAAAGCAAAACAAACTTATAACTTATGCTCAGGCTCAAGTACCCCTTTCTGTATTTTTTGAAAATTTTGTACAGAAAGTTGTACAGAAAGTTTAGGGTTGTTACAGTGTGTGGCAGTGTTATAAAGCCATTTTTCTGCTAGATCGCACAAGATAAAAGGGAGAAGACGTAGTCTCATAGTATCCACTGAAAGTTGTGAAGTGCCCATCATTGCGCATACGTTTTCGAATTTGGTGACAAAAACGTATGCGTCTTCAGACTCTAGCCCGTGAAATTTGGGCAAAAGGTTGATGAAGTGGGGTATAATTTCAAAATTATCCCCATTGGCTGGTGGAAGGGATAGGCAAGTAGGGAAGGGACCGCGTATCGTGTAGTATCTCTCTTGGAGAGAGATACGCGGTGGATTCTGCACACCTGCGGGTGGTGGCAGAGGTGTGTTGGTAAAATCTGATGGAGAACCATCCATCTTGGTCAATGTGGTAGGTGGAGGGGAAAAAGAAGATGAAGAAGTACCGACTTCGGAGTCGATAACAGAAACGCGGACAAGACGGGCACTAGAATCCCGTGTCCAGCCGAGCATGCACTAAGCGGGTTTAGCGCAAGTGGCAGCGTGTGTGAGAAATATTTAAAATGGTTTTTTTTTAAATGTCGGACGTGAGACAAATCACACAAAAAATGCAAATCAACCCTAGAACTAAGGTCACCTAGGTCAAGTCACTAGACCGCTCCTAGACTTCCAAAGAACAAGCCGCAGGATCAATCTTCTACCATCTCTTTATCGCTCTTGTGGCCAGGTAAGTGCCAGGTAATTGGGAGGTATCCTCTATACGAATCATCGAAAATAGTGGGCCTAATTAAGTAACCACTTGCCTTAGTCACACTTGTCTAGACACCACAAAAGAAATGCGGATAAGCGATAAAATACCCACGACCCTCCTCTGTCCTAATTGAGCGCGACGGTCCTTAGAGACTTGGTCTAGATATTTTTTAATTAATGTAGGGTGATGCGGATGCTCGTTTTGTGATTTGTGGGGTCTAGGAAGGGTGATGAAATCCACACCTAATCTGAATTTTGGTCTTTACCCCTTAATGTCTGTTTTAAAATATGTAAAAACAAACCAATTACAAAACATGCAAAAGATTTTTTGAGCGGCGATATTTTGCAAAGAATCCTACGGAAAATAAAATTATTGGATCTCAGAGGAGAGAGAAAGATATGTAGAAGATACCAGAGAATTTTGGTGACGTAACACCCTCAATCCGCCGCGGTTCCGCCGCAGAATACCCAATATTGCCGCGGTTCCGCCTCTTGTTTGAAGGGTCTTTTGTTAATTTTTCCTACAGTGCCTCCTTTGCTTATCTGGTCCTCTCTGAAAGTCTCTGAATCTCAAATTCCTCGCTTCTGTTACTCCAGATTCCCTTGCAAAAATTACACGCTAATCGTTTAATATGCAAGTTGCGGTTTTGTTTTATTTTTATGATATGGATCGAATAAGAATTCAACCCGAATAGAAAGAAAAAAAAATTACGCACGTATCTCCGACAACGGCGCCATTTGATTGATTTGTGAAAGTGTTTGTAGTAGTAACCGCAATCAATAACGGTGTCGCGTGTAGCTAGCCGAGATGAGTACAGGTCATCCGTAGGGATGCGTGGAACTTTTAATCTTGCTTTAGATGAGTTGAATAAAATAAAATAAGAAAGGAGAATAGATTCTAGATCTATGATAAACACGGATGTAGAATATATATAAAGAAGGCTTGTAGGGTTCATCGGATTTAGTAGCCATGGATGACTAATAAAGATGACTCATTTTATCTTTTGATAGATTTAAAATTAGATTGATAGTGATGAATGATGATTAGGGTTCTTAGAAGAAACTAAGGTCTCCCCACTATTGACTCTTGTCCCTTCATTGATCTCTATTCATGTCTAGGATGATTCCAAAACAATTGTTAATCTGATCTCAAATCACGGTCAAGACTATCAATAAGTTGATAGCGTGCACGATTAGGATATTAACGATTTTTTTGATAAAGTTTATAAACTTCATAAGATATAAAAGAAGTTAAAATATTTTCTCATCCATTGTTTTAACCTAATCCTACGAAGACTAACAAGCGGAGAATTACTCGCACATGATGGAGATAGAAGAAGAAAAGATAGAGAAGGAGATCATATTGTAAAATGCAGAAAGTAAAAATGTGATAAGAATAAAACAACTATCTTTATTAATCAGCTAAATCAATTACACTTTTTGATCCTTTAGAAAGTGGAAAACAAAACTCTAGTTTGCTTCTCGGTCTCTCTTGAAGGAGGTAGATGAACAGCTGATGATCAACCTGGATGCGTGGATCGTCTGTGACCTCGTGATCTCTTCGGTATGATAATTTTCCAAGTGAGGCTCTCAGTCCTTTAAATAGCCACAGAAGAAAAAACCCTAGATGTCATATGTGAGGGTTTGTTGAGAAGATCCTACCCACAAAATCTCAAACCCTAATTCCTCATAACAGCCGCGGATCCGCCGCGTTTATGGGGTATTTTCCGCGGTTAGGCGGCGGGTTAGTGGGATTTGGTTTTGAAAATTCTTCTGTAGCCTCATGTTGACACGTGGAGATTATTAGGATGTCTTGAGTCTTCATATCTTCTCTGAGTCTCTGCCAGTATTGCTTTTACGATATGATTTAACTTTATCGGCAGATTTTTGATTCTGACATCTTGATATCCCGATCTCCTGACCTGAGCTAAATCTGCACAATATCTCCAAGAATAATATTTGTTAAATTAGAGATATTATTCTAACCATTTGTATGATATTATATCTTTTAAGAATCTTGATTAGAATATTTGATATGATATGCATATTTTAATTACAAAAATATCATATAAATATAATATGTATATATTTTCCTCCATAATGTTAATTATAATATATAAACATATGACAATAGATATTTTACAGATAAACCCCCATATGTTTCATATTTATAATAAACGCCTTTAAATATTTAAGAAAAGTAAGGAAAATGTTATATCAAAAGTGCAATAATTTCAACTGAACAATGATCCGCTTTGGCAATAGGGGTAAGCTCAGTCCCAGATACATAGGACCGTTCGACATTCTCGAACGAGTCAGAAAAGTGACATATCGCTTAGCACTTCCACCCTCATTGGAAGGAGTGCACAACGTGTCCCACATATCCCAGCTTCGAAGATATGTGAGCGACCTCAGCCACATCCTTGATCACTCCGAGCTCACAGTCCAAACTGACCTGACTTGCGAGCAACAACCCATTGAGATCCTGGACCGAAAAGTAAAGACACTGAGGAACAAGAAAGTAAACTTGGTCCGAGTAATATGGAGAAAAATTCACCAGGAGAATCAACTTGGGAACGAAAAAATGACATGCGTGAAAGATATTCTCACTTATTTGTAAATTGGTCCTTATGTAAATGTAAATTTCGAGGATGCAATTTTTATAAGGAGGGTAGAATGTAACGACTCTGAATTTACTGTACGAAATTTTTCAGTTTAAAGTACAAAAAGGAGTTTACAAGCCTGAGTACAAGTTATATGTATATTTTGTTTAAGAACGGCAAGAAACAACTTGTAGCTCACTGGTAAAAACTTGCACTGTTGTGACGTAGCCTCTGTATTCGAATCCCATCAGACACATTATATTTTTCTGATTTTTCTTTTAAACTTTTTGGAAGCCTAAAAGTTTACACGTGCAATGCATAAAAAAAACGAAAAGACGGAAAAATCAAACATGTGCACAAGGATTTAAATATAGACATGAACACGTGGCAAGAATCCACCGGCCCTACTCCCTCAAACGACCGGCAAGATTGCACCCATGGCCGGCACCGACGGTCCCCCTGTGGCCAATGATGCCCAGGCTTTGCACACACGACCCTTCCCCTACCTCTAACTCCTCTGCACTCTGCAATCAAATAGAGACTTTTAATTTCACCTTTAAACCAAATTTTAATGCATTTTAGTTCACCCTTTTAATTCCAAAACCCTAATTCCACACTATAAATACCACCCCACCCTTTGGCTCAATATCATTCTGAAAATTATAGCCAAAACTCTGAAAATTTCTTAAGTACAAGTGGAGTAGAAGAGGAGTTAGCAAGCGACCAAATTCCGGTAAGGATCGAAGCAAATTCCAGCGACCCCGCAACGTCACGACGATAACCCTCACTTCTTCTACCTTCTCTTAACCTAACTAGTTTGTAAGTCCCTCTCAATCCCTCTTCTTCTCCTTGAAACATCTCTTTTCAAAACATATGTCGGAAGTGAAGTTAAAACCGACATCTTCTTCTAAAACTCTATAGTTCCACTTTTTCTTACATATTCTTCATTTATATTCCTACACCATGATTGTTAACATAAAATCAATATTTAGAACCAACTTTTAATCTAAAATATTATGCAAAATAACTTTAACTTAACATTCACATTAAAATACCTTGAAGTTTGTATATATCATTTTTATTTGTTTTGCTTAAACATACCTTTAGTCAAATTCATGAGGTAACGACCTACCTCTCACGTACACACATAGTTCCATGTCACGATACTCTTCGAACGTATTTTTTTTGTTATGAATACCATATTACATTAAAATACCATTTACTATAAAAAACGGATTTCTTTTGAATTGTATTTTAAATTCCTTTGCAAATATATCTCTACAACCCTTTTTAGGGGACTTGTTATTGGATGGTGCGGATTATCGCACATCCTTAGGCTAGTAGAGCGAGATGCAGACTTCCTCACGGAGTATTCGATCTCGAAAGGTTTTACATACGGTTTTTAAGAAAAACGTATTTTCTAAATTAATAAAATTTAATTTTTTAAAAATTATATAAATATTACAAATTCATATATTTTCAAAATATGACAAACTTACATTTTTCTAAAGATGAAAGTATACAAGTTTCACTAAAATACCATCAAGATATCAATACAATGCAAGTTTTACAATAAAATATCATGAACTATTCAAGCTAAGTAATTATCGCTAAAATACCTCAAACCCTTAAAATTCATATCCATGAAAATCATAAATAATATAAATAACTTCTTGAGATTTATTTTGAAATTATATAAAAATATTTTTTTATAAAACCCCCTCGAGTTATATAAATCAATATTTAAGGACTTTAGTAAATATAGGTTTAAGCGGGATCAATTCTCTTGAGCCCCAGAGAGCCGAAGAAAGTGAATGATTGCCTATTTAAGGTAGAAAATTTAACGGTATTATCAAAAGTAATTGTCTTGGAAAAAGACACAAATCCTGTCGTCCATGTGCAGCAGTTACCGATAACTCCCGAATCTAATTCAGGGTCTAAATCAGTTTACAAGTGTCTGACTCAGTCTAAGTCTAACTCAAATCAGAATCCAATTCAAACATGAATCCAAAGTCTAATATGCATACTTGAACATGAACCTAAATACCGGAATTCACGCTTCAATATCAAACCTGAACACATGACTTGACTTGACCGAACCATGGCTATAACTTGACTTGATTACAAGATTACATCCTGAACCTGACTGCTTGAACAACTTGTACCCATGGTCTTGGCAAAACTTGTAAAACATAACCTATACAATACATTACGCAGGGTTAACGGGGTAGATTGGTACGGAATGTATTAACGTGGCATGAGATGATCACTTAAAAGACACCTACATGAACTCTCATGCCGTTGTGCCGTGGGTTTTGATGGGGCCTTGTACCATATGTTACGATAGTCCACAGGGTAAGATAGACTCCTCTCGTATATACAAATACCTTCTGTACCAAGCTACAAACATCTACATTAGAATAACAATCTTATACCTGTACAACTTGCCAGTTCCATTTCACATTACTTGTTTTATTCTTTTCTTTCTTTTGGGACTTACCGAGTGCCAGTTCGCTGACGACATTCCTATCTATTTTCTTTCTTTGGAATGTTCATCAAGAGGACCGGACTCACAGGAGATCAAGCCTAGCCAGGAGGACGTGGACCAGTTCACCGAGCAGCAGGACTTCTAATTCATCTTGTACTTATTCCAGTTCGTATGCCACTGTTTAGGCATTGCTTTATATCATTATACTTTAGTTTTCAAAACAGTTGTATATAAAGATGAGTGTTAATAAAAGTTGCTATTCATTTTATATCTCTTGTTATTTCTTGTGCACTTTATATATTGTTTTATTACGCTTAACGTATTTATTTCTTAGTAAATACGTTGCGGGCCTGCCATGTCACCGCTTCCGTTTACTGGGAAGCGGGGCGTGACAAAAACACTCTACAGTTAGGTCTCGATTCCCACTATGGGTAAGAGTTACTCACGGGAGATTTTTTCACTTTACAATTAGCTAACTCATTAGGTGTTTAGAAAGGTGTTAGCGGGGCTATGTCTCTGCGGAAACGGGGTTATTTAATTAGGACCGCGTGAAAGCACGGGGAGCCTCTCTCGGAGTACCAACACTGAGCAAAATTTTAGGGTGCAATTAATCCCGGTTAATTTTCCTTTTAGACTTTGAAGGAGAATTTGACAGAATAGTGGGAGCCATCCTAATTAGATAAATTAATAGACTAATCTAACTTTGCAAGAGCGCACGCTAAGTGTTTCTTTTCTCGCTCTCCAGGTAGCGACCGTGTCACGTCTTAATCAAGATAATAATATGTATCACTTGACCAAAACTGCTTATTATACTGTACTGAGGAACGTTGGTTCCGCTCTAACTTGTGACAACAGTCATAAGTATGGGAATGGAAAAGGGGAATGCAAGGATTTCCACAAAACCTTGATGAAGAAGAAGCATTCTGATGTATCTTCTTCGGGTGTGTTGGTTATTGAGAACTGTTTCTCAGTCTACTCTACGTCCTAGGTATTGGATAACAGATCAGGATCACACATTTGTAATATGTTGCATGGGTTAAGAAAAAATAGAGCACTGGGAAACGGTGATATGTCCCTAAGAGTAGGGAACGGAGCAATTGTTACTGCTTATGCCGTTGGCGAATATCACCTCGTGCTGCCGAATGGTAATACATTGATTTTAAACAACTGTTGCTATGTACCGTTTATACTTTGCAACATCATATATGTTTGTTTATTAGATAAAGATGGATATAATTTTGCCTTAGAGAAAAATGTTATGAACATTTTCCTGAATCAAGTGTTGATTGGGTTTAGTATATTAAGTAATGGTTTATATGTTATAAATCAAAATACAGTTTTCAATATACACAACACACATAAGAGGAAGAGTTTAGAAATGAACAAAGTCTTCTTGTGGCATTGTAGACTTGGTCATATAAATAAGACCAGACTAACTAAGTTATATAAGGATGGATATTTGGATTCGTTCGAGTACACATCTTATGAAACTTGTCAGTCTTGTCTCAAAGGAAAGATGATCAAAACTCCGTTTGCGGGACACAGAGAAAGAGCAACAGAGCTCTTAGGACTTATACATAGTGATGTATGTGGTCCAATGTCTAGACATGCGAGGGGTGGGTTCTCGTACTTCATTACATTCACCGATGATCTCTCTAGGTTCGGATGTGTATTCTTGATGAAACACAAATCTAAAACTTTTGAGAAGTTCAAAGAATATAAGAACGAAGTAAAGAACCAAACTGGAAAAAGTATCAAAACCCTTCGATCTGATCGAGGAGGGGAATACTTGAGCATGGAATTCCAAGACTATCTAAAAGAGAATGGGGTTCTCTCTTAAGCCTACTCCTTCGTATACACCAAAGCACAACGTCGTATCGGAGTGGAGAAATCGCACCCTATTAGATATGGTGCGCTCTATGATGAGTAGTGTTGAGTTACATATTTCATTTTGGGGATATGTGCTTGAGACATCGGCATACCTATGGAATGATGTTACTTCCAAATCCGTGCCTAAAACACCATATGAGATATGGTGTGGAAAGAAACCATATTTTAAACGTGTTAAGATATGGGGTTGTACTGCTTTTGTTAAAAAATAGAATTCAGACAAGCTCGATGCACAATCAGTTTTATGTAAGTTTGTGGGACATCCTAAGCATTTGTCTAGATATCTATTCTACCACACCGAGAAACAAAAAGTATTTGTTTCTTATTATTCCACATTTTTAGAAAATGAATTTCTTGTAAAAAAAACTAGTGGGAGCGCGGTAGAACTGGAAGAAATTCTAGAAACACAAACTACAACTGAAAATTTAGAGGAACCGGATGATTCGGTAGTTCCCAACGAACCTCAGTCACTCCGCAGATCTAGTAGGGTTCCTCATCCACCTGAGAGAAACTACGGTTTTCTCATAGACGGTGGAAGTGAGGATTGCGTCATGGAAGATGATGACCCAACTAGTTTCGAGCAGGCCATCACATGTAGTGATTCTGTGAAATGGCCGGATGCCATGCGATCTGAGATGGAATCCATGTACACTAACAAAGTAAGGATTTTGGAGGTTACTCCTGAAGGGGTAAAATCTATTGGGAGCAAATTGATCTTCAAAAAGAAAATCGGTATAGATGAAAAGGTTGAGACTTTCAAAACTAGACTTGTAGCAAAAAGATTTCATCAAAGACGATGTATGGACTATAATGAAACATTTTCTCCAGTGGCTATGTTTAAGTCCATCCAGATCCTACTTGCCATTGTTGTCACGCCCCGCTTCCCAGAGTACGGGTAAGGAGACGTGACTGGACCGCTACGTATTTACTCCGAAATAAATACGCTAAGCATAAATAAGCAATATAATATAAATGTACACAAGAAAGACAACAGATATAAATGAACAGCAACTTTTTATTTATTAACATTCTTTACAATATAACTGGAAATGTAAATACAAGACTGAACTGCTCCAAGTCGTCTGTGCTTGGCTCGGTCTCCAAAGAATCGTGTCCTCCTGAAGACATTCCAAAGAAAGAATAGAAAAGGAATGTCATCAGTGAACAATCGCTCGGTAAGTCCCAAAGAGAGATAGAAATAGAATGAACAGGTAAAGAGAATATATCTGGTAATGTTTGATTATAATGTTAACGCGGTTGTTTGTAGCTTCATACAGAATATGCCAATGTATACGAGAGGAGTACAGTTTACCCCATGGACTATGGTATACGGATCACAAGGCCCCGTCAAAACCCACAGGACAACGACAACGGATGTTCAGGTTAGGTGTATTAAAGTGACCGTCGCGTGCCACTTTTAACGCATTCCGTACCGGTCTACCCCTTTAAATCCCCGTAATGTATTTTGTATTGATTTGTATTGTTTTGTTTAATAGATGTAAGACTTGCCGAAACCATGATATCAGTAGTTCATGTAAACGGAAAGGATGTAAACGGATAGTCATGTGAATAAGTCAATGTATATCCATGGTTCGGTCAAATCAATTCATGTTGATATAGATTAAATTCTAGTATAAATGGATTCATATTGTATTAGAGTTATATCTGAATTGTTTTCAAGTATGGATTGTTTTCAGATTTGACTGAGACTCAGATTGAGTCAGACTCTTTAAACAGAATTGAATTCCTGAGTTAGGTTTTGGAGTTATCGGTAACTACTGCACATAGACGGCAGGATTTTTGTCTTTTTCCAAGACAATTACCATATTGATAACCCCGTTTTAGTTATCTACCTTAAATAGGCAAGCACCCACTTTCTCTGGCTCCCTGAGGCTCAAGAGAATTGGTCCCACTTAAACATATATTTACTAGGGTCCTTATTGTAAATTAAGATAACTTGAGGGGGTTTATGAAAAATAGTTTTGATATATTTTCAAAATAAAGCTCAAGTATTTATTTATCGTCTTTAGGGTTTTCATAGATGTAATTTTTATAGGATGAGATATTCTAGTGGATATAAATCTAAATTGAATAGTATATGGTATTTTCATGTAAATTGACTTGTATTGATTCTTGATGGTATTTTCATGAACTTTGTGATTCGTTTCTTTTGATTTAGAAAACATGGAATATATTATATTTTTAAAATAGATATTTTGATAATATTTATATATATATATATATATATATATATATATATATATATTTATTAAAAATAGAATTTCTTTATTAATAGAAATCGCGTTTTCTTAAAAATTGTAATAAAAATTCCATCGAGATCGGATGCTCCGTGAGGAGGTCTGCATCTCGCCCTACTAGTCCAATGGATGTGCGATAACCCGCACCAACCAAATAGAATTCCCCAAAATAAGTTGTAAGGACTTAATCGTATGGAATTTGATTAAAACAATTAAAAGAAATACAGTTTTATTAGTTTAGAATATTTTAATGTAAAAATTGTATTTTCCTACAAAATATTGTTCCAAAAGCTATCGTGCTATGTCATGAGGAGTATTATGATAAGGTAGTTCATTACCTCGTGATTTTTCTAAAGGTAATTCAAATGAACATGATGAAATATGTCGAAAGTAAAGTATGTGGTATTGAACTATAAAAATGTGATAAAAGTTGCATAACATGTTATTTTGAGATGAAACTTGTTCTAAAGTGTTTGTTTATGATTACTAAACAATATATGAAGAAATGGTAGGTTTGTTATTAAGAAAAATTTGGGTTTTTAACAATTTAAAAATTGGAAGTCGGAATAGCACCGCTTCAGACGAGTTTTGAAAAGAAATCTTTTTGAGAGGCGGAAAAGAAATCTTTTTGAGAGGTGAAAAAGAGAGAAGATGAAGGACTTACTGGATGCAAAGAAAGAGGAGAGGTCTATGAACAAGTTGAGGGTCTCGTGGAGTCGTGGTGTCACCGGATTCTTCCCGAAATATCGCCGGAACTTGACCTTGGCTAACTCCACTTGTACAACTCTTGGACTTAGAAATTTTTGAGAGTTTTGATACTAGATTTCAAAATAAAGAGGCTAGAGTGTAGGGTAGTATTTATAGGAGAAATTAGGGTTTAGGGTATTGGAGAATGGAATTAAAATCCATTAACATTTTGGATTAATGCCTCATTTTAATTCTCTGGAAATGTGCAGGGAAATCAAAATGACTAGGGTTATTGGGGTAGGCCAAAAGATGCTAGGGAAAAAAATTGGAGCATTTCCTATGGGGGGCCGGCAGCGCCGGCCCGATGCTCGATCTCGCCGGCCAAAGAAGGGGGTGGGGTGCTTGGATGAATGACACATGTTTGTGTCTGTTTAAATATCAATTTCCACATGTTTGAATTCTGTGTGACTTTTCATTTTACGTGTAGTGCACGTGCAGACTTTTCATTTTACGTGTAGTGCACGTGCAAACTTTTGAGCTTCTAAAAGTTTAAAAGAAAAATCAGCAAAAGTATATGTGGCTGAGGGGATTTGAACACAGGGGCTACGTCACAGCAGTGCAAGGCTTTACCAATGAGTTAAAAATGCTTTCTTGCTGTTCAAAAGCAAATTAAATACTTATAGCATACACATGATTGCAAATACTCCATTTGTACATAAACTTTTAAACAAATTTTCTGTACATTAAAACAGAGTCGTTACATTCTACCCTCCTTACAAAAATTTCGTTCTCGAAATTTATAATTATTAAGGACTAATTTACAAACAAGTGAGGGTATCTTGCACGCATGTCATCTTCCCTTTCCCATGTTGATTCTCCTGGTGTGTCTTTTCTCCACATCACCCGAACCAAGTTTACTTCCTTGTTCCGAAGTGACTTCACCTTTCTGTCCAGGATTTCAACGGGCTGTTGCTTACAAGATAGATCCGACTGTACAGTGAGCTCAGAGTGATCAAGGATATGACTGGGGTCACTCACATACCTTTTGAGTTAGGATATGTGGAACATATCGTGCACTCCTTCCAATGAGGGTGGAAGTGCTAAACGATAAGCCACTTCTCCGACTCATTCGAGTATGTCGAACGGTCCAATGTACCTCGAACTTAGCTTACCCCGCCTTCCAAAGTGAATCACTCCACGCTTTGGAGAAATCTTTAGAAAAACATGATCTCCCGGTTGGAACTCCAAGTGACAGCGTTTTGCATCAGCCCAGTACTTCTGTCGGTCTTGGGCTATGCGCATTCTTTTCCTGATAGTGCGAACTACATCCACCGTTGCTACTATCGTCTCTGGTCCAAGGAATTCTCTATCTCCGATGTCGTCCCAACTTAATGGTGATCGACACTTACTTCTATACAGAGCTGCAAAGGGTGCCATTCCAATACTTGCTTGGTAGCTGTTGTTGTATGAAAACTCCACAAAATGTAGGTGATCTTTCCACGATCTTCCGAAGTCTAACATGCACGCTCTTAGCATATCTTCAAGTATCTGAATCGTTCGCTCAGACTGTCCATCTGTTTGTGGATGGTAAGCTGTGCTAAAGTTCAGACTTGATCCCAAACTAGCTTACAGACTTTGCCAAAATTGCGATCGGAATCTGGTATCACGATCAGAGAAAATGCAAACCGGTACTCCATGTAATCTCACGATCTCCTGCATGAGTTCATGGGTATCAGAGATAGTACATATTGAAGAGTTAAATCTTACTTAGATTCAAACTTAACTCTATGTACTTCTTTGCTAGTGTCTCGGTAGATTGGCCAACTCGAAATGGAATGAAGTGAGCCGACTTCCACAATAACCCATACCGCATCGTTACCTTTCGTGCTACGAGGAAGAGCGGTCACGAAATCCATAGTGATGTGTTGCCACTTCCATTCTGGGATAGCTAACGATTGAAGTAAACCAGCAGTCCTGTAATGTTCAGCTTTCACTTGCTGACACACCAAATATTTAGCGACGCTTCTGGCTACTTCACGCTTCATTCCATGCCACCAGCAATGTTACCGCAAATCTTTGTACATCTTTGTACCACCAGGGTGTACTGAATAGGGAGAGCCGTAAGCTTCTTTCATCAATTCTTCCCGAACAGAACCTTATGGTATACACAATCTACTGCCGTATCTCAAAGATCCGTCTTCATGGATGATGAAGTCTGTTCTAAGTCCACTTTCTACTTATTCTCTGATCTTTTGCAACTTAACATCACTTGCTTGAGCTGCTTTGATCTGATTGATAATACTAGATTGAACTTGTATGTTCATCAAACTTGAAGCGTTACCTGGCATGACCACTGCTATCTCCATCTGGTGTAAATCTTGCTGAAGCTTCTACTGTGCGGTGATATTCAATGATAGTGGTTGACGACTAAGTGCGTAAGGTACTACATTCAACTTCCCTGGATGATATTGTAAGTTGATGTCGAAGTCCGCCATAAGTTCTAACCATCTTCTCTACCGCATATTCAGTTCTTTCTGAGTAAAAACATACTTCAGACTTTTGTGGTCTGTGTATATATCTACCTGTCCTCCAAGAAGATAATGGCACCAAACCTTGAAAGTAAAGATGACAGCTGCCAACTCCAGATCATGTTTCGGATAGTTGCGCTCATGAACTTTCAGCCGTCTTGATGCATAAGCTACAACTTTACCGTGCTGATGTAGAACACATCATAATTCTTTACCGGATGCATCGCAATGCACTACGAAACCTCCAGATTGGTCCGGTATGACGAGAATATGCGATGATGTCAATCTTGACTTAAGTTCTACGAAAGCATGTTCGCATGCTTCTGACCACACGAATTCTTCATGTTTACGTGTGAGCTTGGTCAGGGGTGTTGCAATCTTAGAAAATCCTTCGATAAATTTTCGGTAGTATCCTGCTAATCCCAAGAAACTTCGAATATCCTTCACTGTCTTCGGTGTCGGCCATTCGCTTACTGCTGATACTTTAGCTGGATCTACAGAGATTCCATCACCTGATACAATATGTCTGAGAAATCCGACTTGATCTAGCCAAAACTCGCACTTGCTGTACTTGGCATAGAGTTGATGCTGTCGCAAAGTCTCCAGGACAATTCATAAGTGTTCGACATGCTCTTTCCGACTCTTAGAATACACCAGGATGTCATCGATGAAAATGACCACAAACCTGTCTAGGTACTATCGGAAAACTTAATTCATCAGGTTCATGAATATTGCTGGTGCGTTGGTCACTCCAAATGGCATTACGAGATATTCGTAATGTCCATAACGAGTTCTTAATGTCGTTTTAGGAATATCAGATTCTTTGACCTTCACATGATGATAACCCGAACGAAAATCTAACTTGGAGAAAATGCAAGACCCACTTAGCTGATCGAACAAATCGTCGATGCGCGGTAGTGGATACTTTTTCTTTATAGTTACTTCGTTCAAAGCTCTATAATCAACACAAATTCGGTATGAACCTCCATGGCCACCAACAAAACCTGTCACGCCCCGCTTCCCAAAGTACGGGTAAGGAGACGTGACTGGCCCGCTATATATTTACTCAGAAGTAAACACGCTAAGCGTAAATAAGCAATATAATGTAAATGTACACAAGAAATACAACAGATGTAAATGAACAGCAACTTTTTATTTATTAACATTCTTTACAATACAACTGGAAATGTAAATACAAGACTGAAAAGCAATGCCTAAACAATGGCATGCACTGAAATTAAAGTATATACAAGTGACTAGAGCTCTGGGTCTTCTGAGAACTGCTCCAAGTCGTCTGTGCTGGGACGAATCCATCCTTTCTTCAGAATCTCGTCCAACTGAGTTCAGATCTCCTTCAAACCTTCAGGACTTAATCGATATGGTGCTTTGATTACCGGTTGTGCTCCAGGTACTAAATCAATGCTGAATTTAAGAACACGATCGGAAGGCAAACCTGATATGTCTTCAGGAAATATGTCATCGAACTCTCGAACTACCTCTGGCTTGTCTTCTTCTACCTGATGAGTTGCAATCACTGCTTTCTTCGGTTTTGCTTTGTATGTACTTAGCTCCAGGGTATGGTCTCCACTTTTGAAATAAAAGACCGGATGATCAGGAATCTCGAACACTACCCTCCTTTGACGACGTTCGATGGTAGTGTAGAAAGTTTCGAGCCAATCCATACCCAAAACTACATCGAAGTTCGGTACGTCCAGCACCTTGTAGTCAGCATAGAATTCTCGGCTGCAGACGACCACTGGACATAGGTCGTATCCCATTGTTGCCTTTAGAAAGTCGTTCCCTAAACCGACATTCCAACTAGATACGAGTGGTTTGACTGTAATCGCATGAGTTCGGATGAACCGTTGCGACATAAAGTAATGAGATGCTCCAGTATCAAAAGAGTGCTAGTGCAGGAAGTGAGGCTACTAAGATTGTACCTGTTCCCCTCCTAAAGACGGCGCGACGTGGACGTCTTGCCTGTGATTCGGGGTAGATGCTAATTGGTTATATCCGTCTACCTCTCCGAAGATGCCAAGTTGATTTATGGCACAATGTATCGAAGGTTTAAACGGATGCGTCCGATGTAGCAGACTTCGTCAGATTCCCCCTCGCTTGAGGGGTTTTTGATTGTGGGGACGCTCTTCCCTGCAGGCGCAAACCCCTGCAGTTAATTACGCTACCGCACGGCGGTAACAACTTTTTCCTTCTCCAGATGGTCACTCCGTGTCGTGGGTGTTTGTTTTGTGTTTGGTTGCCCGTGGATTGTATACGGAGACTGAGTTATGTCGTTGTCCGTACGGCGTGGACTAGTCTAAATCCGTATCTTTCTTAGATTTGGGTTTGGGGGGGTTATGTTTAAGGATACGTTGGTCTCGTTTGAGACTAAGATCGACTTAAACGTTTGTTAAGGATACGTTAGTCTATTTTTAGACTAAGATCGACTTAACGGGATCGTTTAGATCCGACAATAGAGCGATTAGGGGAGCCCTGTTGTTTAGTTTAGTGACTTTGCGGTCAATAGGTAGTTTAAGGACATTGCGGTCCAGTGTTAGTTTTAAGACGTTGCGGTCAAGGTTAAGGACGTCGTAGTCCGTGGATTTTAAGGACTCCATATTCCGATGTTAGTTTTAAGACATCACGGTCAAGGTTAAGGACATCGTAGTTCGCCGTTAGTTTTAAGACATTCCGGTCAAGGTTAAGGACGTCATAGTCCGTGGATTTAAGGACTCTACAGTCCGATGTTAGTTTTAAGACATTACGGTCAAGGTTAAGGACGTCATAGTCCGCCGTCAGTTTTAAGACATTCTGGTCAAGGTTAAGGACGTCGTAGTCCGTGGATTTAAGGACTCCACAGTCCGATGTTAGTTTTAAGACATTACGGTCAAGGTTAAGGACCTCATAGTCCATGAGTTTAAGGACCCCACAGTCCATATCAATGTGTGTGGTTATCGGGACCCTTCACCTCTTTGAAGACATTGAAGAATTACGACGAGTATCAAAGGAGTGAAGAGATGTACCCTTAAACCAAGGTAGATTAAGTGATCTGTAGTCCAATTTGGAAACTAAGATCAATTATTATATTATGAGCCCATTGGCCCAGTTGAATTTGAATTGAGGACTTATGGCCATCTTGGGCTAAGTCCAATTGTATCTGGGATATTGGCCCTCTGTTGATCCATTGAAGGAGAGGCTTTACCTCTGGAAACTTAGCCAATTGGGCTAAAGCTAGTGTTAAACACTAGAGACCGACAGTGTTGAACACTGGGAAAAGATTGACAAGTTAGTGTTAAACACTAAAAGATAATCAGTGTTGAACACTGGGAAAAGATTGACAAGTTAGTGTTAAACACTAAAAGATAATCAGTGTTGAACACTGGGAAGAAAGTTTTCAAATTAGTGTTAAACACTAAGCAAATCAGTGTTAAATACTGCAAATAGAATTTTCCAAATTAGTGTTAAACACTAAGGAGAATCAGTGTTAAACACTGGATACAGAGGTTTCAATTTAGTGTTAAACACTAAGGCAAGAGGGGTCACGTGGTAACACGTGAGAGCGCCCTTCTTCTCTTTATTTTGTTCTACAGATAAGTGTTTAACACTTTTAGTTCTGAAAGCTATCACGTGCGGGCACGTGATGGGGGCTCATGCTCTGGTCTATTAGAATACTCATTAGGGGTCACGTGGTGACACGTGAGGGCACCCCAGAGTCTCTGTTTGTTTTGCTGTTTCTTTATGTGCTTCGGGGATCACGTGGAGCATGTGAGGCATTGCCTCAAAGTTCTCTTTTATATATCTTCGCAGGAGTCACGTGGTAACACGTGAGGTGCCTGCTTCAGAGTTTTATTCTGTGGGTCTCTGCATGCTTAAAATTTCTGTTCATAGGGTTAAACCCTAAACTTCTGAAGAATTATATTCTTAATAGGGTTAAACCCTAGTTTCTTTTCTTAAAGGAATTAAATTCCTGTGAGTTTGAGAGAATTATATTCTCAGTTAGGGTTAAACCCTAGTTCTGTTCATTTTAAAGGAATTAAATTCCTATAACATAGGGTTAACCCTAACTTTATCTCAAAGGAATTGAATTCTTATCATTTTGTGAGAATTAAATTCTCTAAACTCAGTTCCTCCTCTATGTTTTAGATCTGCATGGCAGGATCTCAACCCAATGAGAATTAAATTCTCAATTCATGGGGAGATGTGCACGTTGCAGATCCTCAACCAGAGAAAGAACTAAGTTCTTTTTTTTATATAAGAGTTAAACTCTTTTGAGAATTAAATTCTCTTTTGAAGCCTCCCTTTTCCTTTCTTACCTAAGGTTTTCCTTTTTGCCGAGAATCAAAGGCTCTATCTCTCTCTCTCTCTATGTATCAAAAGAAAAAGATCCAAAGGTCTCAAGGTTTCAGAAAAAAGTTTTAGAAAAAGGTCTTCGAAAAAGGGTCCCCTCTCTTCTTTTCTTGGCTCCTATTTATAGGAGAAGGAAGAGAATCAATCTTCTTAGTAAATCTCTCATTGAGAGATTTGATTTGTATGTTGAGAGATTTGATTTATATTTATCATTAATCTGAGCCTTTAAATTGTTAAGTGAATTTTATTCACCATTGGATTTTAAATCCAAAGATATCCCTTTGTTATCTCGGTTAGATTTAGGGGGGAAATCTTTCCAAGTCCAAGATTTTTCCATAAATTGGTGATATTTAATCATCTTTAGATTTTTAATCCAACGGTTCCAAATAATCATTCTCTATTTTGGAAAGATTTGAATGATCTCTTCTCAGAATTTAATTCTGTTAAATAATAAGGCTTTTAAAGCCGGTCACGTATTGCCACGTGACCTCTGGTCACGTGTAGGCACGTGACCCTTGGTCACGTGTAGACACGTGACCCCTGGAACGGGCCTTTCTTCTTCTTTTGCGCTCTGTTCTCTGGCCGCTGCTCAGCCGTCACGTGCCAACACGTGACCCCTGGTCACGTGTGAGCACGTGGCCTTTTCCGGAGCTTTTTCTTGAATGTGCTTTGTGCCGCTGCTTTAAACGTCACGTGCCAACACATGACCATTGGTCACGTGTGAGCATGTGATGCCTCTTCTGTGTCCTTTCCTAATTTTTAATCAGGGAACAAATGCCCCCACAGCGTTGTTCTCACGTGTCTGCACGTGAGTGCAACGCTGTCTCTTTTGTGACCGTTGGATCCATCTAGGGAATCGGGGAGATGAAGCGTCTCCATCACATCCTATAAATATAGTGGTCACTTCAGAAGCGCCTCCACTTTGCTCATCATCCTCCTTGCATACTTTTCTTTCTGAGAATTTAATTCTCCTTTCCAGAGCTTAGTTCTCTACTTCAAGCATTTTCCAGGGTTTAACTCTGTTGAAGGATTCTTTTTCCTCGGGTAATGATCTTTGGATGATCGAAGAACTTTCATACGCATAAAACTCTCTGGATTTTAAATCCATACCAAGGGTTTCACCCCTTTAAATATGAACCCATTTTTCTTTTAAGTTTTTCAACCGAAATGTGAAACCATTTAATCCTCAGCAGTAAATCTCTTTTAGGGTTCATCTGATCCTTCAGGGAGATGATGATGACAGTTCAAATCCTTGGAGTTTAACTCCGTCCACAGAAAAAATGTTTCTGGGAATTTAATTCCCCTTTTCAAAAGGAATTTAATTCCTGTGTAGAACTCAGTTCTTCCTATGGAGGCTTCTTAGGGTTTCCTTACCCTAGGTTGTCCTTCTGTAATCAAAATAAAAAGAAAAGGGTTTGTAATAGATTCTCATGATTTTTCATTTCAGGTATCATGGACGCCCATATGTACGATCTTGACGAAATCATTTCTTATGGGAATATTCGTGCGATGGGCCGTAGTCAGAACCAGGAGTTCAACAACGTTCAATGTGCTGAGATCATGAGCCGCTTTGATGAGTACAACCATCGGCTACTCCCCCGTCACTCTTCTCTTTTGAAACTCATCGTGTTGGCGATTTGGGAGGCACTTCCTCTCTTCTGCACTGGTGTACCTCTCAGGGCATTGGACGCTGCCGAGGATAAGATACATTCAGTGTATCTGATGACCTTAATCTCGAAGAGAAGGCGAGACAACCTCATTGATCTCTTGCACCAGGCTTTTCAGTAGTCGGCCATACTTGCTGCCTATCGGAGGGTAGAAGACATTCGTGAGGATCCCGATGCTTGTGACCGCGAAAGAAAATATACTCGAATGGTTCGAAATGCTTGGAGGATCTTGGACAAAGTCATGTTTGAGTTTCTCAATCCGTGCCCCGCGTCTGAGGTCTTGCGCGTTGTAATCGTTTTCTTTTCATTTTGTATGAACTACTTAAAGCATGAATGATAAGTTTTATCGTGCCTTTCTATGTTTACATGCTTTTCTATGGGATTTTATCATTTTTCTATTGTTGCTGTTGATGTTTTTAACGTGCATGGTGCTATTCCATTTTTTAGTGCACGTCAAGTTTGGACCCCACGTGCTCCGCACATGGGGTCCTTTTGATGGGGCCGTTCAAAAAAATAATTTATGCCATATTTTTAGTGCACAATATTAGATGCAGAAAAGGAGCCTTGGAAATAGTTCCATTTCCTTGATTTCCAATGCCTTCCCCTTTTTGGGCCTTGAAAATAGCTTCAACATGCAAGATTTTCCGTGCGCAGCACTTAATGCCCCTCTTTATATCCTGGGGCCATGCCCTTCTTTTCTCTTCACAGAGAAATTTATTCTCATTTTGGTGCGATTTATCTTAAGAGACAATTGAGCGCCATGGCCTGTGTTCCCCTCCGAAAGACGGCGCGGACTTCGCGTCTTGCCTGAGATTCGGGGCAGATGCTATGTGGTTTTACCCGTCCACCTCTCCGAAGATGCCAAATTGATTTATGGCACCGTGTATCGGAGGTTTAGACGGAGGTTTAGACGGATGCGGCCGATGTAGCAGACTTCGTCAGATTCCCCCTCAGGGTGAGGGGTTTTTGATTGTGGGGACGCTCTTCCCTGCAGGCGCAAGCCCCTGCAGTTAATTACGCTACCGCATCGCGGTAACAACTTTCTCCTTCTCCAGAATTTTATTTCGTGTCGTGTGTGTTTATTTTGTTTGTGGTTGCCCGTGGATTGTATACGGAGACTGAGTAATGTCGTCGCCCGTAGGACATGGATTAGTCCAAATCCGTATTTACTTAGATTTGGGTTTGGTGTTTTTAGTTTAAGGATGCATTAGTCGTGTTGCGGCTAAGATCAACTTAAACGTTCGTCAAGGATACATCAGTCCTGTTTTGGACTAAGATCAACTTGACGTGATGATCGATTTAATATCTGGCCGTCGGGACTCGTCACCTCTCTGACGTCGTTGAAGTATTACAACGACAGGTTTCAGAGGAGTTCAGAGATGTACCCTTGAGCCGAAGTTGATTTAGGATTTTATCATTCATTTAAATGTCTAAGGATGCGTTAGCCGTATCTGGGGCTAAAATCAACTTAAACGGGACCATTTAGATCCGGCAAAAGAGCATTTGGAGGCTCTATTGTTCCAGTTTAGGGGCGTAGTGGTCCATTTTCCAGTTTAGGGACGTGGTGGTCCATCGCCAGTTTAGGGACGTGGTGGTCCATATTCCAGTTTAGGGACGTAGGGGTCCGATATTAGTTTAAGGACGTTCCGGTCCGATATTAGTTTAGGGATGTCTCGGTTCGATATTAGTTTAGGGACGTCTCGGTCCGATATTAGTTTAAGGACGTCTCGGTCCGATATTAGATTAAGGACGTCTCGGTCCGATATTAGTTTAAGGACGTCTCGGTCCGATATTAGTTTAAGGACGTCTCGGTCCGATATTAGTTTAAGGGCATCTCGGTCCCATATTAGTTTAAGGACGTTCCGGTCCGATATTAGTTTAAGGACGTCTCGGTCCGATATTAGTTTAAGGACGTCTCGGTCCGATATTAATGTGTGGTCGTTGGGACCCGTCGCCTCTCTGACGTCGTTGAAGGATTACAACGATAGATGTCAGAGGAGTTCGGAGATGTACCCTCGAACCGGAGATAAATTGATTTAAGAGAGCAATCTTGCTCGGTCAATTTAATTTAAGGACTTATGGCCAAAATTGGGCTAAGTCCAGTTTCAACACTTTTTTTTTTGCCTTTAGCCTGTGCTAGGGCTTTACCCTTTTTTAGTAATGCACTGCATTATTCTTGTTTTGGTTGGGCTTTGCCCTTTTCTAAATGATGCAGAGCATCTAGTTTGGGCTCTGCCCCCTTTTAAAATGCATAGTATTTTTTATTAGGCTTATTAGGCCTTTTAATTGGGCTCTGTCCCTTTTCTTTAATAATACAGAGCATTAAATACTCTGACAGTGCCCCACGTGGCTTGTCAGGCGCTTTGCGCTAAGTAATGAGCGCAAACTCATATGGTGTGACACGTGTCACGCTCTGGTGAGCGCAAGCGCAATAGCGCAGTGCGCTACGCGAGTGCGCTGCGCTGTTGCGCTGTTGACACGTGGCACATTCTGGTGAGCGCAAGCGCAATAGCGCAGTGCGCTGCACTGTTGCGCTGCTGACACGTGGCACGTTCTGGTGAGTTGCGCCAATTCCAGAGAGCAAAGCTCTATTTCAAGAGCGCTTAGCGCAAGTGGTTCTATAGCTGACACGTGGCGCTCTCTTAAGAGTGCAACGGCGCAGTTTGTAAGTGCAGAGCACTAAGAATCTTTTAGATTCAAGAACAGAAGTGCAAAGCACTGTTTAATTTCTTGATCTAAATTTAGATCGAAGAAAAATAATAAATTTTTCTTCTTTTTTGTTTCAAGAACCAGAGGTTCATAAAAGTGCAAAGCACTATTTTTCTTTATTCTGTTTCTTCTTGTTTTAAAGAACCAGAGGTTCATAAGAAGTGCAAAGCACTATTTTTTTTATGTAAAGATCATTGATCTTGTTTTTAGATCAACGATCTATTAGAAGAAATTTCTTCTATTTTATGAAGGTTCTTTACCTTTTTCTTGGAATTTTCTCAGAGTTCTCTCTGTTTGAAGCTCTTGACCTTTTTTTTAAGAAAATGTTGATGCTTTGAATTGAGGCCTAGGGTCCTTTTTATAGTGCCCATAAATTAGTTAAATTTATTAAAGAGATCTTTCTCTGAGTGATTTGGGGAATTTTCCCACCGTTGGATCTTTGATCCAAGGGCTTCTGCTTTGCAGAAGAAAATCTTCTTGTTTTAACAAGAACAGAAAAGATTTCTTAGAATTTTAATTCTGTTTGGCGCGGATGCCCCAGCGCGTGACACGTGTCGCGCAGCGCAACTGCGTTAGCGCATCTGCGCTGACACGTGTCGCGCAGCGCACAGCGCGGCGCATCTGCGCTGACACGTGTCGCGCAGCGCAGTGCATGCGCAACTGAAGCGTTGCTTCCTTTAAATAGAGATTTGCTCTGATTGGGCGCGCCTTCTTGGGCACTGCGCTGACGTATCAGCGCCTGAGATTTGAAGCGTTGCTTCAAAATTTTGAATTTTGAATTTCAACAGAGTTTTGCTCTGATTGGGCGAAACAAATGCCCCCCACCGTTGCGCTCACGTGGCGCACACGTGAGTGCAGCGGTGGCAAACTCCTGATCGTTGGATCAAGGGGTGAGCTCAAGGGGCGTAAGCGCCTTATAAATAGGACCTCTGGCCCTTCGAGCCTCGTATTACAATGCCGGCGGGTCCTTATCTGAGGAGTCTATCTTCAAAAGGCGCCGTGAATAGTCTGCACATGTTGAGTGACTACGTCGAGGAACTCGACGTTGAAACTCCTACATCTGCCGCAGACTTCGCTATGGTGGTTAACCCGATGCTAGCAATACTCGTGAACTTTCTTGATGAGGGCATCATCGCATCCTGGGTTAACCATTGTAGGGAGATCGAGGGTCGCCTATATCAGTTGGAGTCGCTGCGTCCCGCTCCCGAGACCTTGGCTGCCAGTAATCAAAGAACAGCGTGGATTGAGCAGAGCGCTCCTTACTTCCGCCATCTCGAACAAGAAGTGATTTCAAGGCGTAAGGAGCGTGGTGAGACTTCGAGCAAGTCTTCCCAACCGCATGCTCGGGTGGAGGCCAACGCCGCACGGCTGAAGGTTGTCTTTGAGGGCCTTCTGCAATGTCTTTCCGAAGGGTTATCATTGAGGCAACAACTTGACGTTGTCGAGCGAGATGCACCCAGCCAGGAAGCAGCCCAGAAGGCGGCGGAGGAGCAACTTTCATCCTTCTTGCAGCAGCGGGCCCAGGTGGAGGCGGAGGTGGTTGTGGCTGTCACTCAGGAGGAAGCGCTGAAGGAAGTGCGAGAGCAGCTTGTGAATTTACTAAAGACACTTCCTCCTCAGTAGCTATCCATCTTTGTATCGTTTGTACTCGTAGATAAAAGAATGTATATATATTTTTTTTTATTCTTTGACATAATGTATCATGTATCCAATCAAGTTTATGAATAAAAGATACACCTTTTTTGTAATGTGTCATTTTCTCCGTCTTTTCTTTCTTTTATTATCAGCATATCACCTTAGCAAACATGGTTAACGGATGATTAGAACGAGTATCCTGACTTTCTTAAGAAATAGCGATGGCTTAGGCCGCAGGTTCAGATCTGCTGCCTAAGACTTTTCAACCCTATAAGCCGTGAAGGTCTCATAGAGACTTTTCTCCCTACGGATCGAGAGGATCTCGTAAGTAGGTTTTCTCCTTAGGAATCGTGAGGATTCCTAAGTGTGGTTTTCTCTTATAAGTCGTAAGGATCCTATAAGAGAATTTTTCCCTCTTACGAGTCGAGAGGACCCACAAGCGGTTGTTTCCCTCCTCGTCGAAATTCGACTTTGGAGAGTGAGACTTGTGAATAGTATGCAAGAGACCATTTTGGATTGACTTGCAGGGTCCCATTGTTCAGGAAGCAAGTTTTTTAGTCCCTGCTACCTGAGGATTCATTTGCATGTTGAGACGAATCGGGAATTTCCCGTGGAGACACTAGTTTCTCTACAAGCCGACGCGAATCAGGAGGCTCTCGTCAAGGAGTGTTTGTATCCGTGAGTTGAGGAGTTTGCTAGGGATTATTTGTTTCCCAAACGCCAAGGATTATTTGTTTCCTTGGGGTTTGAAACGAGTCGAGAATTTCCCACGGAGGCACTGGTGGCTCTGCGAGTCGACGCAGATCAGGAGGCTCTCGTCAAGGAGTGTTTGTATCCGTGAGTCGAGGAGTTTGCTAGGGATTATTTGTTTCCCAAGCGCCAAGGATTATTTGTTTCCTTGGGGTTTGAAATGAGTCGAGGATTTCCCACGGAGGCACTGGTGGCTCTGCGAGTCGACGCGGATCAGGAGGCTCTCGTCAAGGAGTGTTTGTATCCGTGAGTCGAGGAGTTTGCTAGGGATTATTTGTTTCCCAAGCGCCAAGGATTATCTGTTTCCTTGGGGTTTGAAACGAGTCGAGAATTTCCCACGGAGGCATTGGTGGCTCTGCGAGTCGACGCGGATCAGGAGGCTCTCGTCAAGGAGTGTTTGTATCCGTGAGTCGAGGAGTTTGCTAGGGATTATTTGTTTCCCAGGCGCCAAGGATTATTTATTTCCTTGGGGTTTGAAACGAGTCGAGGATTTCCCACGGAGGCACTGGTGGCTCTGTGAGTCGACGCGAATCAGGAGGCTCTCGTCAAGGAGTGTTTGTATCCGTGAGTCGAGGAGTTTGCTAGGGATTATTTGTTTCCTAAGCGCCAAGGATTATTTGTTTCCTTGGGGTTTGAAACGAGTCGAGGATTTCCTACGGAGGCACTGGTGGCTCTGCGAGTCGACGCGAATCAGGAGGCTCTCGTCAAGGAGTGTTTGTATCCGTGAGTCGAGGAGTTTGCTAGGGATTATTTGTTTCCCAAGCGCCAAGGATTATTTGTTTCCTTGGGGTTTGAAACGAGTCGAGGATTTCCCACGGAGGCACTGGTGGCTCTGTGAGTCGACGCGGATCAGGAGGCTCTCGTCAAGGAGTGTTTGTATCCGTGAGTCGAGGAGTTTGCTAGGGATTATTTGTTTCTCAAGCGCCAAGGATTATTTGTTTCCTTGGGGTTTGAAACGAGTCGAGGATTTCCCACGGAGGCACTGGTGGCTCTGCGAGTCGACGCGAATCAGGAGGCTCTCGTCAAGGAGTGTTTGTATCCGTGAGTCGAGGAGTTTGCTAGGGATTATTTGTTTCCCAAGCGCCAAGGATTATTTATTTCCTTGGAGTTTGAAACGAGTCGAGGATTTCCCACGGAGGCACTGGTGGCTCTGCGAGTCGACGCGAATCAGGAGGCTCTCGTCAAGGAGTGTTTGTATCCGTGAGTCGAGGTATCTGTTAAAGACACTAGTTTCTTCGGAGTTGGACTGAACCGTCGAGATTTGGCTTCGTCTTCTGGCGAAGCCTGTTAGGAAAGTATGGTTCCCTCTTTGTTTACGCCTTGGATTGTATACAGGGATCGATGTGATCTTAACTGTAAAGCCAAAGTTTTATCATTTCTTCTTTTTATTTTATTTTATTTCCGCGATGCTCTATCATTTCAGCTTTTATATCGCGAAGGTCGCGATTGCCCAATCATTTCGGCTATTTTTCGCGGTGCCCAATCATTTCGGCTATTTATTTTATTTTTACTCGCTGCTTTTTATTGCGAGTTTCCCAATCATTTCGGCTATTTTCCATGCATACATTTTCTTTACTTGCTTTTTTTTATTGCAAGTTGCCCTATCATTTCGGCTATTTCGTATGCATATGCGGCCTATTGGCTTTTTTGCTGTAGACCAATTTCGGCATCAGCACCGCTACAACTGGGATATTACCAGGAGCGAATTATCATCTGCCTCTGTCAATGTCGAACAAAGGTGGCTTAGCGACCAGGGTTAGGGTCCTGTCGACTAAGGCGTTTGACTTCATGAGCCGTAAGGGTCTCACGAAGTTATTTCTCCCTACAAGTCATGAGGATCTTGTAGGTGTATTTTCTCCTTAAGAATCGTGAAGATTCCTAAGTGTAAGTTCCTCTGTAAGTCGTAAGGATCCTACAGTAGGGTTTTCTCCTTGTAAGTCGAGAGGACCTACAAGGGTCATACGAACATATCCCCAGTCACGGATGAAACTTGGTTAGGGAAATGTTTATTCGCGCCCGTGGATTGTATACAAGGGTCAGTATTGAGCCACTTGTAGGGCAGTATCGAAGGTTGGGGGTTGCTTAAGCACAGGTTTAGGTCTCTGTAACTTAAGACTTTCAAATCTTATGAGCCGTGAGGGTCCCATAAGAAAGTTCTCCTTACGAGTCGTGAGGATCTCGCAAGTGTATTTTCTCCTTAGGAATCGTGGGGATCCCTGAGTGTGTTGCTCCCTTGTGAGTCGTAAGGATCTCACGCGGGTGGTTTCTTCTTACAAGGTCGAGAGGACCCTATAAGTGTCTTTTAACGAGGTTGCGCCCTTTCGGGTTTTCACAAACACTCGCCGGTAGTCCTGCTGTTTTTACTCACGGAGCCCTTTCGGGTTTTCATCCGTGCCCATTTTGCTCATGGACATACCGTTTTTTTTATTCTTTTTATTTTTATATTTTTTTTTACGAGGTCGCGCCCTTTCGGGTTTTCACGAACACTCGCCGGTAGCCCTGCTGTTTTTACCCACGGCGCCCATTCGGGTTTTCATCCGTGCCCTTTTTTGCTTATGAACATACCGTTTTTATTTATTTTTTTTATTTTTATATATATTTTTTTTATATCTTGTCAGCCTAAAGATGCTGCGGTAGTAGTTTAAAGACGTTTCGGTCTGCTATTAGTTTAAGGACATTTCGGTCCGGCTTTAAGAAGGCTGGTTACTGCTGATAGAGTTTGAGCTTAGGAAGATAGCGAGCGGACATAGTCGTCGTCATCTATCATTGACCTAGGCCGTGGCTCATTAAGCGTAGTATCTCTTTAGGAAGCGACCGTTTATCGGCCTGAAAGGCCTTTCACCGTGCATGTCCATGAGTAGATAGGCCCCACCCTGGTAGACCTTATCTATGATGTATGGGCCTTCATAGTTTGGCTCGAATTTTCCTCGCTTGGCGCGATTGGGAATCATAGGCCTTTTGACCACTAGCACAAGTTCGCCTTGGCGGAATGTCCTCGGTCGGGTCAATCTCTCATATGAGCGCGTCATCTTTGCTTTATAAGCTTCCAGATTTTGCTGTGCTATGAGCCGGGTTTCATCAAGGGCGTCAAGCTCCTCAAGCCGAAGGTGAGCATTTTCTTCGTCCGTCAGCTCATAGTGGACTGCCACTCGTAGAGAGGGTAATTCTATCTCGAGAGGGAGTACTGCTTCTGTACCGAATACTAACGCATATGGTGTTGTGTTCATGGTCGTTTTAAACGTAGTCCGATACACCCAGAGAGCTTCTTGCAGTCTTTCGTGCCAGTCTTTCTTATTTCGTGACACTGTTTTCTTCATGATCTTCGTCAAGGTCTTGTTGAAGGCTTCAGCTAGACCATTAGCTCGCGGATTATAAACCGAGGAATATCTCCAGTCTATATTGTGCTGTTGCGCGAAGCGACTGATCTTGTGACTTCTGTAGGCTGGCCCGTTATCGGAGATGATCCGTCGCGGAGTTCCAAATCGATATATGACATGCGTCTTGAAGAAATGGAGGATATTCTCCGTCTTAACTTCTCTTAACGATACTGCTTCTGTCCATTTGGAGAAGTAGTCAGTCGTCGCTAGGATGAAACGATGTCCTCTAGACGATGCTGGTTCGATGGGGCCGACTATATCAGTCCCCCACATTTCGAATGGCCAGCTAGCCACCGTTAGATGTAGTGGATTTGGATGCTGATGGATGAAGTCTCCATGGATTTGGCATGAGTGACATTGCTTCGCATATTCGAGGCAATCTTGAATCATCGTGGGCCAGTAGTAGCACATCCGTTTGATCTTCAACTTCATCTTTGGGCCTGCTTGGTGAGAACCGCAGAGTCCATCATGAACTTCCTGGACGACCCTTTTCGCTTCGTCAGGTCCTAAGCATCTCAGCCACAGAGAATCAAATGACCTCTTGTACAGAGTATCATTGACGAAGGCGAAAGACAGAGCTCGTTTCATGAGCTGATGTCTTGTGGACGCTTCTTCAGGCATTCGGTGGGACTTGAAGTAATCTATGAAGACTTCTCTCCAATCCTTGGTATTTTCCCAATCTTTTACTTGCAGGGTTGTCTGCTCGCTCGTTCCCTTTTCTTCGGATAATTCCGGAGATATTTCTGCTGGGGTAAGCACTCGACGGCTTTGTACCACGATTCTAACGCCATCGAGGTTCTCGTCAGCCAGTTCTTTAGCAAGTTTGGCCAACGCGTCTGCTTTGCTGTTTTCCGCGCGTGGTATTCTCTCCAAAGTATAAGAAGGAATTTGGGTCAATAATTGTTGCACCTTTACACCGTACTTCACCAACTCTGGCTTGCACGTTTGATAGTCGTCGTTTACTTGACTAACGACCAGTTGGGAATCTCCGTATATGAGGAGATTTTCAATTCCCATGTCGATGGCAATCTCGAGGCCAGCTATCAGAGCTTCGTATTCGGCTTCATTGTTTGTCCTTGGCTCTGTTAAGGAGAAAGCGAAACGCATTATCCCTCCTTGTAGAGTTACAAAGATGAGTCCTACCCCCGATTTGATTATAGGGGTACTTTGTTTGCGCTTTTTTACGGAAGATGCTCCATCGAAATAGAGCTCCCATCGGGTATCACCACCGTCAATCGCATCAAACGCATGTTCGTCTGGAAGATCGCAATTCAGAGGAGAATCGGAAGGTATCGGATGCTCAGCGAGGAAGTCGGCGATGGCCTGGCCTTTCACTGCCTTGAGAGGTTGATACGTTATCGAAAACTCCATCAAGAGTAGGGCCCATTTAGCGAGTCGTCCCGTCTATATGGCCTTCGACATCAAATATTTGAGGGGGTCCACCTTTGAAATGAGACGGACCTCATGCGCCAACGCATAGTGCCTGAGCTTTGTTATCGCGAAGATCAACGCCAGGCAGTGTTTTTCAATGGGGGAGTAGTTGCTTTCCGCCCCCAATAGAACTCGACTTAAGTAGTAGAGTGCTCTTTCCTTCCCTTGGTCGTTCTCTTGCGCCCATAATGCGCCTAAGGAACCTTCGAGGGCGGTTGTATAAAGAATGAGGGGTTTTCCCTTGACCGAAGCAGCCAACACCGGCGGGTTCTGCAGGTATTGCTTGATCTCGTCTAGTGCGCTTTGGCACTTTTGGTCCCAGACAAACGGGGTTCCCTTCTTCATCAGGTGGTTGTAGGGATGGCACTTTCCTGAAAGGTTGGCTATAAATCGCCGTATGTATGCGAGCTTCCCTTGGAGAGATCGCAACTGTTTGAGAGTTCTCGGCGGAGGCATTTCCATGATCGCTTTGATCTTTGACGGATCTATTTCAATACCTCGATGTCGAACAATGAATCCCAGGAATTTGCCTGAGGAAACTCCGAATGCACACTTAAGAGGGTTCATCTTCAAGTTGTATTGTCGAAGGCGTTGAAATACGGTCTTCAGATGCTCGAGATGTTCCTCGTATGATTTGCTTTTAACCACGAGATCATCGATATAGCATTCGACGATTTTGTGTATAAGGACGTCGAAGATCTTCGTCATGGCCTTCTGATAAGTAGCACCGACGTTCTTTAAACCGAAGGGCATCACTTTATAACAGAATATTCCTAAAGGGGTCCTGAAGGCTGTGTGCTTCTGGTCTTCTGGATGCATTTTTATCTGGTTATACCCCGATGAGCCGTCCATGAAGGAGAAAACCTCATGAGTGGATGTATTGTCTATCATCAATTCGGTGACTGGCACTGGGAAATCATCCTTCGGGCAAACTTTATTGAGATCCCGAAAGTCCACGCATATACGCACTGTCCCATTTTTCTTCATCACCGGGACGATGTTGGCGATCCACTCTGGATATTGAACCTCGTGGATGAAACCAGAGTCGATCAGCTTTTTGACTTCAGCATTGATACTCATCTCAAGCTCGAGCCGCATTCTTCTCGGCGCCTGTTTGACTGGTTTGACATTCGGAGATATCACCAATTTGTGCACAGCAATTTCTGGA
Organism: Agapanthus africanus; assembly: GCA_030015575.1. Classification (NCBI taxonomy): domain Eukaryota; kingdom Viridiplantae; phylum Streptophyta; class Magnoliopsida; order Asparagales; family Amaryllidaceae; genus Agapanthus; species Agapanthus africanus. Next base: position 533,908,138 of record JASDDO010000010.1, read on the forward strand.
TCTAGTCCCGGCATTTCGGAATAGTTCCATGCGAAGCAATCTTTGTGCTGTAAAAGCACATCCTTTAACACAGCCACCCTTTCTTCAGATAGCAGCTCGCTGATGAATGTTGGTCGCGGGTCATTTGCCGTCCCCAACTCAATTTTCTTGAGATTATCTGCAGTGGTATGGATTCCATCTTCCAGCTCTTTTGGCGCTGGTGGGAATTCTGAGATTATCTCGTCGCTGCTGTTTTCGAAGCACCAAGGGAGCTCATCTATGTCCTCGGGCTCTTCTTTTAATATTGTGATCATGTGACAGGTGCGAATTCGCTTCCAATCCCAATGTGGAACTGGTTTTTCTTCCGTAGCCTTGGGTTCGTGCTTTTGTGGTGGCGTTACCCTCCAGTTGTCAGACAGAGCGAATTTGCCAAGCTGGTACTGATCTTCGACCCAATTCTTGAAGGTGAAGCAATCTTCGAGAGGATGTCCTATTACTCGGTGATAAGAGCAATAGTCTGGGTGTGAGACTTCGCCTGCTTGTTTGGGGTGTTTGGACTCCGGCAGTGTGAGCATATGATGTTTTAGAGCGAGGTCAAGTATCTTCTTCGTCTTGTCCCGAGGAAACGAGTACGCTCGACCCATTTTCTTCATAAGGGATAGATCAATAGCGCTCGACTCCCGTTTGCGTGGCTTCTTAGCCCTGCTTTGTTGTTGTTGAGCGCCTTTTTGGCCTTTCGACTTATTTCTGCTTTTGCGCTGAGCCTTCTTTATAACAGGTTGACAGGGAGCAGCCTTTTCATCCTTCACGGCTTGTTGGAGAAGGCGTTGCATTCTGGCTTTCTCGTAGATGACCATTTCGCGGTTATGGTCATCTCGGACCTTTTGACCCGCTTCTCTTATAAGCTTGTCCATTTGTTCTTCGAACGATGGACTGGGTTCCTTTGCATCTGGCACTTTTATTGGCTCAGGATTAGCGTCCTCCCATTGAGCATCCGCTTCTTCATCGAAGTCATATATGACATAGCAGCTGTTTAATAGCTGTCGTTTCTTTGAACGGATGTATCCGAGCCCGATCGTCTCCATCCTCCCATTAGGTAGCTTGTGTTGAGTTCCGGGGACGTTCCAAACCCTGTCATAGAATTTGGCCTTCCTAACAGTCTGTTCGAAGGGTATCCCTTGGCGCTTCAGCAGCTTTTTCAAACCTTCCGTATAATATCTGGGTAGACGAATGGGTTGAAGCCTGTCCAGCGTTGTATCTGCTCCATACCAGATCTCTTTCTCCACTTTATTTTCTTCAGAGCGGTAAAGCAAAATTGCTTTCCCTCTCTTTCTCCTGGGAGGGATATAGAATGTCCGCAACTCTTCTACACTGTAGATATTAAGTGCATCCAGTTCTTTATGGTGTCTAGGCGGCACCATGGCTATCTGCAGACTTCGCTCTTCATCAGCAGAAGCTCGTATTGAAAGCCGAGCAGGGAATACAGCATGAACTTCATCCTTCGAATCACTACCGAAGATCAATGAAGGAACGGATGGTCCCAGCTTGGTGTATTGGGGCGGACCCGAATAAGTTATATCCTCTTCCTCTTCGGTATCGCTGCCGAAGACAGGGATGGTGGCGTTAGTTTTGTTCTCAGGCTTGTGACATCTTTCCGTGTCTTTGAAACTCGGCAAGAAGTATTTGGCATCTTCATACTTACGAACTTCATTCACGGAAAACGGATTCAATTCTCCTGCCACAGTGTACTCGAGACCATCCTTACAATATTTCATACACTGATGCTGTGTAGAAGGGATAATATTGTACTCGTGTAACCATGGTCGTCCGAGCAGAGCATTGTAACATGTCTTGGCGTCTATGACATGGAATTTAATATCTGTGACGAGCAACCCGAAGCGTAACGTCAATATCACAGATCCAAGAGTCTTTGACGATTGGGAGTCGAACCCGGAGATGGTGATCTTGTCCCGCGCAAGGTGCTGGACGCTCATGCAGATTTCCTTCAACACTCGCACGTTGAGGAGATTAACGGAGGACCCGTTATCGATCAGGATTTTGCCTATCTTTATATCATGGCAGTATCCTAAGACATAGAGAGGGTGATTGTGTTCGCGCGTCCCAAGGAGAAGGTCTTCATCGCCAAAAGCAACGTCGGCCGTGTGCACCTCTTCTAACTCATTCTTCATCTTTTCTTCGGCCAGGAAGGCTTGGAACTGGTCCGGATCTTGTAGCGCCTTAATCAACGAATCTCTCGCCTCTTTGGATAGTAACAGGGCATCAAGAATGTTGAGTTGTGAGGGCAGCTTTCTCAGATGCGCCAAGACATTGTAATCCACCTTATTTCTCTTCGGCGGATTCTTGGCGGTTAGCTCTTCCGCAACTTGGTCATCTAGAGTAATATCCTCAGAGACATTTTCTTTCCCTTTATCTTTCTTGTTTAAGGGTCCGAGATTCTTTTCAGGTAGCGTCCGATTGCGTAGCTGGATATTTTCGCAAACCTTTGGCTCTTCTTCTTTTCCCGAAGTTGAATCTTTAAAGAGAGGGGCGAGTTCCAGCTCCTCATCAGAATCGCTCCCGAATGTAGGCACTTGTGACCCGCCAGTGTTAACCACGTGACAATCGCCGGCAATTCTTTCAAGCTCTTCGGTCGTATTTCTTTGCTCTCGACGAGTTTTACGTTTTTCCCGCTTAAAGCGTTGTCGACGAGCAACATATCCTTGCCACCATTTATCGAAAGCTTTGCATTCTTGAGTGGGGTGCGAAACCTTCTGATGATATAAGCAATAGGAAGGGTGCATTTCTATTTCACCAGTAATTTTTCCTTCAGAGGATGGTAACTTCATGCCCATTGATATGGCCTTAGCGAACCTTTTCCTCATCTTGAATTGGCTTTTGTCAACGGCAGAGGCATTTCGCTCCAGCGGGATTATCTCAGCTCTTTCATCAAGTCGCTGGCGCTTGGCCCTTTCAAATATAGCCATTTCGCGTTCTCGATCAGCTTTACTTTTCAGTCGAGCTTCGTTAAGGAACGCGTCAATCATTTCGACTGATAGCTCCGGAATTCTTGATTCGGTATCTGCCCCCAGCGTTTCAGTGCCAGGAGTCTCCTCATCGTTCGCTATCGAATGGGAGATCACATGACAGCTCGCTACATTTTCCTCGGATTCATCCGATGAACTTTCTCCCTCATCTTCCTCTTGAAAGATGTGATTGAGGAACTCTTGGAGCGTAATGGGAGTCTGCGCCTTTTGGTTGTATTCATCTAGCGCGTCAATTTGCTTTTGTAAGTCCGTGCGCTTGTCGCCAGGCTTCACGGGTTTCTTAGATTTCTTCTTCTTCTTTTTCGAAGATTTTGACGGCTGGTTGCGAGTGTTTGAGCCACCACCATCAGTCTTTGGAGTTGTACGCAGTTTCAACATCCCTTCAATGACCTGCGGTTCCAACGGGTTCTTCCACTTGATTGCTGGACATGCCTGAAGATCGTTTAGCATTCTCTTTGTCTTGGCTGATAATACAACCTCCCAAGGAGCTTCTTCAATGACGGAGCATGTTGCCCCCGGCGTATTCGTCCCCTTAGAGGTGTGGGGTTGCGGGGGATTCACCTTCCATTTGTCAGATAACGCGAACTTGCCCTGTCGGTACTGGTTTTCAAGCCAATTCTTGAAAACGTAGCAATCTTCGATCGGATAGCCTAGTACTCGATGATAAGGACAGTAGTTGGGCTCGTTGACGTCACTTGGTTGCAACGGACGTTTTGGATCCGGTAGATTTATAAGTCTGTTGCGCAACGCCAGCTCGAATAACCACTTCGTTTTATCGCGGGGAAAGGAATAAGGACGTCCCATCCTATCCTCAAGGGGTACGTACGGGCGCATATTATTTTGACGAGCCACTGGCTTCGGGTCGCTTGGTTGTTGTTGAGCATTAGCGACGACGATCGCTTTTCCCTTCCCTTTTTCATTTTGGGAGTCCGGCCTTGGAAGAGGGGGTTTATGGCCCATTTGATCCATTTGCGCTAGTTTGTCAATCAACGCCTGGAAGGTAGTTGGCTTGAAAAACATCATAAATTGTGAGATGGTTGCTTGTGGATCGAGGGTTCCCCACAAACATACCAACTGTGGGAGCTTCTTCAATGCGCTGCTCACACTTTGACTATAAATTCCGCCATCGTATAGCGTACTGAACCCACGTCTCGCTGGGTTTTACCCTGGCGTTAATCAGTGCCGTCATCGGAGTACGCTCACTGGCACTTGCAAAACGCTGAGTGAACAGCAGCTCCATCTCCGCGAAGGTTTTAATAGAGTCATTTGGGAGTTCAGAATACCACTCGAACGCCGTATCTGATAAGCTTCCAACAAACTGGCGAAGCAACAGCTTGTCATCACCGCCGGTGTTGCCGCAGAGCACCCTGAACTGGGCAACATGCTGATGAGGATTGCCCGTCCCCTTGTAGACATGGAACTTAGGAATTGTATAACCTGGCGGGTACTTAATCTGATCGTACCAACCCGGATATGGCCGCCCCGTCTTTACGACCTGACCGGCTGCTTCAGTCGCCTGATGCACCCGTATTTGCTGGGCGATGTATTCATCCAAATCAGCTTTTGATATGGTATCCTCTTTAGCTGCGGATAGAGCCGGTGGAGGATTCGATGTCTCTCCCCTATCGTCTTCAAGAATGATCGGGGGATCTCCAGCAGGGGGATCTTGTTGAATCATCATACCCACCATATCCTGGAACAGGAGGGCCATTTTCTTTATGTTGGCTGCCTGCTCCGCAGCTTCTTTATCTTTCTTCTCTAGTACGCGCCGAAGGAATTCGGCGTCCGTTTCTTGTTCTTGACGTTCTTCTGAGGATGTTTCCGGGGTTTCTTTCGGCCCTGTAAGTGTAGCCATAGCGTTCATCATCTCCTGGAGCTTCTGTTGCTGCTCCTGAGCCTTGGTCACTGACCGTGTAAGCGGTCTATGACCCGTGGATGTACGGCTGTCTCCTTTTACCGATGCCATGTAAACCGTATGAACTATTATGCCCCCTGACTTGGGGCGTTTAGGTTCACCATTTTTAACTTTTGCCGCTGACGCGGGGGTTTTCTCTGGCCTCTTTCTTTTATGGGCCGTTGAGGTTGAAGGAACCATTGAAGGGGGCACCCTAGCAGCTGCTGTCCCCTGCTGTTTAATGGGACAATCCTTGTCTTTATCCACCTTCGCCTTTTTCTGGCGACGAGAGTGACCTGGGTCAATCACAGAGTCTTGAACCCCTCGCCAAACTTTATAAATTCTTGAAGACAGCCATTGAGGGGGCTGTTCTTGCTTCGTTTCTGGAACTCTCTCCGCAGGTGGAGGAGATCTCTTCAATGTAGCGATTGGAGAGTTCTTCCGTACCCTCCTCAGCAGTTCAAAGCTGTTCCCAGTTGGAATAGCAGCGTTGACTTCCACCGCTGGAGCCGGTGGAGTTAGCCCTGAGGGGGAGTTGCCCCATGCCTTTCTTACTCGTCGCCAATGGCGACGTCTAGCATGACGAGCCATTGGGACTGGCTCAGAGATAGAGATAGCTTCTTTTTGCCCCCTGTCTGAATGAGGCACCGCCGGTGTTAACCTTTTAAAAACTGAGGTCATTCCTTGCGGGGTAATATCCAATCTGTCAAAGACAGATCTTCGTGTAGGGGCAGGAACAGGAATCGTCAGTCTTGAAAAGACTGACTCTTTGACGGGAGAAGCCGCCTCAACGTCTTCCGGAGTAGTGGCCGTTGCCCTCCTTGGGACAACCATTTTAGAGTTCCTGGGCTTCTTAGCGGGCCCTTCAGAGTTTTGATCCAGCCTCGCAAAGACAGAGGCTGTTGGCTTGGTGGTGGGCGACCCGTTGACAGGGGTCATGGTAGCAGTGAGCCGGTCGAACACCGACTTCTTGTTCACTTCCGGTGTAGGTATCGGCATAGAGAAGCTTGTAGGTGGGATCATGGTCCCGAAAAACAGGCCAGTGGTGGTTTGGGTCACCTGGTCTACTGGCAGAGTGAGGAAGGAAGCCGCTTGGGGCCCATATGCAACACCTCCGGGGGAGGTGGAGCGTCCGTTGCAGTGGCACTTCGAGCAGTTGGTGCAATTAGAAGCCATTGAATCTTGAGTTCTGCGCCAGGCAAAAGACCAAATCTTAGTAACTTGAAATCCGAAGGCAACCATTTAACAAACCGCGATTGGTTCGCGAGGACGACACACGAAGTGTGGAGTGGAAAGAGGAAAAGGTCCCACCGGGCGTGCCAGAATCTGTTCCCCTCCGAAAGACGGCGCGGACTTCGCGTCTTGCCTGAGATTCGGGGCAGATGCTATGTGGTTTTACCCGTCCACCTCTCCGAAGATGCCAAATTGATTTATGGCACCGTGTATCGGAGGTTTAGACGGATGCGGCCGATGTAGCAGACTTCGTCAGATTCCCCCTCAGGGTGAGGGGTTTTTGATTGTGGGGATGCTCTTCCCTGCAGGCGCAAGCCCCTGCAGTTAATTACGCTACCGCATCGCGGTAACAACTTTCTCCTTCTCCAGAATTTCACTTCGTGTCGTGTGTGTTTGTTTTGTTTGTGGTTGCCCGTGGATTGTATACGGAGACTGAGTAATGCCGTCGCCCGTAGGACGTGGATTAGTCCAAATCCGTATTTACTTAGATTTGGGTTTGGTGTTTTTAGTTTTAAGGATGCATTAGTCGCGTTGCGGCTAAGATCAACTTAAACGTTCGTCAAGGATACGTCAGTCCTGTTTTGGACTAAGATCAACTTGACGTGATGATCGATTTAATATCTGGCCATCGGGACTCGTCCCCTCTCTGACGTCGTTGAAGGATTACAACGACAGGTTTCAGAGGAGTTCAGAGATGTACCCTTGAGCCGAAGTTGATTTAGGGTTTTATCATTCATTTAAATGTCTAAGGATGCGTTAGCCGTATCTGGGGCTAAGATCAACTTAAACGGGACCGTTTAGATCCGGCAAAAGAGAATTTGGAGGCTCTATTGTTCCAGTTTAGGGACGTAGTGGTCCATTTTCCAGTTTAGGGACGTGGTGGTCCATCGCCAGTTTAGGGACGTGGTGGTCCATATTCCAGTTTAGGAACGTGGTGGTCCGATATTAGTTTAAGGACGTCTCGGTCCAACATTAGTTTAAGGACGTCTCGGTTCGATATTAGTTGAAGGACGTCTCGGTCCGATATTAGTTTAAGGACGTCCCGGTCCGATATTAGTTTAAGGACGTCTCGGTCCGATATTAGTTTAGGGACGTTCCGGTCCGATATTAGTTTAGGGACGTTCCGGTCCAATATTAGTTAAAGGACGTCTCGGTCCGATATTAGTTTAAGGACGTCTCGGTCCGATATTAGTTTAAGGACGTCTCGGTCCGATATTAATGTGTGGTCGTTGGGACCCGTCGCCTCTCTGACGTCGTTGAAGTATTACAACGATAGATGTCAGAGGAGTTCGGAGATGTACCCTCGAACCGGAGATAAATTGATTTAAGAGAGCAATCTTGCTCGGTCAATTTAATTTAAGGACTTATGGCCAAAATTGGGCTAAGTCCAGTTTCAACACTTTTTTTTTGTCTTTAGCCTGTGCTAGGGCTTTACCCTTTTTTAGTAATGCACTGCATTATTCTTGTTTTGGTTGGGCTTTGCCCTTTTCTAAATGATGCAGAGCATCTAGTTTGGGCTTTGCCCCCCTTTTAAAATGCATAGCATTTTTTATTAGGCTTATTAGGCCTTTTAATTCGGCTCTGTCCCTTTTCTTTAATAAAGCAGAGCATTAAATACTCTGACAGTGCCCCACGTGGCTTGTCAGGCGCTTTGCGCTAAGTAATGAGCGCAAACTCATATGGTGGTGACACGTGTCACGCTCTGGTGAGCGCAAGCGCAATAGCGCAGTGCGCTGCGCTGTTGCGCTGTTGACACGTGGCACATTCTGGTGAGCGCAAGCGCAATAGCGCAGTGCGCTGCGCGAGGGCGCTGCGCTGTTGCGCTGCTGACACGTGGCACGTTCTGGTGAGTTGCGCCAATTCCAGAGAGTAAAGCTCTATTTCAAGAGCGCTTAGCGCAAGTGGTTCTATAGCTGACACGTGGCGCTCTCTTAAGAGCGCAACGGTGCAGTTTGTAAGTGCAGAGCACTAAGAATCTTTTAGATTCAAGAACAGAAGTGCAAAGCACTCTTTAATTTCTTGATCTAAATTTAGATCGAAGAAAAATAATAAATTTTTCTTCTTTTTTGTTTCAAGAACCAAAGGTTCATAAAAGTGCAAAGCACTATTTTTCTTTATTCTGTTTCTTCTTGTTTTAAAGAACCAGAGGTTCATAAGAAGTGCAAAGCACTATTTTTTTTTTATGTAAAGATCATTGATCTTGTTTTTAGATCAATGATCTATTAGAAGAAATTTCTTCTATTTTATGAAGGTTCTTTACCTTTTTCTTGGAATTTTCTCAGAGTTCTCTCTGTTTGAAGCTCTTGACCTTTTTTTTAAGAAAATGTTGATGCTTTGAATTGAGGCCTAGAGTCCTTTTTATAGTGCCCATAAATTAGTTAAATTTGTTAAAGAGATCTTTCTCTGAGTGATTTGGGGAATTTTCCCACCGTTGGATCTTTGATCCAAGGGCTTCTGCTTTGCAGAAGAAAATCTTCTTGTTTTAACAAGAACAGAAAAGATTTCTTAGAATTTTAATTCTGTTTGGCGCAGATGCCCCAGCGCGTGACACGTGTCGCGCAGCGCAAAGCGCAACGCAACTGCGCTAACACGTGTCGTGCAGCGCACAGCGCAGCGCAACTGCGCGAGCGCATCTGCGCTGACACGTGTCGCGCAGCGCAGTGCATGCGCAACTGAAGCGTTGCTTCCTTTAAAAAGAGATTTGCTCTGATTGGGCGCGCCTTCTTGGGCGCTGCGCTGACGTATCAGCGCCTGAGATTTGAAGCATTGCTTCAAAATTTTGAATTTTGAATTTCAACAGAGTTTTGCTCTGATTGGGCGAAACAGCCTGCAATCGCCCTTATGCTCGTCGACAGCCATGGGAAGTTCCTATCGAGGAGATGATCCCCCGCTTTGCCGCCCGATTGGTGGATCCCCTCCTTACCGACGACAAATGCGACTCAGCGGCGTATGAACTCTCGATCCGCAGGGGGTCTCCCCTCCCAATGGGCTCCCTCTGGCTCCGGATGATTCTTGCCGCCGTGCTCGCCGATTTCCCTCCTCACCCGGCGGAGATGACCCTGGCGATGCTTGATGCGGCCGAAGAAAAGCTCGAGGGCTTTCACGAAGCGTGCCTAATTACTCAAGCTTTGAAAGATCGCTCGGTTCACCTTTTGAGCGAAATAAGAGCCCGTCGGGCTGTTATGTCTGCTTTTGCGGATGAATATGGCGCCAATCGGTGGGGAGCGACTCCTCGCGAGAACCGGCGCTTTGACGTGTTGGAGAAGGCGGGGAGAGAGATGGAGAATTTTGTCTTTTGTTTTGTCAACCCTTGCGCTACCGATCCTTTGTTCGGCGACCTTTTCCCGCTAGTGCAGTGTATTCAAATTAGTTTTCGCATGTTTTATTTTGAACTTTCATGTATGCTGGGTATCCGTATGTATGTTTTTGCTTGCATAAATGAACTTTGTTTTCTTCCCATGAGAGCTTTCTTTAATTGCGAACACTATCACTATGTTGCATGCACATCAGAGCTTCAGGTATTATTTCTTTTCGGATATTCATATAGTTGCGAATGCATGCTTGATAGGATGTACATCGAGAACTTTTTGTTGCTTCCCATACCAGGTGATGTGAGCGCGTTTTAGATCGACTATTGCTGTCGACTGGAGGCCTGTTTATACGGTCTTGAGTGTATATGTCCTGTTTCCAAGGTTACGGTCGCGAAAGCGAGCTTACGTGGTCTGATAGAGCGTCGCGTGGCGAACATATTGTTGTGCGAGAAAAGGCTCGGCCGTAAATTCTCGGAGAGGGAGCTGGCTTCTAAAGCCCTGGGCGAGCTTCAAGCTAATCTTACCGCCAAGGCCAACAAAGCATATGAACTATGGCGCGTGCTTCAAGAGTCTATCAAAGAGGTGGTGGCTCTTGATAAGGCTGCCACGTTCACTCGTGAAAGGGTCGAGGCTCATAAGGCCACTGAGAAAGAGCTTGAAGGCCGGCTCGCTTCGTATCAGGCCCAGCAAGCTCAGGCAAAGGCCCGTCTTCTGGCGATCCTGAATAATGAAGCCGTGACCCAGCAAAAGCAGGATGAGCTAGCGAAGTTACTAAATCGCCCGCCGGCCTGAAAACTTGTATTATTTTTTGTGCATACTCCCGAATGAGAGTATTTTTTGTTCTTTCATGAATTGTACTTTGTACCCATTTTGGTTTATGAATAAAGACATATTTTTCTTCTCAGTGGTGTGTCCCCTTTTTATTGAATGTGTTCTGCGGACAATTTATCTTGGCCTACTTGCAGGGTAGCGATGGCTTAGGATTCAGGGTTAAGATCTGCCTCCTAAGACTTTTGAGCTTTATGAGCCGTGAGGGTCTCATAAAGAGTTTTTCTCCCTACAGATCGAGAGGATCCCATAGGCGTAAGTTCTTCTTAAGAGTCATGAGGATTCTTAAGCGGGTTCCCCCTTGGGAGTCGTAAGGATCTCACAAGAGAGTTTTCTTCCTTGCAGGTCGTGAGGACCCACAAGTGCTGAGTGCGGTCGCCCTTATCCGTATTTCACGGGGTCAGGGGTGGCTTTAGGATGTTCTCCAGGGTACCGTAGTTTAAAGACATCGCGGTCAAGGTTAAGGACCTCATAGTCCGTGGGTTTAAGGACTCCACAGTCCGATGTTAGTTTTAAGACATCACGGTCAAGGTTAAGGACCTCTTAGTCCGTGGATTTAAGGACCCCACAGTCCGATGTTAGTTTTAAGACATCACGGTCAAGGTTAAGGACCTCATAGTCCGAGGATTTAAGGACTCCACAGTCCAATGTTAGTTTTAAGACATCACGGTCAAGGTTAAGGACCTCATAGTCCGTGGATTTAAGGACCTCATAGTCCATGGATTTAAGGACCCCACAGTCCAATGTTAATTTTAAGACATCACGATCAAGGTTAAGGACCTCATAGTCCGTGGATTTAAGGACTCCACAGTCCGATGTTAGTTTTAAGACATCACGGTCAAGGTTAAGGACCTCATAGTCCGTGGATTTTAAGGACTCCACAGTCCGCGAAATGTGTGGTTACCGGGACCTGTCACCTCTTTGAAAACGTTGAGGAATTACAACGCCAGATATCAAAGGAGTGAAGAGATGTACCTTTTAACCAAGGTAAAATCAGTCTAGAATCATCGTGGTTGGTTGTTAGTTTTAAGACATTACGGTCGAGGTTAAGGACATCATAGTCCGTGGATTTTAAGGACTCCACAGTCCGGTGTTTGCTCTGGATGCTTCACACGGGTTCACGGCCGTGCTTGGCGAGGACCAGGCTCCGCTCTGGGCGTTTTCCGCGGGGTCAAAGAGTGACGTTATCCGCATTCCACGTAACCAGGAATTTTGCACTAGATGCTTCACACGAGTTCACTGCCGTGCTCGGCGAGGACTAGGCTCCGCTCTGGATGCTTCACACGGGTTCATTGCCGTGCTCTGCGAGGACCAGGATCTGCTCTAGACGTTTTCTACGGGGTCAAAGAGTGACGTTATCCGCTTTCCACGTAACCAGGAATTTTGCACTAGATGCTTCGCACGGGTTCACTGCCGTGCTCGGCGGGGACTAGGCTCCGCTCTGGATGCTTCACACGGGTTCACTGCCGTGCTCTGCGAGGACCAGGATCCGCTCTGGACATTTTCTATGGGGTCAAAGAGTGACGTTATCCGCTTTCCACGTAACCAGGAAATTTGCACTAGATGCTTCACACGGGTTCACTGCCGTACTCGGCGAGGACTAGGCTCCGCTCTGGATGCTTCACACGGGTTCGCTGCCGTGCTCTGCGAGGACCAGGATCCGCTCTGGACGTTTTCTACGGGGTCAAAGAGTGACGTTATCCACTTTCCACGTAACCAGGAATTTTGCACTAGATGCTTCACACGGGTTCACTTCCGTGCTCGGCGAGGACTAGGCTCTGCTCTGGATGCTTCACACGGGTTCATTGCCGTGCTCTGCGAGGACCGGGATCCGCTCTGGACATTTTCTACGGGGTCAAAGAGTGACGTTATCCGCTTCCCACGTAACCAGGAATTTTGCACTAGATGCTTCACACAGGTTCACTGCCGTGCTCGGCGAGGACTAGGCTCCGCTCTGGATGCTTCACACGGGTTCACTGCCGTGCTCTGCGAGGACCAGGATCCGCTCTGGACGTTTTCCACGGGTTCAAAGAGTGACGTTATCCGCGTTCCACGTAACCAGGAATTTTGCTTTGTCTGTATTTCATGAAGTCAGAATTTGACTCTCGGTCAGCTGTATGCCGGCGAGCCATGGAACTGGGAGTTGTCGCTGTTCCGCTTTACTTGATGTTGTGTCTGCTGCAATGAGATGAACGTCGAGATTATCTCTAGGTTGTCTGTGAACCGTCGAGATTTGGCTTCTTCTTATGATGAAACCTGGGGGAGGAGTATGATCCCTTCTTTGTTTGCGCCCCTGGATTGTATACAGGGATAGATGTAACATCACCTGTAGGGCGTGGATTTCGTTTTTATTTTATTTCTTTTTCCGCGATGCTCTATCATTTCAGCTTTTATATCGCGAAGGTCGCGATTGCCCCATCATTTCGGCTATTTTTCGCGGTGCCCAATCATTTCGGCTATTTATTTTATCTTTACTCGCTGCTTTTTATTGCGAGTTGCCCCATCATTTCGGCTATATTTTTTATGCATATATTTTTACTTGCTGCTTTTTATTGCAAGTTGACCCATCATTTTGGCTATTTCGTGTGCATATATGGCTCGCTAGCCTTTTTGCCGCAAGCTTGGCTTTTAGACACCGATTTCGGCATCAGCACCGCTACAACTGGGATGTTGCCAGGAGCGAATCATCATTTGCCTCTGTCGATGTTGAACAAAGGTGGCTTAGTAAACAGGGTTAAGGGTCCTGTCGACTAAGGCTTTTGACTTCATGAGCCATGAGGGTCTCACAAAGGTATTTCTCCCTACAAGTCGTGAGGATCTTGCAGGTGTGTTTTCTCCTTGGGAATCGTGAGGATTCCTAAGTGCATGTCCTCTTGCAAGTCGTAAGGATCTTACAAAAGGGTCTTCTCCTTATAAGTCGAGAGGACTTACAAGGGTTGTTTGCCATATGAACATAACCCTAGTCACGGATGGGGCTTGGTTAGGGAAATGTTTATTCGCGCCCGTGGATTGTATACAAGGGTCAGTATTGAGCCACTTGTAGGGCATAAATTGAAGGTTGTGGGGGTTGCTTAAGCACAGGTTTAGGTCTCTATGACTTAAGACTTTCAAATCCTATGAGCCGTGAGGGTCCCATAAGAGAGTTCTCCTTACGAGTCGTGAGGATCTCGCAAGTGTAATTTCTCCCTAGGAATCGTAAGGACTCCTAAGTGTGTTGCTCCCTTGTGAGTCGTAAGGATCTCACGCGGGTGGTTTCTCCTTACAAGGTCGTGAGGACCCTGCAAGTGTCTTTTAACGAGGTTGCGCCCTTTCGGGTTTTCACAAACACTCGCCGGTAGCCCTGCTGTTTTTACTCACGGAGCCCTTTCGGGTTTTCATCCGTGCCCGTTTTGCTTATGGACATACCGTTTTTATTTTTTTTTATTATTTTTTTTTCTTTTTTTTTATATCGGCTTTGAGATATTGCAATCCACCGTAGTTTATCGACATCTCGGTCAGCAACTAGTTTTAGGACATAGTGGTTCGTCATTAGTTTAAGGACGTTTCGGTCCGTTGTTAGTTTAAGGACGTTTCGGCCCGCCGTTAGTTTAAGGACGTTTCGGTCCTTTGTTAGTTTAAGGACATTTCGGTCCTTCGTTTGAAGAAGGCCGAAGCTGAGCATTTTCTTCGTCCGTCAGCTCACAGTGGACTGCCACGCGTAGAGAGGACAACTCTATCTCGAGGGGGAGTACTGCTTCTGTGCCAAAGACTAACGCGTACGGCGTTGTGTTCGTAGCCGTCTTGAACGTAGTTCGATATGCCCAAAGAGCTTATTGCAGTCTCTCGTGCCAGTCCTTTTTGTTTCAGGACACCGTCTTCTTCACGATCTTTGTCATGGTTTTGTTGAAAGCCTCAGCTAGTCCGTTAGCTCGAGGATTATAAACTGAGGAATATCTCCAGTCTATGTTGTGTTGTTGCGCGAAGCGGCTAATCTTGCGGCTTCTGTAGGCTGGCCCGTTATCGAAAATGATCCGTCGCGGAGTTCCAAACCGATAAAGGACGTGTGTCTTGAAGAAATAGAGAATATTCTCCATCTTCACTTCCCTCAGCGGTATTGCTTCTGCCCATTTGGAGAAGTAATCAGTCGTCGCCAGGATGAAACGATGTCCCCTGGATGATGCTGGTTCGATGGGGCCGATTACGTCAGTCCCCCACATTTCGAACGGCCAGCTAACCACCGTTGGATGTAGTGGATTTGAGTGCTGATGGATAAAGTCCCCATGAATTTGGTACGAGTGACATTGTTTCGCATACTCGAGGCAATCCCGGATCATCGTTGGCCAATAGTAGCCCATCCATTTAATCTTCAACTTCATCTTTGGGCCTGCTTGGTGAGAACCGCAGAGTCCGTCATGAACTTCCTGAATGACTCTTTTCGCTTCGTCAGGTCCCAGGCATCTCAACCACAGAGAGTCAAATGACCTCTTGTACAGAATATTGTTGACGAAGGCGAAAGACAGGGCTCGTTTCATGAGCTGATGTCTTGAGGACGCATCTTCAGGCGTTTGACGGGATTTGAAGTAGTCTATGAAGACTTCTCTCCAATCTTCAACCTTCTCTTGGCCATTTATTTGCAGGGCCGTCTGCTCAGTTGCTCCTCTTTCTTCGGGTGACTCCGGAGATATTTCTGTAGGGGCAAATACTCGACGGCTTTGTACCACGATCCTAACGTCATCGAGGTCCTCATCAGCCAGTTCTTTAGCGAGCTTGGCTAATGCATCCGCTTTGCTATTTTCCGCGCGCGGTATGTTTTTCAAAGTGTAGGAGGGAATTTGAGTCAGCAGTTGCCGTACTTTCTCTCTATACTTCACCAGCTCTGGCTTGCATGTCTGGTAGTCGCCGTTTATTTGACTGACGACCAGTTAGGAATCTCCGTATATGAGGAGGTTTTCAATTCCCATGCCGATGGCGATCTCGAGGCCTGCTATCAAAGCTTCGTATTCGGCCTCATTGTTCGTCCTTGGTTCTGTTAAGGAGAAAGCGAAGCGCATTATCCCTCCTTATGGAGTTACGAAGATAAGACCCACCCCTGATTTGATTATAGGGGTGCTTTGTTTGCGCTTCTTCACGGAAGATGCTCCATCGAAATAAAGCTCCCATCGGGTATCACCACCGTCGATCGCGTCAAACTCATGTTCGTCTGGCAGATTGCAATTCAGAGGAGAATCGGCAGGTATCGGATGTTCAGCGAGGAAGTCGGCAATGGCCTGGCCTTTCACCGCTTTAAGAGGCTGATAAGTTATCGAAAACTCCATTAAGAGCAGGGCCCATTTAGCGAGTCTCCCTGTCAATATGGCCTTCAAAATTAAATATTTAAGGGGGTCCACCTTCGAAATGAGACAGACTTCATGCGCCAACACATAGTGCTTGAGCTTTGTTATCGCGAAGATCAATGCCAGGCAGTGCTTTTCGATGGAGGAGTAATTGTTTTCTGCCCCCAGTAGAACTCGACTTAAGTAGTAGAGTGCTCTTTCTTTCCCTTGATCATTCTCTTGCGCCCATAATGCACCTAAGGAACCTTCGAGAGCGGTTGTATAAAGAATGAGGGGCTTTCCTTTAACCGGAGCAGCCAGCACTGGCGGGTTCTGCAGGTATTGCTTGATCTCGTCAAGCGCGCTTTGGCATTTTTGGTCCCAGACGAACGGGGTTCCCTTCTTCATCAGGTGACTGTAAGGGCGGCATTTGCCTGAAAGGTTGGCTATAAATCGTCGGATGTACGCGAGCTTCCCCTGGAGAGACCGCAATTGTTTGAGAGTCCTTGGCGGTGGCATTTCCATGATCGCTTTGATCTTCGACGGATCTATCTCAATGCCTCGGTGGCGGACAATGAATCCTAGGAACTTGCCTGAGGACACCCCGAACGCGCATTTGAGGGGGTTCATCTTCAAGTTGTATTGCCGAAGGCGTTAAAATACAATCTTCAGATGCTCGAGATGTTCCTCGTATGAATTGCTTTTCACGACGAGGTCGTCGATATAGCATTCGACGATTTCATGTATGAGGTCATCAAAGATCTTCGTCATGGCCCTTTGATAGGTGGCACCGGCGTTCTTTAGACCGAAGGGCATCACCTTGTAGCAGAATATTCCCAGAGGGGTCCGAAAAGCGGTATGCCTCTGGTCTTCGGGGTGCATCTTTATCTGATTATATCCTGATGAGTCGTCCATGAAGGAGAAAACCTCATGAGTGGACGTGTTATCTATCATCAGCTCTGTGACTGGCACTGGGAAATCATCCTTCGGGCAGGCTTTATTGAGATCCTGGAAGTCCACGCATATGCGCACTATCCCATTTTTCTTCATTACCGGGACGATGTTGGCGATCCAGTCAGGATATTGAACTTCTTGGATAAACCCAGAATCGATCAGCTTCTTGATTTCGGCATTGATGCTCATCTGAAGCTCGAGCCGTATTCTTCTCGGCGCCTGTTTGACTGGCTTGACGTCCGGGGATATTGCCAATTTATGCACAGCAATTTCTGGATCTAGTCCTGGCATTTCAGAATAGTTCCATGCGAAACAATCTCTATGCTGCATAAGCACGTCTTTTAACGCAGCCACCTTTTCTTCAGATAGCAGCTCGCTGACGAATGTCAGTCGTGGGTCGTTCGCCGTCCCCAACTCAATTTTCTTGAGGTTATCGGCCATGGTGTGTATGCCATCTTCCAGCTCTTTCGGTGCTGGTGGAAATTCTGAGATTACCTAGTCGTCATTGTTTTCGAAGCACCAGGGAAAGTCATCCATATTCTCGGGCTCTTCTTTTGATACCGTTATCATGCGACAGGTATGAGCTCGCTTCCAAGACCGATGTGGACCTGGTTCTGCTCTTGTGGCTTTGGGTTCATGCTTTTGTGGCGGCGATACCCTCCAGCTGTCGGATAGAGCAAATCTGCCTTGCTAGTATTGGTCTTCGACCCAGTTCTTAAAGGTGAAGCAGTCTTCGATAGGGTGTCCTATAGCTCGGTGATAAGAGCAATAGCCCGGATGAGAGACCTCATTAGCTTGCTCAGGGTGTTTAGACTTCGGAAGTGTACTCATTCGATGTTTTACAGTGAGGTCAAGTATCTTCCGTGTCTTGTCTTGAGGGAAAGAATACGCTCGACTCATCTTCTTCATGAGGGACAAATCCGGACCGCGCAATACCCGATCACATGACTTCTTGGTCCCGCTTTGTCGCTGTCGAACGCCTTTTCTGCTCTTTGACTTGTCTCTACCTTTGCGTCGGGCCTTTTGCACAGCAGGTTGACAGGAAGGAGTATTGTTGTCTTTTGCAGCCTGTTGAAGAAGACGTTGCATCCTGGATTTCTCGTAGATGGCCATTTCGCGATTATGGTTGTCTCGGGCTTTGTGGCCCGCTTTTCTGATAACCTTATCCATTCGCTCTTCAAATGACGGACTCGGCACTTCGATCGCGGGATCCAGTTCCGATGAGGGGTTGGCATTTTCTGATAGGGCGTCCTTTTCTTCATCAAAGGTATATATGGCGTAGCTACCGTAGACCCGTTCCCGTTTCCCGGTTCTCAGGTATCCAAGCCCAAGTGTTTCCATTCTCCCATTGGGCAACTTGCGCTGAGTCCCAGGGACATCCCAAATCCTATTATAGAATCGAGCTTGTCGAGTAGTCTGTTTTAAGGGTACCCTTTGGCGCTTCAATAGACTTTTCAATCCGTTTGTGTAATATCTGGGCAAACGGATGGGTTGGAGCCTGTCGAGGGTAGAATCCGCGCCATGCCAGATTTATTTCTCCACTCTTGTTTCCAAGGATCGATAGAATAGGATCGCCTTTTCGCCTTTTCGCCTGGGAGGGACGTAAAATGTCCGCAGCTCTTGCACGTTGTGAGCTTCAAGTGCGTCAAGGTCTTTGTAGTGCTCCCGCGGAATCATGGTGATTTTCAAACTCTGATCTTCACCAAGGAATTCTTTTATTGGCGGCCGACTAGAGAACACAACATTAACCTCATCTTCCGAGTCACTTCCGAAGATCAATATGGGGGCGGACGACCCCGGGTCGTTGCGTCGAGACGGCCCAGAGTAAACTATCTCTTCTTCTTCTTCAGTATCACTCCCAAAAATAGGGATGGTGGTAGCGGCTTTGTTCTCCGGTTTGTGACACCTCTCCGTGTCCTCGAAATCTGGAAAAAAGTACTTTGCATCTTCGTATTTGCGGACTTCGTTCACGGAGAATGGGTTTAGCTCACCTGTTACGGTATACTCGAGACCATCCTTGAAATACTTCATACACTGATGTTGCGTAGAAGGGATGATGTTGTACTCGTGTAACCAGGGCCGGCCGAGCAGAGCATTGTAACAGGTCTTGGCATCTATGACGTGAAACTTAATGTCCGTGACGAGTAGCCCAAAGCGTAGCGTCAATATCACAGACCTAAGAGTTCTCGATGATTGGGAGTCGAACCCGGAGATGGTGATCTTGTCCCGAGCAAGGTGCTGGACGCTCATGCAAATCTCCTTTAACACCCGCATGTTGAGGAAATTAACGGAAGACCCATTGTCAACCAAGATTTTGCCTATCTTTATATCGTGGCAATATCCAAAGACGTATAGGGGACGGTTGTGGTCGCACGTCCCTAGGAGCAGGTTTTCGTCACCGAAAGTGATATCGGCCGCGTGCACTTCTTCTAGTTCATCCTTCATCCTTTCTTCGGCGAGGAAGGCTTGGAATTGTTCGGGCTCTTGTAGCGCCTTGATTAATGAATCTCTCGCTTCCTTTGATAACAGGAGGGCGTCGAGAATGCTGAGCTGCGAGGGTAGCTTCCTCAGGTGCGCTAGGATGTTGTAGTCCACCCTACTCTTCTTAGGCGGATCCTTGGCAGTCAGCTCTTTCATAACTTGGTCATCTAAAGTGATATCCTCCGTGACCTTTTCCTTTCCCTTATCTTTTCTAGTTGAGGGTCCGAGATTCTTTTCCGAAAGCGTGCGATTGCGCAGCTAAATGTTTTCGCAGGCTCCTGATTCTTCCTCTTTTCTCGAGGTGGACTCTTTAAAGAGGGGGCTAAGAGCCGTTTCCCCTCAGAGTCGCTCCCAAAGGTGAGAACCCATGATCCTCCGGCGTTGACCGTGCGACAATTTCCAATAGTTCTTTTATGTCCTTCGATTGTACTTCTCTGCTCCCGACGAGTTCTGCGTTTCACTCGCTTAAAATGTTGCCGATGAGCAACATATCCCTGCCACCATGTCTTAAAAGCGTCGCACTCCTCAGTAGGGTGTGAAATCTTCCGATGATATGAACAGTAATTAGGGTGTCTCTCCGCCCCATCGAGTGTGTTTTCTTCCGAGTGTAGTAGTTTCATTCCCATTGACATGGCTTTGGCAAACCTTTTCCTCGTCTTGAATCTGTTTTTATCCGCGTCGGGTGTCTTTCGATTTGGCGGGAGCGCTTCGACTCTTTCGTTTAATCGCCTGCGTTTGGCTCTTTCTGATGCGGCCATCTCACGCTCTTGGTCGGCTTTACTTTTCAAACGAATCTCGTCTAGAAATGCGTCGATCATTTCGTCTGTTGGCCACACAAGCTCCGGTTCAGGCTCTGCCCCCAATTTCTTAGTGCCAGGAGTTTTTTCATCGTCCATAAATGAGTAGGAGATCATATTACAACTCGCCACGTATCTCTCGGATTCATCCGACGAACTCTCCCCCTCATCTTCCTCTTGGAAGACGTGGTTGAGAAACTCTTGGAGTGTGATGGGAGTCCGTGCCTTCTAATTGTATTCCTCCAGCGCGTCAATTTGTTTCTGCAAGTCCGTACGCTCCCTGCCAGGCTTTACGGGCTCCTTAGATTTCTTCTTCTTTTTCTTTGAAGATTTTGATGGCTGGTTGTGAGTGCTCGGGCCATCACCACTGATCTTCGGAGTTGGGCGCGGCTTCAGCATCCTTTCAATGATCTGGGGTTCCAGCGGGTTCTTCCACCTAACTGCCGGGCATGCTTGGAGCTCGTTCAGCATTCTTTTGGTTTTTGCTGAAAGCATGACTTCCTATGGAGCTTCTTCAATGAAAGAACAAGTTGCCCCCGGTGTGTCCGTCTTCTTAGCAGCGTGAGGTTGTGGCGGGTTCACCTTCCACTTTTCGGACAGCGCAAACTTACCCTGTAGGTATTGATCTTCAATCCATCCTTTGAAGACAAAGAAATCCTCAATCGGATGGCTTACCGTTTGATGGTAAGGGCAGTAGTTGGGGTTATTCACCTCACTGAGTTGCGGCGGTCGCCTTGGGTTTGGCAAGTTGATAAGCCTGTTGCGTACCGCCAGCTCGAATAGCCTCTTCGTCTTATCCCACGGGAATGAGTAGGGGTGCTTCATTTTCTCATTATAATACCGCCGTCTTTCTTCCATTTGATCCGCCAGCTTTGGGGCGCTGGGTTGCTGATGAGCGTTCGCAACGAAAGTTGCTTTCCCTTTACCCTTGTCGTTCCGAGGTTCCGGTTTCGGGAGAGACGGTCTGTGACCCATCTGGTCCATCTGGGCCAGCTTGTCGATCAAAGCATGGAACGTGGTTGGTTTGAAGAACATCATGAACTGTGAAATAGTTGCATGAGGATCTAGGGTACCTATGAACATGCCCACCGCGGGCGCCCCCTCAATGCGTTGTTCGCATTTCGACCACAAGTTTCGCCAGCGTATAGCGTACTGGACCCACGTCTCACCTGGTTTTACCCTGGCATTAATCAATGCCGTTATTGGAGTGCGTTCGTTGGCGCTCGCGAATCGCTGCGTAAATAGCAGCTCCATTTTCGCAAATGTTTTGACGGAGTCGTTCGGGAGCTCAGAGTACCACTCGAACGCCGTTTCTGAAAAGCTACCAACGAACTGGTGAAGCAACAATTTATCATCACCGCCGGTGTTGCCTCAAAGCGCCCTGAACTGGGCCACATGTTGATGGGGATTGCCTGTCCCCTTATAGACATGAATTTTCGGTATTGTGTAGCCCGGCGGGTACTTGATCTGGTCATACCAGCTCGGATATGGTCATCCCGTCCTGACAACTTGACCAGCTGCCTCAGTCGCCTGGTGAACCCGTATCTGCTGAGCTATATATTCGTCTAGTTCAGCTTTGGAGATTATCTCCTCCTTGGCTGTTGACAGAGCGGGTGGAGGATTTGACGTTTCTCCCCTGTCGTCTTCAAGAACGATTGGAGGATCTTCAGTAGGAGGATCTTGTTGGATCATCATACCCACCATGTCCTGGAACAGAAGGGCCATTCGTTGTATATTGGCTGCTTGTTCAGCAGCCTCTTTATCCTTCTTCTCCAGTATCCTGCGAAGGAACTCAGCGTCAGTTTCTTGCTCCTGGCGTTGATCAGATGACGCTTCGGGGCTTTCTTTCGGCCCAGTAAGTGCGGCCATCGCGGTCATCATTTCTTGGAGCTTCTGCTGTTGCTCCTGAGCTTTGGTCACTGACCGTGTAAGCGGTCTATGACCCGTGGATGCACGACTGTCCTCTTTTCCAAGCGCCATGTATACTGTATGCACCATCATGCCCCCAGACTTAGGGCGTTTTGGCTTATTGTCCTTGATATTTGCTGCATGAGTGGGGACTTTCTCTGGCCTTCTTCTCTTTTGAGTAGTCGACGTGGAGGGAGCCGTTGTAGCAGGCACCCAAGCGGTTGTCGTCCTTCGTTGTTGACGAGAGTGATCCTGGTCAATTACCGAGTCTTGAATCTTCCACCAGACTTTATAAATCTTGGAGGACAGCCGTTGAGGATGCTATTCCGGCTTTGCTTCTGTAACCTCCTCCACAGGTGGAGGAGATCTTTTGAGAACCGCAGTCGGCGAATTTCTGCGTACCCTGTTCAGCAGCTCGAAGTTGTTCCCGGTTGGAACAGCGGCCTCAATTTCCACCGTTGGAGCTAGTGGAGTTAGTCCGGAGGGGGAGTTGCCCCCAGTCTTCCTTATCCGGCGCCAGTGGCGACGTCGGGCATGACGGGTTATTGGGATTGATTCAGTGACGGCTGCGTCTTGCCCCTTGTTCTGGGGAAGGGCTGCTGCCGGTGTCAGCCTCTTGAAGACTGACGTTCGTTGAGAAGCTACAGTTTTCTGAGTGGGAGCGGGAATGGAGGTAGTCAGTCTCGTGAAGACCGACCCTCTGGGAGGAGAAGCCGTCTTGACGACTTCAGGAGCAGCTGTCTTCTTTGGGATGGCCTTCTCAGGTATCACGGCCTTTTTGGCGGGCCCCTTAGAGTTCAGGCTTAGACTAGTGAAGACCGAGGAGTTGGACGACCCGCTGAGAGGGGCCGTGGAAGTTGCAAGTCGATCAAAGACCGACTTCTTTGACGCTTCCGGTACGGGCATTGGAATGTTAATGTTTACCGGCGGGAGCATGGTCCCAAAGAATAAACTGGTAGTAGCTTGAGTCACTTGCTCCACAGGCATAGTGAGCGGTCCATATGCTATACCTCCAGGTGAGGCGGAGCGTCGGTTGCATTTGCAGTTCGAGCAGTTGAACGCCATTGATCCTTTGTTTTCTGCACCAAGCAAAATGCCAAATCTTAGTACCTCGTAACCCAAGGGCAACCATTAGCAAATCACGATTGGTTCGCGAATCACGACACACGAAGTGTGGAGTGGAAAGAGGAAAAGGTCCCACCGGGCATGCCAGAATCTGTTCCCCTCCGAAAGACGGCGCGACGTGTACGTCTTGCCTGTGATTCGGGGCAGATGCTAATTGGTGCTATCTGTCTACCTCTCCGAAGATGCCAAGTTGATTTATGGCACCATGTATCGAAGGTTTAAACGGATGCGTCCGATGTAGCAGACTTCGTCAGATTTCCCCTCGCTTGAGGGGTTTTTGATTGTGGGGACGCTCTTCCCTGCAGGCGCAAGCCCCTGCAGTTAATTACGCTACCGCACGGCGGTAACAACTTTCTCCTTCTCCAGATGGTCACTTCGTGTCGTGGGTGTTTGTTTTGTGTTTGGTTGCCCGTGGATTGTATACGGAGACTGAGTTATGTCGTCGCCCGTAGGGCGTGGACTAGTCCAAATCCGTATCTTTCTTAGATTTGGGTTTGGGGGGGTTATGTTTAAGGATACGTTAGTCTCATTTGAGACTAAGATCGACTTAAACGTTTGTTAAGGATACGTTAGTCTATTTTTAGACTAAGATCGACTTAACGGGATCGTTTAGATCCGACGAGAGAGCGATTAGGGGAGCCCTGTTGTTTAGTTTAGTGACTTTGCGGTCAATAGGTAGTTTAAGGACATTGCGGTCCAGTGTTAGTTTTAAGACGTTGCGGTCAAGGTTAAGGACGTCGTAGTCCATGGATTTTAAGGACTCCACAGTCCGATGTTAGTTTTAAGACATCACGGTCAAGGTTAAGGACGTCGTAGTCCGCCGTTAGTTTTAAGACATTCCAGTCAAGGTTAAGGACGTCGTAGTCTGTGGATTTAAGGACTCCACAGTCCGATGTTAGTTTTAAGACATACGGTCAAGGTTAAGGACGTCATAGTCCGCCGTTAGTTTTAAGACATTCCGGTCAAGGTTAAGGACGTCTTAGTCCGTGGATTTAAGGACTCCACAGTCCGATGTTAGTTTTAAGACATTACGGTCTGTTAGTGTATATGCCCTAGAGGCCATTACTGTATCATACTAGTTTGTATATTACTTAATAGAAGCTTGGGATATTCACCTTGTATAGACAATCTTGCTCAATATAGTAGTATGCTACTTGGTTTGTTTCTGCTTTAATGTGTACATGTGTTTATTTTATTATATCACCTATATACATTAGTGGAGCCCTTAGGATCTTTGCTTGATTACCAGTGTTGTGATGGCAGTCACACTAGTGGGGGCTGGGTAATCCACAAGCACATCCTTATGCAGGTCCCTAGTCGTAGGACTATCGAGACAGGGCATTGATACTCCAGAGTAGACTATCGTATGCGCTTCTCATCCCGGTATGGGAGACGGTCTGTCCCACAGCCGTCAGTACGTCGTACTTGAGATAGTATGCGGGTGCTCGTTAGGTTATGAGTACACTGGACAAGACTCGTCGGGAACTGTTAGTTGGTACTATACCTATCGTCAGTTATCAGTTCCCAGGTGACATGAGTACAGCTTAGTCCGCTGACTTGACACTGTCACTTCGCCTCGAGTGTGTTCCCACTGTACTTAGATTACTACCCTACCACGGCTCAAAGGAGTCGTGCAAACAGGAAGTAGTTGGGTGCAGTCCCAAAGCACTTCGAGGCAATGACGGTTAGACAGGATTCGTCTCTCCCGGTATTGGGGGTTGACATCGCGCTGTGTCTAGGAGAACCATTACACAAGTCGTCCCGGGCCAGGGCAAGCGAGATATACTAGTAGGTTTCCAGTATTATCTCAGGGTGTTCTGGGCTACACTCCGACATGACTTGTACCGCTATTAGGGTACTGACGTTTACCACCCCCTAGGCCCGCCATGCAATGTTATCAGACGAACAGACCGGACTGTATGGAGATTGTCACATTCAGGCTCAGTAGGAGTTCAGATGGGTTTCACCTCGTCCGTCTTCTTGTCGGCATCTACCTGGGGACCGTTACGCACAGCTAGTGCCGCTTGCGGTCTGTGGTTAAACCCATTGCTAGCGTAGTGTCGAGTCTTTAGAGTCCCACACAGAAAGCTATTCGCCTTTAGGCAAAAGAGTAGAGGTCGCATGGTTTTGCGACAGGGTTCGGTCACATCCGTGCACTTGTGCACGTTTAGTGTCCGGACAGTTAACACTAGCGGGCTTTGGTTTAAGCCAGATCCTAGTGTACATTTTGGGATTAGTTTTATCTCGTTCGTATTCGTGTTCCTCGGAACGCGGATGCGGTTGTGTATGTACAGTTGACAGAGAGACAGAGGCAGAGGATTCTCATTGGGGTTCTTGACTGTTGACTGTTGACTGTTGACTTTTTGCTAAACCCTAATGAGAATAAGAAATATGATTAACAATAATATTAATTAAGTATTATAGTGACATGGTTGTTGAGGGGTTGACTTTGTTGACTTGTTGACTTTGTTGACCGGTTGACTAGGTTGGACTAGTTGACCATCATCATTAAAATGGCTATCATTTCATAGCAAAGACTTTTGCTTGCTTGTTTCTTTTTGCAAAATGAGTGCATGAAACGATATGGCCATTTTGACTTGAACCATCACATAATACTTGATTACTATTATTTGTTATGATGATTTTGGATTATGAGAGCTTGGATGGCAAAAGAGTTACTCATTCTCTCATTTGCTTTCTCTCTCTTGCTTGAGCTCTCCCTCTTGCTCTCCCTCTAGCTCAAGGCAACTCCCTCTCATGAGTTGAGAAACATTGCCTTAGAGATAAAAGAAAACCCGTATCACTTCTCTACTCATCCTGGTTCACAAGGTTTAGCAAACCAAGTGTTCTAGTTTCTTCTAGTTTGAAGAGAAGCCAAAGGTAGAAGCTTTCAGGTGGATCCATCTTCGACGCAAGGAGACGACGAGATGAGGCCGATCCGTACACCGCAAAGAGTTGAAGACGAAGGAGTTCAAGAAAGGTATAACCCCCTAACCGAGTAGGTAAAACTCTTGTTAGGTTTGTTAGATAGTTGTTTAACAAAGATCCGTATTTTGAGTCCATGTTACCACCTCTTAAAAAATCGTTTTTCATCATTTCCGCAAGCCCGTAAGTACCGGGAAAGGTAACGTGGACTTACACGGTCAAGGTTAAGGACCTCATAGTCCATGAGTTTAAGGACCCCACAGTCCGTATCAATGTGTGTGGTTATCGGGACCCGTCACCTCTTTGAAGACGTTGAGGAATTACAACGACGAGTATCAAAGGAGTGAAGAGATGTACCCTTAAACCAAGGTAGATTAAGTGATCTGTAGTCCAATTTTGAAACTAAGATCAATTATTATATTATGAGCCTATTGGCCCAGTTGAATATGAATTGAGGACTTATGGCCATCTTGGGCTAAGTCCAATTGTATCTGGGATATTGGCCCTCTGTTGATCCATTGAAGGAGAGGCTTTGCCTCTGGAAACTTAGCCAATTGGGCTAAAGCTAGTGTTAAACACTAGAGACCGACAGTGTTGAACACTGGAAAAAAATTGACAAGTTAGTGTTAAACACTAAAAGATCATCAGTGTTGAACACTGGGAAAAGATTGACAAGTTAGTGTTAAACACTAAAAGATAATCAGTGTTGAACACTGGGAAGAGAGTTTTCAAATTAGTGTTAAACACTAAGCAAATCAGTGTTAAACACTGCAAATAGAATTTTCCAAATTAGTGATAAACAGTAAGGAGAATCGGTGTTAAACACTGGATACAGAGGTTTCAATTTAGTGTTAAACACTAAGGCAAGAGGGGTCACGTGGTAACACGTGAGAGCGCCCTTCTTCTCTTTATTTTGTTCTACAGATAAGTGTTTAACACTTTTAGTTCTGAAAGCTATCACGTGCGGGCACGTGATGGGGGCTCATGCTCTGGTCTATTAGAATACTCATTAGGGGTCACGTGGTGACACGTGAGGGCACCCTAGAGTCTCTGTTTGTTTTGCTGTTTCTTTATGTGCTTCGGGGATCACGTGGGGCACGTGAGGCATTGCCTCAAAGTTCTTTTTTATATATCTTCGCAGGAGTCACGTGGTAACACGTGAGGTGTCTGCTTCAGAGTTTTATTCTGTGGGTCTCTGCATGCTTAAAAGTTCTGTTCATAGGGTTAAACCCTAAATTTCTGAAGAATTATATTCTTAATAGGGTTAAACCCTAGTTTCTTTTCTTAAAGGAATTAAATTCCTGTGAGTTTGAGAGAATTATATTCTCAGTTAGGGTTAAACCCTAGTTCTGTTTATTTTGAAGGAATTAAATTCCTATAACATAGGGTTAAACCCTAACTTTATCTCAAAGGAATTGAATTCCTATCATTTTCTGAGAATTAAATTCTCTAAACTCAGTTCCTCCTCTGTGTTTTAGATCTGCATGGCAGGATCTCAACCCAATGAGAATTAAATTCTCAATTCATGGGGAGATGTGCACGTTGCAGATCCTCAACCAGAGAAAAAACTAAGTTCTTTTTTTTTATATAAGAGTTAAACTCTTTTGAGAATTAAATTCTCTTTTGAAGCCTCCCTTTTCCTTTCTTACCTAAGGTTTTCCTTTTTGCCGAGAATCAAAGGCTCTCTCTCTCTCTATGCATCAAAAGAAAAAGATCCAAAGGTCTCAAGGTTTCAGAAAAAGGTCTTCGAAAAAGGGTCCCCTCTCTTCTTTTCTTGGCTCCTGTTTATAGGAGAAGGAAGAGAATCAATCTGCTTAGTAAATCTCTCATTGAGAGATTTGATTTGTATGTTGAGAGATTTGATTTATATTTATCATTAATCTGGGCCTTTAGATTGTTGAGTGAATTTTATTCACCATTGGATTTTAAATCCAAAGATATCCCTTTGTTATCTCGGTTAGATTTAGGAGGGAAATCTTTCTAAGTCCAAGATTTTTCCATAAATTGGTGATATTTAATCACCTTTAGATTTTTAATCCAACGGTTCCAAATAATCATTCTCTATTTTGGAAAGATTTGAATGATCTCTTCTCAGAATTTAATTCTGTTAAATAATAAGGCTTTTAAAGCCGGTCACGTGTGGCCATGTGACCTCTGGTCACGTGTAGGCACGTGACCCCTGGAACGGGCATTTCTTCTCCTTTTGCGCTCTGTTCTCTGGCCGCTGCTCAGCCGTCACGTGCCAACACATGACTACTGGTCACGTGTGAGCACGTGGCCTTTTCCGGAGCTTTTTCTTGAATGTACTTTGTGTCGCTGCTTTAAAAGTCACGTGCCAACACGTGACCATTGGTCACGTGTGAGCACGTGATGCCTCTTCTGAGTCCTTTCCTGATTTTTAATCAAGGAACAGTACCTAAGTTATGTGGGATAGGTTTAGGTATAGAAAAAGATATATATGGACATAAACAAGTATTGAACAGATTTGAAAGATTGGAAGGTTACCGGTAATGACTTGGCCAGTGGCTTCAGCTTCTTACACGGTCATTGTGAAATCCTGTCGCCTCGGTACATTCCTCCTGGCTGGAGGAGCATTCCTCTGTCCGTTCATTTGCCCTTGAGGTAGGTTCCTTTGTGCTTGATGGAACTGACGAAGAGGAGGTGCAGTCGGTCCACGGGGAGGTGGAGCTGTGAGAGCAAGGCGTGGTGCAGGTGCCTGGATAACTGGCCGCTGTGGATAAGTGATTGCTGGTCTGGGTGCCTGATTCTGATTGATTCTATGAGGACAAGACCCAATATCATGTGTAGATGAGCCACAGACTAAGCAAAGGTGATTAGCATGCCTGCAATCTTTCGCCAGGTGTCTGTTCCTTTTGCAGTAAAAGTAGAAATCTGGAATGGGCCGGTTATTTGGTACTCCTGGTCTCCTGGGCACAAAAGGTGGCCTTGAAGAGGCTCCTCCTGCCATCTGAGTGGCAGGGCGCTTCACAACGGCATAGTGAGGTATGCCCTTCTTCTTTACTACCGCATCATATCGACGAGCAGCTTTCAGAGCTAAGTCGTAGGTTGGGAAATCCCCTGTAGCTAAGGAAGCTTGGATTTCCGGGTCCAACCCCTGATGAAATCGTCTGGCCCTAATCTCAGCGTAGGAATGAGATATGCTGCGAACCTGTTACGGTCTTGTGTCAGCTGTGTAGTATATGATATAGAAAAATCGAATATTAAAACATATCTTACTGCTCAACATGGTGCACTCGGCATCATACCCATCCACTGATTTGCTCCATATAGAGCCTAGTTGTAGGTGGATGAATTGCTGCTCCATGTCGAATCGGGCAGTCTCTGGAAAATACTTCGCGTCGAATATGTCGCGAAACGTCTTCCATTCGATCGGTTGGGTAAGACGGCTTTCTTCCGCCTTCCACCGTACTCGGGCGTTATCTGTAAGTTGCAACTTCGCAACCCTTACCCAAGTGATGTCTGGCACTTGTGCTACTGCCAGGTCATCCTCGATGGACTGAGCCAATTCTTCAGCTTCCAGAGGGCTCTCTTTCCCAGAGAAGTTCTTAAGGTGCAGTGCCCGGAATTGCTTCACTCCGGGTGCTCCCACTTCATGACGGTTCATTAAGATAGCAGTTTGTTGCTACTGTCCTTCCAGGAGGCTCTTAATTGCCTCGAGCAGTACCGTCTGCTCGTTGATCGGAGCTACGACGGTAGGCATAAGTGGAAGAGGTGATGGTGGGGTGTTTCCATTCATGTTGGTGCCGGTATTGTTTGAAGAATCCATAACCTTGAAATAAAAATAGGGTTAGGATAGATTCAAAGAATAGGAAATGTAAAGAGCTCTTTCCCCTCGAACTCCGGGAAAAGAGACCACAATTGAATGTTTTAGTTGCCGAGTCTTATAATTCTTGTGATATATATTGCTTAGGTTTCCATGCAGAATTGACCTGCATGGGCCGCCAACAAAACCTGTCACACCCCGCTTTCCAGAGTACGGGTAAGGAGACGTGACTGGCCCGCTACGTATTTACTCAGAAACAAACACGCTAAGCGTAAATAAGTAATATAATATAAATATACACAAAAAAGACAACAGATGTAAATGAACAACAAATTTTTATTTATTAACATTCTTTACAATACAACTGGAAATGTAAATACAAGACTGAAAAGCAATGCCTAAACAATAGCATGAACTGAAATTAAAGTATATACAATTGACTAGAGCTCTGTGTCTTCTGAGAACTGCTCCAAGTCCTCTGTGCTGGGCTCGGTCTCCAAAGAATCGTGTCCTCCTGACAACATTCCAAAGAAATAATAGAAAAGGAATGTCGTCAGCGAACAATCGCTCGGTAAGTCCCAAAGAGAGATAGAAATAGAATGAACAGGTAAAGAGAATATATCTGGTAATGTAGATTATAATGTTAACGCGGTTATTTATAGCTTGGTATAGAATATGCCAGTGTATACAAAAGGAGCCCAGCTTACCCCGTGGACTATGGTATACGGATCACAAGGCCCCGTCAAAACCCACAAGACAACGACAACGGATGTTCAGGTTAGGTGTATTAAAGTGACCGTCTCGTGCCACTTTTAACGCATTCTGTACCAGTCTACCCCTTTAAATCCCCGTAATGTATTTTGTATTGATTTGTATTGTTTTGTTTAATAGATGTAAGACTTGTCGAAACCATGATATCAGTAGTTCATGTAAACGGAAAGGATGTAAACGGATAGTCATGTGAACAAGTCAATGTATATCCATGGTTCGGTCAAATCAATTCATGTTGATATAGATTGAATTCTAGTATAAATGGATTCATGTTGTATTGGAGTTATATCTGAATTGTTTTCAAATATGGATTGTTTTCAGATTTGACTGAGACTCAGATTGAGTCAGACTCTTTAAACAGAATTGAATTCTTGAGTTAGGTTTTGGAGTTATCAGTAACTGCTGCACATAGACGGCAGGATTTGTGTCTTTTTCCAAAACAATTACCGTATTGATAACCCCGTTTTAGTTGTCTACCTTAAATAGGCAAGCACCCACTTTCTCCGGCTCCATGAGGCTTAAGAGAATTGGTCCCGCTTAAACCTATATTTACTAGGGTTCTTATTGTAAATTAAAATAACCTGAGAGGGTTTTATGAAAAATAGTTTTGATATATTTTCAAAATAAAGCTCAAGTATTTATTTATCGTCTTTAGGGTTTTCATAGATGTAATTTTCATTGAATAATATATGGTACTTTCATGTAAATTGACTTGTATTGATTCTTGATGGTATTTTCATGAACTTTGTGATTCTGTTCTTTTGATTTAGAAAACATGGAATATATTATATTTTTAAAATAGATATTTTGATAATATTTATATATATATATATATATATATATTTATTAAAAATAGAATTTCTTTATTAATAGAAATCACGTTTTCTTAAAAATTGTAATAAAAATTCCATCGAGATCGGATGCTCCGTGGGGAGGTCTGCATCTCGCCTTACTAGTCCGATGGATGTACGATAACCCGCACCAACCAAATCGGATTCCCCAAAATGGGTTGTAAGGACTTAATCATCCATCGGACTTGATTAAAACAATTAAAAGAAATACGGTTTTATTAGTTTAGGGAATTTTAATGTAAAAATTGTATTGTCCCACAAAATATTGTTCCAAAAGCCATCGTGCTATGTCATGAGGAGTGTTGTGATGAGGTGGGTCATTACCTCGTGAGTTTTCTAAAGCTAATTCAAATGAACATGATGAAATATGTCGAAAATAAAGTATGTGGTATTAAACCGTAAAAATGTGATAAAAGTCGCATAACATGTTATTTTGAGATGAAACTTGTTCTAAAATGTTTGTTTATGATTGCTAAACAATATATGAAGAAATGGTAGATTTGTTATTAAGAAAAATTTGGGTTTTTAACAATTTAAAAATCAGAAGTCGGAATAACTCCGCTTCCGACGAGTTTTAAAAAGAAATCTTTATGAGAGGTGAAAAAGAGAGAAGAGGAAGGACTTACTGGATGCAAAGAAAGAGGAGAGGTCTATGAACAAGTTGAGGGTCTCTTACAGTCGTGGTGTCGTCGGATTCTTCCCGAAACGTCACCGGAACATGACCTTAGCTAACTCCACTTGTAAAACTCTTGGACTTAGAAATTTTTGAGAGTTTTGATACTAGATTTCAGAATAGAGAGGCTGGAGTGTAGGGTGGTATTTATAGGAGAAATTAGGATTTAGGGTATTGGGGAATGGAATTAAAATGCATTAACATTTTGGATTAATGCCTGATTTTAATTCTCTGGAAATGTGCAGGGAAATCAAACGGACTAGGGTTAGTGGGGTAGGCCAAAGGGTGCTGGGGAAAAAAATTGGAGCATTTTCTACGGGGGGCCCAGCGGCACCGGCCCCATGCTCGATCTCGCCGGCCAAAGAAGGGGGTAGGGTGCTTGGATGAATGACACGTGTTTGTGTCTGTTTAAATATCAATTTCCACATGTTTGAATTCTGTGTGACTTTTCATTTTACGTGTAGTGCACGTGCAAACTTTTGAGCTTCTAAAAATTTAAAAGAAAAATCAGCAAAAATATATGTGGCTGAGGGGATTTGAACATAGGGGCTATGTCACAGCAGTGCAAGGCTTTACCAATGAGCTACAAGTGTTTTCTTGCTGTTCAAAAGCAAATTAAATACTTATAGCATACACAAGATTGCAAATACTCCATTTGTACATTAACTTTTAAACAAATTTTCTGTACATTAAAACAGAGTCGTTACAATTGTTGTCTTTCATGACTATGAAATATGGTAAATGGATGTTAAGACCACTTTTCTAAATGGTGATTAAGAAGAGAGCGTGTATACGACAGCCAGAAAACTTCGTAGATAATGGGAGCAGCAGAAAAGTGTGCAAGCTGCTTAAATCAATTTATGTATTAAAGCAAGCGTCGCGGAGCTAGAACATCTGTTTTAATGTAGTTGTCGAAGAGTTTGACTTCATCAAAAATATAGATAAACCATGTATCTATAAAAGAGTTGTAAGGAGCGTTGTCGTATTTCTCGTATTACACGTGGATGACATTCTCTTGATAGGAAATAATATTCCTACGCTACAATCGGTCAAACTCTTCTTATCACATAAATTCTTCATGAAAGACCTGGGTGATGCCTCCTACATCCTGAGAATTAAGATCTATAGGGATAGATCTAAAAGAATGTTGGAATTGTCTCAATCCAGGTATATAGATACCATACTAAAAATGTTTAGTATGAAAGATTCTAAGTGCAGTAATTTACTCGCTTGTCACGGAATCACCCTCTTTAAAAAGATGTCTCTCATGACTGATGAAGAGAAGGATCGCATGAATGATATATCCTATGCTTCGACGGTGGGATCCAACATGTATGCGATATTATGTACCAGACCGGATGTAGCTTACGCACTTAGCATAGTAATTAGGTATCAATCGAATCTAGGGGAGAACCACTGGACAGCCGTGAAAAACATTCTTAAGTACCTGCGAAGGACTAAAGAAATGTTCTTGGTGTATGGTAATGGCGATCTCTAAATTGAGGCCTTTACCGATTCAAGCTTCCAAAGTGGCATAGATGACAGCAAGTTTGTCTCGGGTTATGTGTTTACCCTCAACAGAGAGATGGTCTGTTGGAAGAGTTTCAAACAGGACACCGTAGCAGACTCGATGATGAAGGCTGAATATATCACTGCTAACAATGCTGCCAAAAAGGCTATCTGGATGAGAAAGTTTATAACTAAGTTTGGAGTTATTCCAACCATTGTTGATCAAATACCCTTGTATTGTGATAACAATAGGGCTATAGCGCTAGCCAAGGAACCCCGGTCCCATCAGCGATTTAGACATATTCTGAGACGGTATCACCTGATCCGGGAGATATTTGATCGCCGCGAGATCGAGATTCGTAGAGTAGACACGAAGGACAACACAGCGTATCCACTCACTAAGGCCCTCCCTTAAACACAGTTCAAGCGACTTTTTGAGATGTTGGGTATGCGATACTGCAACAAATGGCTTTAGTGCAAGTAGGAGATTATTAGATATGTATACCCTAGAGACCATTATTGTATATTATAGTGGATACTTGGACATATGTATTTACAGGACAGTCTTGCTTGATATGATAGTATGCTATTTGGTTTGTCTTTACCATTCATGTGTATAGTTTTACTTGATATTACTGTCGCTAATACATGTTGATAAAGCCCGTAGGATCTTTACTTGACTACCAGGATTATGATAGGAATCATACTAGTTGGGCCTGGGTAGTCTATAGCGCATCCTTAAATGTTCCTAGTCGTGGGAACTTCGAGACTAGGCATCGATACACTAAAGTAGACTAGTGTATATGTTTCTTGATCCCGATCAGGGCGATGGTTGTTCCCACAGCCATTGGTGTTTGGCACATAAGATTGTATATAGGTATTCATTAGAGAATGAGTTTCACCGAGGAGAACTCCTAAATGGTATTGTACCTATCATCAAATAGCAGTTTTCTGGGGACATGAGTATAGGGTAATCTATAGATCTGAGATCATCATAGTGTCTTGTGTTTTTCCCACCATGCTTTGATTATTACCCTACCACGGTTTTAAAGAGCCGTGCAAACAGGTTTTAGTTGGGTACAGTCCCGAAGCACATGGAGACAGTGAGCAATCGGAAGGGATTCATCTCTCCGGGTATGGGGAGTTGATGTTGTGTTGTGCCATATCGGCTGTAACCACAAGTCCATGGCCAGGGTAGATGAGATTTTCTGATAAGTGTTATCAGTAGTTTCTCGGTTGGTTATAGTTTTATATCGGCATGACTTATCGGGTTATTGGGGGTCTGACGGATTCCACCCTCTAGACTCGGTATGCGACACTCTTAGACGAAGGGACCAGACTGTATGGAGACTATCGGTTTTAGGCTCTTTAAGATTTTGGATGAGCATACTTGTCGATCTTCCTTTTTGATCAATACATGGGTAGCCGTTACGTGTGGTTAGTACCGCTGACGTGCTTATAGGCTATGCATATGATCCTAATCTATTGTCAACGTATTGTTGAGTCTTTAGAGACCCACACAGAGGCTTCCCAGCACAGGAAAAATGATGTATGGCACGTATAGGGATACGTACGGGAGTTCGATTAAACACGTGTATTTGATACACGTATTTTAGTCGAGTTTTTTATGATATTAGCCGGTATATATATTGATATAACCAGGTTATTAAATCAAGTGTTGATTTAATAATTAAATGTATAATTATATATTGATATAGATATACATTTACTAATATCATGTTCACTTTTATTTTCTTCTCTTCTCTTTAATTTATATTTATATATGATATAAATATATATATAATGTCATGTATATCGATAACTGTGTATCCATATGTTTAAATCTATACCTATTTTGCATACTACATCACATTATTCCATTTTATTGTTACATTGGTACCCCATACTTATTTTTTGTGTACCCATGCTTAGTATAGTTTGATTATGAGCACCCACGTGATACTTGGGCACCCCCTGACATGACTTGATACACTATTACTTGACACGACTTGATACCGTGCACTACTGGACATGATTGGATTTATATACACTACCTGACTTGACCTGATGTACCACAGCTTGACCTGTTACCTGATCTTGTTACTAATACCAACAACCTTGACATGTTGTCCCTACGGACATTTCTTGTTGTCTATTCAGACAAACCTGTACCTGCTTGATCATGTGTTGGCATTAGCTCCAGATTTATCAATACCTGACTTGAACACATAACTTGGGGGTATGGGGAAATCAATGATGAAACCTGACTTGTAACTCGACGGTTCGATACCTTTACTGATCAGTCTTACGGGCTAGGCCAGCCCGGGGTGATGCTGCTGACATCACTCATCGTTACATACTACCTTTTACTGCCTAGCGGCACGTCTCGGATTCAGCCCGAGAATCTTGACCGTGGTCCCGGGAACGCATGGGATACTATTGAGTTACATCGATGATTCATCAAATTGATTTCGAAGACTTGAGAGTAGTTAACACAGTAGACCAGTTTAGATTACTCACTGCACACTACCCTTCACTGTCCTTATTTATATTGTTGTTTTATCTGTTTTACCGTTTATACTCATACCTGCATGTCTTACTACCCCTGTTTATATTATTGCTTGATATTATGACGCACTGACGTCTGGGTTTTGCATGGCCCAGATTCTTTACCTTTGCTGCAGGCTGATTGAAAGAAATCTCGGTGTGTCGGTAGAAAATGTATAGAAATCACAACCAAAGAAATTTTTGGCCGCAATCAATAACGGTGTCGATTGTAGCGCGTTAGCGAGTGCGGATCGTCCACAGGGAAAGTGAGATCCGTTCGAATTTGAATTAGATGAGTCGAAAATTAAAGAGAAAAGAAAAAGACAATTCAATTCAAGATTTTAAAAGTGAATTTCAAGAATTATTAAAATCTAGATCTAATAATAAGAAAACATTAAAATCAAGAATCAAGAATTGATGATTTCCAATCGAATTGGGTTTCAAGAATCGAAGTGAGGCTCGTAGGAATCGATCGAATCTATAGACGTGATGAAAACTAGTGATTACGTTTTCTTATCCATTAATGATTCGATGCTAGATCGATGACGATTAATCGAGGTTTAAGGATCTTTTGAAGGAACTAGGGTTTCTTCATCTCATCCTTTGTCCTTTCGATGAATCTCATTCAAAAAGCTAGCCTCTCATAAATTCAAGCATCGATCGTGGATCGCTAATTAAGAGCGAAAACATTCAAGAAAGTATCGCTCAAAACTAGGTTGTCGATGTTTCAATTTACAAGAGTTTACAAAACTTATAGGAATTAAGAATCGTTTCAAGATTTGTAACATCATCATCTATTGATTCTCTCGACTCCTTCACGAGCGGAGTTTTACTCAAACATCATATCAAAGAACACAATCAAGAATTAAGATCTAATCATGATGCAAGAATGTAAAGAAAGCAAGATAAAGAATTTCACCTTTTATTTATCAACAATTTTGTTACAATTCTTTCAAGATCTACAATGAGGAAAGAACTTGATCGTCGATTGGCTTCGCACGTCTTCGTGGGTCGCGGATCGTCTTGGACCACTTGCTCGGATGAAGATCGGCTTCGCTCCTAAAAGGTTGAAGGCTTCTTGCTTGAATTGTACTCGGAGATCTTGAATTTGGTTTTGGTGATTGGATTAGGGTTAGGGTTACAAGTTGTGTCACTCAACTTGTGTTGGGAATTGGAGAACTACTCAACAACTCAACAACCTTGAGATAGAAGCCTTAGGGTCCCTTTTATAGCCTTGATTAGGATTAGCTTCCTTTAGAAGATAGGTTTAGTTTAGCTTCCCTTGTAAGCTTGGTAGTTAGGTTAAAGGGTCTAGAGTTAGTTAGTTAGGGTTAGCTTCCTTCATAAGCTTGGAGGTTAGGGAGAAGCTTCTAGGCTTAGGTAGTTATGTGGCTTGCTTTGGAAGCTTGAGGGTGTTTAGCTTGAACCATAAGCCTTGCTGTTCTGTCAGAAACTTCTAGAGTTCTCTGGAGTTTGAAGTGGCTTAAAGAGGTTCTGAAGCTGAACTGAGAAACCCTGCAAATTCTCTGCTGATGTCATCCCTATGTGGCCGCGGATCCGCCGCGTAAAGGGGGCTCTGGCCGCGGATCCACGGCCATATAGAGGCTTCAGTGTATGATTTTTGCTGTGCTGCTTTGTATTGGCTTTAATGCTGTTTCCTGATGTGTGGAATCCCATAATTCTTTCTTGATCACTGCCAGATTTCAAGTCTTGGACTTAGCGTATTTTTAACAGCACTTTTAACTGTTTTGGCTCTTTTCCTGGAATTTCCTGCACAGATTCTCGAGACAAGTGTTGCGCTATACAAACATTATGCGATGCAATGATAAACACTCAATTTCCCTCAAAATGTCGGTTTTAAAGTATAACACATGTTATTTGGTATTTTACAGTCAATTTGCTAATATGTGCTATATTAATACCGAACACCTTTAGATGAGTACAAATGGTAGGGAAATTGACGTGTTAAAAATGCAATATTTTCGACTGATCAAATTCTCCCAAACTTATTTTCGGTCGTCTCGAGCGAACTGTTTTATTAAAAAGAGAAGGAGAAAATAAAGAAAGAGAAAACTAACTAGCACACTTTCGTAGGCAACACGATTGCACTGAGCACGTGCAACAAGCCTTTAAACCTCTAGGTGTCCCTAGTAGGAGGAGTGTTGTCTCCTGAGGGTTTTCAGCGGATTGCACCCACAAAATCCAATAATAAAAGGAAGAGCGTGAAAGTTACATATAAAGATAAGAATTATAAAAGAAAGACTTTGAAAACTAGAGTTTCCAACTATGCTAGCTTTTCGGTTGTCATGAGCCCTATCTTAATAGTCATGAAAAGATGTTAGAAATCACATCATCCCTCAATAAAACATCGTCTTTATTCTTCATTCCTATCTTTCTTCCAAACATCGATCATATAACCCTACGTGTGTGTAAAGAACATCCCTACACCCGGAGAATTCAATTCAAGCTATCATACTCTTGTCCATCTGCCTCAGTACTTTTTAATTTGATGAATATTTAGATTTGCTCACACATTTTCATGCGACCGTTAATACTTCTTGAGGTACTAACCGACCGATTACTCATGTGCTTGCTTATTAGGTGTATTTTCCTCGTCTTGCATCACCTAAGGCTTAGCAGTG
Organism: Agapanthus africanus; assembly: GCA_030015575.1. NCBI lineage: Eukaryota > Viridiplantae > Streptophyta > Magnoliopsida > Asparagales > Amaryllidaceae > Agapanthus > Agapanthus africanus. The sequence continues at coordinate 533,946,685 of JASDDO010000010.1, forward strand.
ACTCCCAGACCAGTTGGTCTAAGGCACTAGGTGATGAAGCACCCTCGCTATATTTTTTTATTGTTGCCTTGGTGATAATAAAACCAGCGTTCATTTTTCTCACCATTTTATTATATTTTTTTATTCAATTTTTTATTTCCTTCATACTTTGGCTTTTAGACAAGGGCATTTCAAGGTATCCTCTACTATCCCAAGCTTCAAGACGTGTGTAAGTGCGAATAGTAGGGTATCAACGTTCAAATGTTTGGCTTCCAGAATAGGAACTATTTTTCAGACTTAATTTTATCCTCAGATTAGTGACTTCTTTCATCTTACTAACCCTTGGGACAACGGCTCATAACTACTTATTACTAGTTCGTTTAAGAAAACTTCTAATTTTCTTGGTTTTCTTAAATTTTTCCAATCTTTTGGATGTAATTTTTCACTATCTAATCTTTTATTATTTTATTTATGTACAAATTTTTATTTTTTATTTTTTTGAAAATTTTTAAATTTTTATATGTTTTAAAATGTTTTGTGCTTATGCAAAGTGATATGCAAATGATGCGAAAATAAGCACAAACCTCCCCCAAGCTTGTTTTCAACAGTGTCCTCACTGTTGCCATCTGCTAAATCTTGAAAACCTGTAAGCTTGGGAGGAAATTTATTAAATGGGGGCAATAAATATGATCATGAAAATCCTCCCCCAAACTTATTTTTGGCTCACTATTGAAAAAAATCATTTTCAAGAGCCAGATTATACCCCTTCCAAACTTGAGTTAAGCCATGTTAATCTTTTGAAAATCACAAGAGGGGGTCAAGATTATTGGTCGATGCCAAGCTTTGCAAAGACTGAAGGTTAACACCAACCATTCAAAAAATTTATCAATGTAGTGCATCAGTTGGTGGAAAGACATGTTATATGGAGCCAGAAAGAAGTGGGGAAAAGGTAAGTGGTGGGATAGAATGTGTTTGTGTCTCGTTTTGGAGAGACGATGCAGTGATTGTGATGGATTATTCGTATTCTCTTTACAGTCCAGAAGAAGGGGTGGAGGTTCAATTTCTTTGTATTGAGGTGGATTCTTCTCAACACCCGTGTTTGCTAAAAATGCGAGTTCATCAGCGAAGATTTCCTCAAAAGTCTCATCAATACCCCGAAGAATAATATCATCACAAAGCGCAGGGTGATCTTCAGACTCCAAAAGCAGTTCATAATCAGTGTTAGTTGTTGACCCGGACAACTCGGTGGAAGAGTCCGTATGTGTATGATACATAGTTGGGTCAAACAACAACATATGAAAAGAGTCTAGATCAGTATCATGAGGATCATCAAATTCGCTGATGTCGACATCCATTAATTCGACAGAACAGACCTGAGCAGTAGGTTCGGAGGGTACACTTCCCAACTTGTAAATGTTCAGCTCAATTGACCTATTCCCGAAGGATAGGGTCATAGAGCCATTACGACAGTTGATGGAAGTGGCCAAAAAGGGGCGACCAAGAATCGCCGGAATTTGATTCCGTGGGTTCGCTACAGGCTGTGTATCAAGTACAATAAAGTCCACAGGGAATACAAATTCCCCGATTTTTATTAACACGTCCTCCAGTTCACCCTTAGATTTGGTGATTGATCGTCAGCCATCTGGAGAGTGCAATGGGCTGGTTTCAACTCTCCGATCCCTAACTGCTCGTAAACCAAGTATGGAAGCAAGTTAACACTAGCGCCCAGGTCAAGTAGAGCACGGTTGATGTATTTTTCCCCAATAGAAATAGAAATAGTAGGATAGCCAGGATCCTTATGTTTCCTCGGTAATTGTTGGGGGAAAGTCGTGTCTACAGTCTTTGCCATGAATATCTTCTTGGGCACTTGAGTCTTCCTCTTTCTAGTGCACAAGTCTTTGAGAGTTTTCGCATAAGCGGGGACTTGTTGTATTGCATCTAGAAGAGGGATGTTGATGTTAACCTGTTTCAAGATTTCAGTGATCTTCTCCATTTGCGGACTTGGTCTGTTTCCCCTTAACCGATTCGGATAAGGAGCTTGGGCAATAAGGTCGGAGTCCAACACTGGAGAAGATCGTGTGGGTGGAAACGATCTAAGAATAGGAGTGGGGATCGTTTTCGGTTGACTAGAAGAGGTTTGCTGAGGTGTCGAGCCTTGGTGAAAACGGAGAATAGGCTCGGAAGAAAATGGTAGGGTAGACGAACTGGGGTCAGAATTAGAAGAAGTGGAAGGAAAAGTCTCAGCCGGGGTATCATCGATTGATTTTTTATTATTATCAATCTCCTCACCAACATGATTGTCAAGCACTCTTCCAGATCTCAACGTGGTGATTGCATTCACATGATGTGAATAGTTAGGATTGGGTAAAGGTTGAGCTGGAAGTTTCCCTTTCTCTCTTGCACTCATTTCGGCTTTTAATTGTGCAATTTCTGCTTCCATCGATCTTATACTCTCAGCTTGGGAAACTGAGTTTTTCTTTATATCATTGACAGAAGACTTAACCTCAGCCGACACTTCCATGAAATTTGACAAAAGTGATTTCATGGTCTGTGTGAATGCAGAGAATTCATCAGAACAGGTCAACTGCAAAGGATTAGAAGGTGCAGGAGTGTTGACCGGATTTTGGAAGTTTTGTGCTTGGAAGGGGTGCTGACTCAATTGAAGTGGTTGCTGTTGTGGTGGAGGAACCCTTTGAAAATTATTTTGGTTTGAAACCGTGTTTTGATTCTGTTGTTGGTTTCAAGCAAAATTAAGGTGATTCCTCCAACCCTGATTATAAGTGGAAGAAAATGGATCGTTCCTAAGTCATTGTTGGAAAGCAGAATTGATATGCTCATGACCTTGAAACGAAGAGTTCATTGGACATTCTTCCGTCAAATGAGAAGGATCAGAACAGCATCCACATACAGTTTTGGAAAGTGACATTTGATTTAGGGCGGCGGCTAAAAATTTATTTTCCATAGTCTCGAGTTTCTTTTGCATGGCTGACATCTTAGCTCTAACTCCTATGGAAACATCATATTGGTTATTGCCACCCCTAGACGATTGACTCACACCCTCCCACTGTAAAGATTTTTCAGCGAAATCTTCTAGGAATTTCCAAGCTTCCCCGTCATCTTTGGTCATGAAAGTGCCTTCACACATGGATTCAAGGGTCTGTTTTATGGTAGGATTAATGCCCTCATATATGATTCTGCACAGATCCCATCTAGGGATTCCGTGATGTGGACATTGAACTAACAGATCCTTGAAGCGTTCAAGACACTTTGAAAATGGTTCATTTAGAAGCTGGGTGAATTGATTTATTTCGCTACGGACTCGAGCTGTCTTATGATTAGGGTAGAATTTCTTTAGGAATGCTTTGACGAATTCTTCCCAGTTTGAAATGGAATGTGCGGTTGTGTTATACAGCCACTTCTCAGCTATATCGCACAAGGTAAATGGGAGAAGACGTAAACGCATAGTATCCACAGAAAGTTGTGAAGTACCCATCATTGCGCATGCATTTTCAAATTTCGTAATAAAGACATATGCGTCTTCAGACTCGAGACCGTGATATTTAGGTAGAAAATTGATGTATTGGGTTTTATTTCAAAATTGTCCCCGTTGGCTGGTGGAATGGTGAGACAGGTCGAAAGAGGACCTCGCATAGGGTAGCATCTCTCCTGGAGAAAGATGCGGGGTGGATTCTGCGCACCTGCGGACGGCGGCAGAGTAGTGGTAAAGAAGTTCGATGGAGAAGCGTCCATCGAAGTGGGTGTGGTGGTAGGTAAAGAAGAAGTAAACGTAGAAATACCGACTTCGGAGTCGATCGGGGAAACGCGGACTAAACGGGCACTAGAATCTCGTGTCCAGCCTATCTTGCACTAAAGGGTTTAGCACAAGTGGCAGCGTTAATATAATTAAGGAAAATGATAAGTTGGTGTTTGTTTTGAAAAAGAATACGGATTTTTGAAAAAATGATGCAAATCACAACAAATGCACAAGCAAAACCCTAAGTCTAATGGTCACTTGGGTCAAGTCTCTAGACCGCTCCTAACTGCCAGAAGACAAATCGCAGGATCAATCCTCTACTACCTCTTTGTCCCTCCTATGGCCAGGTAAGTGGGAGGTTCTCCACTACGTAAGTAGTGGGCCTAATTAAGTAACCACTTGCCTTAGACACACTTGCCTTAGACACCATAAAAGAAACGCGGATAAGCAATAGATTACCCACGACCTCCTTCTGTCCTAAGTGAGCACGACGGTCCTTAGAGTCATGTCTAGATATTTTTTAGTTAATGAAGGTAATGCGGATGCAGTTTTGTGATTTCCGGGGCTTAGGAAGGGTAATGAACTCCCCACCTAATCTGAATTTGGTCTTTGCCCCTTAATTTCTGTATTAAAAATGCAAACAACCAAGATCAAACAAGCACAATTTTTAGTTTTGCGGCGCTGCGGATTTTTGCAAAGAAACCTGCAGAAAATTGTTATTGGAGCAGATGAGGAAAGAGATAAGAAAGTGAGGGAGTTACTGAGAGATTTTGGTACACTGATGCTTCTGACACGCGGCGGATCCACCGCAGATGCGCTTAAATGCCGCGGAACCGCGGTGAAGTTATTTGATCACTGCATAAAAAATTCAAGAACTGCTTCTGTTGCTTCACTGAACTCCCTGGATTATTCTGAAAAAAAATTCACTTGCTCCACAGATTCCAGATTTTCTCGCAACATATCACAACAAATCGTTTAATGTTTGCGCGAATTTTGATCTAAAAATTCTGATGGAATAAATTTTTCAACTCAAATTTCAAAAACGAACTAATTAGCACACGATCCCCGGCAACGGCGCCATTTGATTGAATGAAATCTCGGTGTGTCGGTAGAAAATGTATAAAAATCACAACCAAAGAAATTTTTTACTGCAATCAATAACGGTGTCGATTGTAGCGCGTTAGCGAGTGCGGATCGTCCACAGGGAAAGTGAGATCCGTTCGAATTTGAATTAGATGAGTCGAAAATTAAATAGAAAAGAAAACAACAATTCAATTCAAGATTTTAAAAGTGAGTTTCAAGAATTATTAAAATCTAGATCTAATAACAAGAAAACATTAAAATCAAGAATCAAGAATTGATGATTTCCAATCGAATTAGGTTTCAAGAATCGAAGTGAGGCTCGTAGGAATCGATCGAATCTATAGAGGTGATGAAAACTAGTGATTACGTTTTCTTATCCATTAATGATTCGATACTAGATCGATGACGATTAATCGAGGTTTAAGGATCTTTTGAAGGAACTAGGGTTTCTTCATCTCATCCTTTGTCCTTTCGATGAATCTCATTCAAAAAGCTAGCCTCTTGTAAATTCAAGCATCGATCGTGGATCGCTAATTAAGAGCGAAAACATTCAAGAAAGCATCGCTCAAAACTAGGTTATCGATGTTTCAATTTACAAGAGTTTACAAAACTTATAGGAATTAAGAATCGTTTCAAGATTTGTAACATCATCATCTATTGATTCTCTCGACTCCTTCACGAGCGGAGTTTTACTCAAACATCATATCAAAGAACACAATCAAGAATCGAGATCTAATCATGATGCAAGAATGTAAAGAAAGCAAGATAAAGAATTTCACCTTTTATTTATCAACAATTTTGTTACAATTCTCTCAAGATCTACAATGAGGAAAGAACTCGATCGTCGATTGGCTTCGCACGTCTTCGTGAGTCGCGGATCGTCTTGGACCACTTGCTCGGATGAAGATCGGCTTCGCTCCTAAAAGGTTGAAGGCTTCTTGCTTGAATTGTACTCGGGGATCTTGAATTTGGCTTTGGTGATTGGATTAGGGTTAGGGTTACAAGTTGTGTCACTCAACTTGTGTTGGGAATTGGAGAACTACTCAACAACCTTGAGATAGAAGCCTTAGGGTCCCTTTTATAGCCTTGGTTAGGATTAGCTTCCTTTAGAAGCTAGGTTTAGTTTAGCTTTCCTTGTAAGCTTGGTAGTTAGGTAGAAGGTTCTAGAGTTAGTTAGTTAGGGTTAGCTTCCTTCATAAGCTTAGAAGTTAGGAAGAAGCTTCTAGGCTTAGGTAGTTATGTGGCTTGCTTTGGAAGCTTGAGGGTGTTTAGATTGAACCATAAGCCTTGATGTTCTGTCAAAAACTTCTAGAGTTCTCTGGAGTTTGAAGTGGCTTGAAGAGGTTCTGAAGCTGAACTGAGAAACCCTGAAAATTCTCTGCTGATGTCATCCCTATGTGGCCGCGGATCCGTCGCGCAAAGGGGGATCTGGCCGCGGATCCGCGGCCCTATAGAGGCTTCAATGTATGATTTTTGCTGTGCTGCTTTGTATTGGCTTTAATGTTGTTTCCTGATGTGTAGAATCTCATAATTCTTTCTTGATCGCTACCAGATTTCAAGTCTTGGACTTGGCGTATTTTTAACAGCACTTTTAACTGTTTTGGCTCTTTTCCTGGAATTTCCTGCACAGATTCTCGAGACAAGTGTTGCGCTATACAAAGATTATGCGATGCAATGATAAACACTCAATTTCCCTCAAAATGTCGGTTTTAAAGTATAACACATGTTATTTGGTATTTTACAGTCAATTTGCTAATATGTGCTATATTAATACCGAACACCTTTAGATGAGTGCAAATGGTAGGGAAATTGACGTGTTAGAAATGCAATATTTTCGACTGATCACAGGCCGAGCAGGAGTATTTCAGTCAGCAGGATGAGCGGTGAGGATTTGTTAGTAGTTAGTTTATTTTTTCCTTTCAGTATTTTCATTCCTGATGTGAGCCCGCATTATGGGACATACATTCCAGTTTATTCCTGTATTGGATCTTTTGCTTCCGCATTATTTTATTCTTGACTCACTTATTTTGGCTTATGGACATGTGTTAGATAGTTTATTATTGTTCTTGATATCTCTACAGCCATAATGTGACTGTGGAAGGATATTTCCTATCCACAGGTAGCATGGTTGGCTATATCACGTGCCTATCTTAGCGTACTCTGGGAAGTGGGGCGTGACATGGTTTGTTTGGTATCAGAGACATAGGATCTAAGTTAATCGGGTTTGATTCTTTTGTAGTTGGGTATTGGACCCAATACACGAATCAGAATACTCGTGATTAGGAAACATGTCCTGCCACCTTACCGTCTTACCATTTTTGAATCTTCACTTCCTCCTGATTCTACTTTTACGATATGCAAACCTCTTTTGCATCTCGACTCGAAACCTGGCTTCCAATTGATTATCTCTAGAACTTAGGCGACTTGGGTGGAGTTATGTAATTATAGCTATGTACCGCGGCATGGTTACAATGCGGTACTCTATTTAAGTAACTTGGGGTTGTAGCCTTGATTCATATCCTTGATCTATATTTTGAATCTGTTATCATACTAATCCTTTCGGTGTTTTGATTTCAGGAACATGGTAGACAAGAATCTGAAAACGTACCAAAGGCGTGTTGACGAAGCCGCTTTGCTTGGAGTAATCCATGGGATGCTGGAGAACCAAAAGCGACAGACCGAGCTGAACCAGCAGCAAGCTGAAGCTTTTCAGGAAGGTTTGTGGAACGTCCAGCAGTCCGTAAACAATGTTGTAGCCAGACCAGTTGATCGTGTGGGTACCGTGGCAGATTTCAGGAGACTGGGTTCGTCTGTCTTTACTGGCCTGGAGGAGCCGTTGCCAGCGGAGCAGTGGCTGGTTGATACGGAGAATTTACTCGTTGCGGCACAGATCCAAGAAGATAAGAGGGTGGATGTGGTACGCATCCAGTTGGTGGACTATGCCCGTGAATGGTGGCTTGTGGAAGAGACCCGCTTGCCCAAGCCGATCAGTTGGGCAGATTTTTCGAAAAGTTTCTTGGAGAAGTTCTTCCCGCAGACTGTACGGGAGGAAATGGAAGAGAAGTTCATCAGTTTGAAGCAGAACGGCGCACCTGTGGATGTACATGCAGCTGAGTGGACGCGGCTCAGTAGATTCGCTGGACCTTTGGTTGCCAACGATGCTGATAGGGCAAGGAGGTTCATGCGCAGTTTGGATGTGGACATCCAGAGACAGATTGTATCCCTGGGTTTGACTACTTTCTCACAAGTACTTACAGCGGCCCGAGAGCAGCAGAGCCTATCTATGAAGACTGGGAGTACGCAGCAGCCAATAGTTACAGTATGAAAGCCGACATTTGCACCGAACCGAGCGCATGTACGCAGAGGTATTCCGGTGAACCGACGTGGAGTAACACCTATGAAGAAGCCGGTTGTCATGGATCAAAGAAGGAGCGTGATTTGTGACTACTGCCATTTACCTGGACATGTGCAAAGAGATTGTCGAAGGATGCGGGGACTCTGTTTAGTTTGTGGATCGGCGGATCATACTATCAACTCTTGTCCGTCGAAGCTTCGCACGAAAGATGATGTTCAGAAGCCGCCGTAGAAACCGTTTCAGGGACAGAAGCAGCTGACTCAGGGACCCAATCAAGCTCGAGCATTTACCCTGACGGCTGAGGAAGCCAAGGCTTCAGGAGAAGTTGTTTCAGGTATTCTACTGGTTCATGGTTTTCCCGCATTAGCGTTATTCGATTCTGGTGTATCCCATTGTTTTATGTCGTCCAAGTTTATTGCTACACACTCGATTGCTTGCACGACCCTGTCTAGTTGTTGGGACATACACACTGGGAATAGGAAGATCATATCTAGTAGAGAATGTAAGGATTGTGCAGTTGTTGTTTGCGGACGGGAGCTATTTGCAGATTTCTTGGTGATTGATACAGGCAGCTATGAAGTCGTCTTGGGAATGGATTTTCTCGGCACTTTCCACGCTCACATTGATTGTAGGGCAAAGAAAGTAATTTTTCAGATTCCCGGACAACCAGAGTTTATCTTTACTGGAGGAAGCAGTTCTGTCGGGCCAGTCGTAGGGTCCCGGTAGCGCCCCGGCTGTCGAAACGCGGCCAAAATACGGAACAAAAATTTATTAAACCGGCGCTACCGCTACCCGATTCCCGGATCGACCTTAAACCCAAAACTAGCAAACTAAGAAGAGGTTAGAATCGTTATACCGAGATGATCCAAGTCCTTCGGTCTTCATTCCAAGCTCCTAGCGATCCTTTGATGATGTTTGGTTGCCGGTCTTCCTCCATCTCCGATGATCCACCCGAGGGAAACGGCGCAAGCTTCAACATCGACAAACGAGGTAACCGACGCTCCAAAGTCGCTAGCCATGGAGAGTGGGGGTGCATGAAAGTGTCACTACCATTTTCTCTCTATTCTTGTGCTCAATGGAGCAACCATAGAAGAAGAATGAGGTGATGAAGTCTTGGCATGAACCAAAAATAGTGAAGGCTTTTGTGTGAATGAGAGAGTGGGAGTATAGAAAGCATAATGTAACCAAAAAAAAATGAAAAACCCCACCCATATTGTGGCCGCCCCCCCCCCCCCTCTTTCATCCACAAAAAAATGTCATTTGTTTAATTTCATTAAACAAATCCAAACAATGACATACACCATGCTTTGACCCATGCCTTGACTTAGTCACCTTTTCCACCTCATTTCCTAATTAATTTTCTAAATGAAAATCAATAATGAGGTGGCATCTTCTTCTAGAAGATATTCCGTAGAAAATACAGAATACTTCCCGGTATATGTACCGAAATACATATACGCGTAGTCGTACCAAAATACGAATAGCCGAGAGAGAAAACGAATAGTGAACAATAATACTAGAATACGTATATAAATTATTAAATCAAAACCTGATTTAATAAACTGGCTTAATCCTAAGCCGCTAGTATTATCAACCGTCCAATTAAAGTCTGTGCAGCAAGTGCACATATTTAATCGGACATCTGTATATATCAGCATACCTCATGTACACCATATCGCCTGAACCGTGAAAACCCTCTGTGTGGGACTCTAAAGACTCATCAATACGCTGGCAGTGGGTTTAACCACAAGCACGTCAGCGGCACTAGCTGTACGTAACGGCTACCCAGGTATTGAGCGAAAGGGAGGCCGACGAGCAAACTCATCCTGAACCCCTACTGAGCCTAACAGTGACAATATCCGTACAGTCCGGTCTGTTCATCTAAGAGTATCGCATATCGAGTCTGGAGGGTGGATAAAGTCAGACCCCCAACAACGCGACATTTAGTGTCGGTATGAAACCCATCACCACCTGAGAAACTATCGATCCTGGATCGGTAGTTCTCGTCCACCGTGGCCAAAGATTTATGGTGATGGCCATCCGTACACAACGCGAAATCAACCTCCAATACCGGGAGAGACGAATCCCCAACGATCCGATCACTGCTTCCATGTGGCTCGGGACTGTACCCAACTAAAACCTGTTTGCACGACTCCTTTGAGCCGTGGTAGGGCAGTAATCAAAGCACAGTGGGAACTCACACGAGACAAATGACGATCTCAGGTCGACAGACTAACCTGTACACATGTCACCTGGGAACTGCTATCTGACAATAGGTATAATACCAACTAGCAGGTTCCCGGCGAGTCCGTCCAGTGTACTCATAACCCAATGAGCACCTGTATACTATCTTAGGTGAACAAACTAACACCAATGGCTTGTGAGACCTGGCCACCGCCCCTCGTCGGGGTCTCGATCAGTATACACTAGTCTACACTGGAGTATCGATGCCCAGTCTCAATACTCCTACGACTAGGGACATTTAAGGATGTGCTTATAGACCCCAGCTCCCACATATATGATCGCCATCATAATGCTGGCAGTCAAGCAAGAATCATATGGGCTCTATCAACACGTATATGATGATAAAGACAAACCAGATAGCATACTATCATCTTGAGTAAGACTGTTTCATCGGTATAGGTCCTGCCTCAATCATCATAATCACAAGTCCGCGACTATGATAATTGCCTTTAGGGCACTATAGCCAACAATCTCCCACTTGCACTTAAGGCCAATTATTGCGATGTCGCATACTCAAAGCCCGTGTGATACCGAACACCCAACTTCTCTACTAATCAGTTTCGCAAAGTCTGTTTGCGAAAACGATTGCGTTCGAGAAATAGCCTCAGTGAGTGGATCTGCTCCAACGTTTCTTTCTATATCTCTCTATATCTCAACATCGCAGAGTAAGCTATCTCCCGAAATGAGCAATACTTGTCTTAGAATTTGTCTGGATGTCTGATGGGACCCAGTTCATAAATGAACTTCAAATCCAGCAAACTACTTAGACTGTATCGTCCACTGAATTCAATCAGTATCCTGTGTCATGCCTTCCCTCAATATTCGCTTGGACCACCTGTCCACCATACTGTCCCTTAGAAGAGGGAAAAACTATAACTCTGACAGTCACTCTGTCATCCATGTCACTTTGGAAGCCTGATATAATAACCGTCTCCTGAAGGAGGCTGTCGTTACCATATCGCAAGAACATCCATTTATGTTCAATAACTGCTTCCCAACGTTTCTCCAGGATTGGATTAATATATCTTTATTGCAGCTAGTGCAAAAACCAATATCTGGTGTGGTACTTGACATTTCATGATTAACTCAATTGCCTAAGCAGGTGATATGCTAATCATGTAGAACCCTCTCCCCTTTAGTCTGTAAGATACCTTTAGAGAGGTTGACTCCATCACCTGCAGGTAAACCACCATGCCAGGAGTCGTCCATTTAATGTCAAAATACCTAGATTAGGATACTTCCCAAATCTAGATCTAAAACTATAGATCTAGTAACCAGAAACCTGATATCATAGTCACAAATTCGTCGTTCGGGAATAATTCGGCGAGGTCGAAAATTCGGATTCGGAGAACTATTCGGAAAAAATCGGCAGGTATTCGGGAAAGATTCGGTAAGTGTTCGGGAAATGTTCGGGAAGGATTTCGAGCAATAAATTAATATATGAGACGCTGGGTTTTGATTTTATGAATTATTTGCTGTTTTTTTGAATTATTCGCTGTTTTTCACATAATTCGGGAATAATTCGCGAATTATTCGCGAATTATTCGGCCAGTTCGGCAATGACGATTAATTCGGAGATTAATTCGTCTGATCAAAAATTCGCGAATTATTCGCGAATTCGGCGAATAGTTCGCGAATTATGTGACTATGCCTGATATTACATCCATATCCTGTGTGGAAAAACAACTTTGTGACAACCATAGTACAACCGATCATAGTATAGGAATATCTCTTCCTATCAAGTGTGTGTCATCCCAATACCTGGACATCACTCTCTACTACCTTCTTAACAGATCATCTCCTATTCTGATGAAGTCAAAGCCTATGACTGTCACATCAAAAATTAGATGATCTATTTCTGTTATACCTGCTTTAGTCTGTAAATAGACACAAGCTACTTGCCCACTATGTTTCCGCTGCTCCCACTGACTACAACAACCCTCTGATAGAGTCATATACGCGTACACTTCTAAAACTAGTTTAGAACGACGCTATACTCATCCTCCTGCCGGGTCTTATAGTCTGGAACAGCAGCAATGGCAAGTTTGGGTAAACAAGAACCTCACTGTCACCGTTACTGAGAAGACCGAAGTACCTCTCGGATGCCTGAGGTTACCCACCAAAATCTGTGGAGTGGCTGTTGGATATAGTGCCCTCAGAGTCAATTATTGGATCACAGGCACGTGATTGCAATGATTGAGGGAGGACCTATGACGGTAGGACAGTCTTACTCGAGATGATAGTATGCTATCTGGTTTATCTTTATCATCGTGTACTGCTTTAGGTGACCTTACGAGTCGCCATTATACGTTGATAGAGCCCCTAGGATTCTTGCTTGACTACCAGCAGTATGAGGACGATCATATACGTGAGAGCTGGAGTCTATAAGCACATCCTTAAAAGGTCCCTAGTCGAGGGAGTTTCGAGACAGGGCATCGATTCTCCAGAGTAGACTAGTGTATATAGTCGAGACCCCGACGAGGGGCGGTGGCCGGTCTCACAAGCCACTGGTGTCAGTTGGTTCACCTAAGATGTATACAGGTGCTCATTGGGTTATGAGTACACCGGACAGGGCTCGCCGGGAACCTGCTAGTTGGGATTATACCAGACGTCAGATAGCAGTTCCCTGGTGACATGTGTACAGGTTGGTTTATCGACCTGAGATCGTCATTTGTCTCGTGTGAGTTCCCACTGTACTTTGATTACTACCCTACCACGGCTCAAAGGAGTCGTGCAAACAGGTTTTAGTTGGGTACAGTCCCGAGCCACATGGAGGCAGTGAGCGGATCTGCAGGGGTTCGTCTCTCCCGGTATTGGAGGTGAGGTCGCGCTGTGTCTAGGAGAGCCAGTACATGAAAGGTCCTTGGCCAAGGCAGGAGATTTGCTGGTAGGTATTCCAGTAGTATCTCAGGGTGTTCTGGGATACACTCCGACACGACTTGTACCGCTTTTGGGGGTCTGACTTTTACCAACCCCTTAGGCCCGCCATGCGATGCTCATAGACGAACGGACCGGACTGTACGGATATTGTCACTGACAGGCTCAGTAGGGTGTCAGGATGAGTTCGCTCATCGACGTCCCTTTTGGTCAATAGCTGGTGGCCCGTCACGTATGGCTAATACCTCTGACGTGCTAGTGGTTAAATCCACAGCCATAGTATTGACGATTCTTTAGAGTTCACCACACTCGGTTATTCAGGTTTCGGGCGAAACGCTGTAGAGGCCGTATGGAGATATGGCAGAGTTCGATCAGATACGTGCGGTATTGCACGGATCGTGATCGGACGATTTTTACTAGCCGGCTTTGGCTTAAGCCGGATCCTAGTATTAAATAGTGTAGATATTGTCTCTTTGCATTTGTGTTCAGTGATAATACAAATGCGGGCATGTATATACAGTCGCGGGGTTTTCCTGTAATTTATTACGGGAGTAGTTTTCTGAAGTTGCCAGTTTGCATTCCGTTCCGGCCGGTTTTCTTTTATTCCTTCACGACCGGACTTTCGATGGAGGGGGTTATTTGCACATTTGCAAATAACATTTGTGGGGGGGTTTTCTTGCTTAAGTGAGGCATCATGAGTGCTCTTTTCATCATGAGATTCCTTTATGGTCTCATCCTTTGCCTTTTTGAGATTGGAAATGAAAAGATTGAATTGTGAGATGAGTGTGACATTATTCTTGCATTATCTTTTTCCTTTCTCATTTTTGTTATGATTTTCATGTTTTTCTTTCCCACCCACTACATGAGAGGGGCCGGCCATATTGAGGGAGAATAGAGAGCTTCATTTTTGAATGAGGGAAATTGATACATCTCATTTTAGGCTTGCTCACAAAATCCTTCTCACCTCTCCAATGTTTATATTGATTCCTCCATCATGGCAACTACACTAAACCCCAAAGAGACAAACTTTTCTACACTGGTCTACAGCAAATCTTGGTCGCGTCGGCTAGCCAACTTCGCGCCCGAGTTGCCTCGGTCCAGAGGTGGGAGCCCGTAAAAGACTTTGGCGATGTGGTGCCCGTTTCGACGAGGAGGTGACGGACGAAGTATCCGCAGGAGATCGGAGTGAAGATGAAGACCGAAGAACACGGATCGCTTGGTATAGCTTCTCTACTCTTTTCTATTTTGCTAGTAGCTAGGTTAATGGCCCGATCCGGGTGAAAAGTGCGCGGTGGTGCCGGTTTGCTAGTTTGCAAGTTTTTGTTTTCCGCGTTTCCGGTGTCGGATCGACGGCCGGGGCGCCGCCGCGGACTTACATTGGTATCAGAGCCATGCCATTAACCATGCCTAGCTTACTCTAGTATGTTTAGAACTCGATCGAACAAAAATCCCCAAAAACCGTATTTTCAATGCATTGTGTTTTCTGTCGAAATTTTTTCTGCTCCAAAAATTTTTCAGGTTGTTTCAGAATACTGTGCATGAAAATCTATGAATTCTGTGAAAATTTGGTGGCGAGATCACTCCGTACCGCCGCGGAACCGCGGCCAAACCCATGCTTGGGCCGCGGTTCCGCCGCGCTTTTAACTGATCAGCATGCCAAATTTTTCCAGAAGGCTTTAGACTTGGAAATAGGGGTTTTGGGATATTCTTTTTGGGCCCAGATTTTCTGTAAGTGCTACAGTACTGCTTGGGGCCCACTTCGATAAATTTGTTCGATCGGATATTTTAAACATGCTAGTTCACAGTATTTACATTATATTTGCGACCGTGAATGTCACTCGATCGGTAAATCATGTCTAACTGCTATAGCCCGGTTAGACGGATTTGCGAACGTGACATTCACGTTGATGTTCTGTGTATTGCTATGATGTTGCGGATCGGTCGTGGGGGATAGCCTGGATGCAATGTTAGTACAGTTTTGTTTTATATGTACATTTGATATTGCGGGGCGAGCGTCCGACATGAGGACTGCCGTCACTGCCTGTTTGTATTATTATTTTGGGGCACGACCAGGTTGCGGTCGATGTACCCGTTGTATGTATATTTTACTTTCTGTACTAGGATTGCCCCAAGGAGGGGTGCACGGATAGCCGGGTTCTAGAGGGCAACGAGCCCGCATCTCATGGCATTGAGACGGAGGGGGCTTTACTCTAGAATTGGCGGGCTATTCGCCGCACTCGTAGGGGGTATAGGTTGACCCAGGAGGGGTGCCCAAGTTACCGGATTCCGTGAAGTGCTGGGTGGTCCATTCGCGCTGCTGAAAGGGGCTGCCTCGCTTCAGGTTTTGGCGGGTAACTTGCCGCGCCCGTAGGGGTCTAGGATTTCATTGCACAGGCTATCCACACGACCAGGGGAATGTCGGGTTTCAGTAGCGGCTCTATGAAACCCGGGGATCCCAGATATCTGTATTGTTCTGTGATGCTGTACATTTCTGTGATGTTGCATTTTATCACGCCTTGAGCGAAAATTATATATTATATATATACTAGTAGATGTTGTATATGTTTTGCATCCGCGCTAGTCCAGTCCCCGCTCTGTCGTTAGTTAAGTAACCTAACGGGTGATGACAGGACCCAGTGGCGAATGCGGATGGCATATACGTACATCATTATTTTCGTTCTTTTGTGGTGTGATCAATTGATGGGACTGCGTTGATTCGGATCAATGCAAGATAAACAAACCTATTCTGATGTTGTTGGAACACTTTTTCAAAAAGCTGTTATTGCAAGGGCGTTCTCTTTTGTTTTGCATCGTGGTATTCAGTTGGAATATCCTGCTCCTCAGTCGACGAGGCAAGAGCCGAGATCCCTTCACCGGGAGTGACCCCTTGGACAGAAGTTTGCGTCAGGGCAATAACTTCACTATAGCCGATTACTTTTGCTTTGCATCGTGGTATTCAGTTGGAATATCCTGCACCTCATTCTACGGGGAAAGAGCCGAGATCCCTTCACCGGGAGTAACCTCTTTAGAAAAGGTTTTCGTCACTATATTTTTATAAAGCTATCAGTTCCTTCAACGATATCAAGTTCTTTACGTTAAAGGTTTTCACCAGAAACCATTCGTAGCCCTCCGTCATTTCATATGGATAGTCAATAGTATTCAAGCTGTATTTGTTGGCCATAGTCAAGGCACAGTGTTTGGTAGCTATTGGGTGTTCATATGCTGTATAGATAGATGCGTTGGTTTGGGACAGTCGTATAGCCTTGTTGGCCCTAGTCAAGGGCTTGTACGGGTGGGTTCAAATCAACCTGGATAATGACGGGTAGAACTTGACATGTGACTTATGATTTGTTGGCCTTAGTCAAGGTCATAAGAGCATGGGGCAAAAATCCACATCGGGAGTTTCAAAGAACTGAAACTTGCCAGATATGCGCATACCTTCTGGAGTGTGATAACGTGAGCGGATTCCATCACGTTATCATGCGATGATAGTTGGATCCGAATTCCCACTGATGAGTTGGTTTACTCCTCGGGTGATCCCGGCTAATTCTTCTTTTAGGTTTGGAGAAGAATTTGACGTTACAGTGGGAGGTTTCCAGATTAGATAAAGTGATAACTATTCTGATCTAGGTTAGAGTGCACGCTGAGTGTTTCTTTTCTCTCTCTCTTTAGCAGCGACCATTGACCCGACCCTAGACTATGACTCAGTGACCAAGTTGACCGAACCTTCTTAACACTGGCTTTTGGATTGTCAGAGTTGCAAACCTCATTGCCACTCCTATTTTTACCCTTTTTCTCCGGGACACCCCGTATTACTACGAACGTCCACTTCCATTGGACAAAACCATCGTATGGTTATATACGAACTCGAAGGAATTCGAGGATGGTTTCTGGTTCTGGAGAAAACGAATAGGACTATTCAGTTGTCTTTTCCTTTTTCCTTCTCTCTCAGATTGCGAGTACTCCTTGGCTTAGGAGATAGTACACCTATTACGCAAATTGGATAGTCTTCTTCCAAACCTTAGGCTGGTGCCGACCGATAGGGAATGAAGAAAACCAATTAGCCTAACGGTGGTGTACAGAAGGTATTAAGTTAAGACAAAGAAAGGGATTAGTAAGAGGGCAAAGTAAATTGCGACTGCTATTCACGACCAAACCAAGTATTTCTTCGCCAATCCCAAATCACCTTTGTATTTCTCCAGGACACTCCGTATCACTACGAAGATCCCAAGTTTATTGGATAATCCATCGTATGGTTATATACGAACTCGAAAGGAACTTGTTCCAGTTCGGGGATGGATCCTGGTTCAGGAGAAATAGGAATAAGGTTTATTCAGTTGTCTTTTATCTTCACCTTCTCTCGCATTGCGAGTGCTCCTAGGATTAGGGCAGTACACCCATTATGCTTTTTGGATAGTCTTCTTCCAAACCATAGGCTGGTGCCGAAAGGTAGGGAAGGAAGAAAACCATTTGGCCTAAAGGGGTGTACAGAAGGTAATGACTAAAGATATAAAAAGGGATTTGAAGAAGTGGCAAAGAATTATACAGTTACAGTTGTGAATCTGGATAATGGAAGAGGCATTACTAGGAATACCAGGATACCCTATCAAAACATTTCAATGTTTCAGTTTCACTGTGTACTGTTAAAAGAAAACCGATTTCCCAATTAGACACTTGCTCCAGGGTATGTATTTACCAGGTAGGATTCTCACATCTGTATGGTTTTACAGATGATGAGTGGGAGTAAGTTATTGGGAATTGGGTGATCATCCTCATTATATCGGGATTCGTTGTAATCGGTGATATTTGAGGAAGTCACCTGGGTTGTTTGCCGGACGGCAAATATTTGGTTTTGAATATCCGTTGTTATGCACCAATTTCAAATTGATATATCTGTACGTCTATTTTTATAGAGTGGGATATTTCTTTTTGAAATTATGTCTATGACATTTACCTATATCTGTGGATGGTTAGGTAAGGAGCATTGAACAGCGGTGTAATTCTTCTTAACCAAAAGTACAGTTTTCAACCTACGACACACAGTGAATGAGTTGTTAGACTCAGCGGACTTATACAGAGTTTTGTGTATTGTCCAATGTCCATTAGGACAGAGGGATTGGTCCTCATACTATATTCTGTTTACTTATGACTTCTCTGGTTCTTAGACATGTGTTTCGTAGAAATGCAAGGTTTAAGTTTTGAGGAGTTATAAGTATAAGATTAAAGTAGAGAACCAGGTATTGCAAGTATCGGGATTCTTCAAGGTGATCGAAGATGTAGATACTTGTGAATGGTATTCAGTTAATAGTAATGGTTAAGAGAACTTGCTTCTCTTTCAGGTTACTCATAATTGGAAGCATTCCTAAGTTGAGTAACGCTGATCGGCCTCTTTCCATTCAGTTGACATGCACTGGAGATAGCTGCATGATTTGAATCTGGTTCAATTAAATCAGTGCCTCTGTTTCTATATTGGATATAGAACAGTTCATATCTTGACATTGTTAAGGTACGGGGAGTTGTCCGGCTTATGCTTAAAACCAGACTCTGGATAACTCAATGCACGTTTCTATAATGGCTGTTTGTGGGTTGACCCGGGCTATGACGAGGGTTGACTTTCTACCATCTGGAAGATCAATAGTGATATTGTTCTTGACTCGCCACGGTTTTAATAAAAATGGATTTTTTCAGAAAACAGTAGTGGGAGTATGGTAGAACTGGAAGTGATTCCAGAACCGCAAACGATTACTGAAGATTTGATAAGAACCTAAAGATTCAATCTGGTTTGACATTCCATTGGCCACTCCGCAGATAAGGTGGGTAACCTCAGGCACTCGAGAGGTACTTCGGTATGCTCAAGGACGGTGGCAGGGAGGTTCTTGTTTACCCAGACTTGCCATTGCTGTTGTTCCAGGCTGCGAGACCCGGCAGGAGGATGAGTATAGCGTCGTTCTAAACTAGCTTTAGAAGTGTACGCCTATATGACTCTGCCAGAGGGTTGTCGTAGTCAGTGGGAGCAGCGGAAGCATTGGTGGACATCAGGCTTATGTCTATTTATAGACTAAAGCAGATATAGCGGAGATAGATCATCCATTTCTGATGTGACAGTCATAGGTTTGACTTCATCAGAATAGGGGATGGATCTGTTAAGAAGGTAGTAGGGTGTGATGTCCTGGTATTTGATGACATACACAGAGTAGGAAGTGATATTCCTATACTACGATCGGTTATACTTTGGTCGTCACACAGTAGTTTCTCCACATAAGACTTAGATATTATATCAGACATTCTGGTTACTAGATCTATGGTTTTAGATCTAGATTTGGGTGGTTTCCTAATCAGGGTACTTTGACAGCATTCTATGAGTATTTAGAATGGACGACTCCTGGCACGGTGGTGACCTGCAGGTGATGGAGTCACCCTCTCTAAAGGTGTCTTACAGACTAAAGGGGAGAGGGATGTGCATGATTGGCAGATCACTTGCTCAGGCAATTAAGTCAATCATGAGATGTCAAGTACCACACCAGATGTTGTTCTTGCACTAGATGCAAAAAGTTGGTATTGATCCAATTCTGGAGAAGCAGCCGGAAGCAGTTTTAGAACATAAGTGGATGTTCTAGGGATATGATAACGACAAGTCTCCTTCGGGAAACGGTTATCATTCCAGGCTTCCAAGGTGACCTGGATAGCAGAGTGGCTGTCAGAGTTATAGTTTTCCTTCTGACGAGGGGCAGTATTTTGGACAGGTGGTCCAAGTATATACTGAGGGAAGGCATGGCGCAGGATACTGATTAAGTTCAGTTGACGATACAGTCTAAGAAGTTTGGATTTGGAGTTCATTTATGAGCTAGGTCCCATCAGATATCCAGACACATTCTAAGACAGGTGTTGCTCATTTCGGGAGATGGCTTTCTCCGCGAACTTGAGATAGAGAGAGACAGAAAGAAACACCAGAGCGGATCAACTCACTGGGGCTATTCCTCGATCGCAATAGTTTCGCAAACGAGCTTTGTGAGACTGACTAGTAGAGGAGTTGGGTGTTCGGTATCACACGGGCTGTGAGTATGCGACATCGCAATAATTAGCCTTGAGTGCAAGTGGGAGATTGTTGGATATAGTGCCCTCAGAGTCAATTATTGGATCACAGGCACGTGATTGCAATGATTGAGGGAGGACCTATGCCGGTAGGACAGTCTTACTCGAGATGATAGTATGCTATCTGGTTTATCTTTATCATCGTGTACTGCTTTAGGTGACCTTACGAGTCGCTATTACACGTTGATAGAGCCCCTAGGATTCTTGCTTGACTACCAGCAGTATGAGGGCGATCATATACGTGAGAGCTGGAGTCTATAAGCACATCCTTAAAAGGTCCCTAGTCGAGGGAGTTTCGAGACAGGGCATCGATTCTCCAGAGTAGACTAGTGTATACAGTCGAGACCCCGACGAGGGGCGGTGGCCGGTCTCACAAGCCACTGGTGTCAGTTGGTTCACCTAAGATGTATACAGGTGCCCATTGGGTTATGAGTACACCGGACAGGACTCGCCGGGAACCTGCTAGTTGGGATTATACCAGACGTCAGATAGCAGTTCCCTGGTGACATGTGTACAGGTTAGTTCATCGACCTGAGATCGTCATTTGTCTCGTGTGAGTTCCCACTGTACTTTGATTACTACCCTACCACGGCTCAAAGGAGTCGTGCAAACAGGTTTTAGTTGGGTACAGTCCCGAGCCACATGGAGGCAGTGAGCGGATCTGCAGGGGTTCGTCTCTCCCGGTATTGGGGGTGAGGTCGCGCTGTGTCTAGGAGAGCCAGTACATGAAAAGTCCTTGGCCAAGGCAGGAGATTTGCTGGTAGGTATTCCAGTAGTATCTCAGGATGTTCTGGGCTACACTCCGACACGACTTGTACCGCTTTTTGGGGTCTGACTTTTACCAACCCCTAGGCCCGCCATGCGATGCTCATAGACGAACGGACCGGGCTGTACGGATATTGTCACTGACAGGCTCAGTAGGGTGTCAGGATGAGTTCGCTCATCGACGTCCCTTTTGGTCAATAGCTGGTGGCCCGTCACGTATGGCTAATACCTCTGACGTGCTAGTAGTTAAATCCACAGCCATAGTATTGACGATTCTTTAGAGTCCACCACACTCAGTTACTCAGGTTTCGGGCGAAACGCTGTAGAGGCCGTATGGAGATATGGCGGAGTTCGATCAGATACGTGCGGTATTGCACGGATCGTGATCGGACGGTTTTTACTAGCCGGCTTTGGCTTAAGCCGGATCCTAGTATTAGATAGTGTAGATATTGTCTCTTTGCATTTGTGTTCAGTGAGAATACAAATGCGGGCATGTATATGCAGTCGCGAGGTTTTCCTGTAATTTATTACGGGATCAGTTTTCTGAAGTTGCCAGTTTGCATTCCGTTCCGGCCGGTTTTCTTTTATTCCTTCACGACCGGACTTTCGATGGAGGGGGTTATTTGCACATTTGCAAATAACATTTGTGGAGGGGTTTTCTTGCTTAAGTGAGGCATCATGAGTGCTCTTTTCATCATGAGATTCCTTTATGGTCTTATCCTTTGCCTTTTTGAGATTGGAAATGAAAAGATTGAATTGTGAGATGAGTGTGACATTATTCTTGCATTATCTTTTTCCTTTCTCATTTTTGTTATGATTTTCATGTTTTTCTTTCCTACCCACTACATGAGAGGGGCCGGCCATATTGAGGGAGAATAGAGAGCTTCATTTTTGAATGAGGGAAATTGATACATTTCATTTTAGGCTTGCTCACAAAATCCTTCTCACCTCTCCAATGTTTATATTGATTCCTCCATCATGGCAACTACACTAAACCCCAAAGAGACAAACTTTTCTACACTAGTCTACAGCAAATCTTGGTCGCGTCGGCCAGCCAACTTCGCGCCCGAGTTGCCTCGGTCCAGAGGTGGGAGCCCGTAAAAGACTTTGGCGATGTGGTGCCCGTTTCGACGAGGAGGTGACGGACGAAGTATCCACGGGAGATCGGAGTGGAGACGAAGACCGAAGGACACGGATCGCTTGGTATAGCTTCTCTACTCTTTTCTATTTTGCTAGTAGCTAGGTTAATGGCCCGATCCGGGTGAAAAGTGCGCGGTGGTGCCGGTTTGCTAGTTTGCAAGTTTTTGTTTTCCGCGTTTCCGGCGTCGGATCGACGGCCGGGGCGCCGCCGCGGACTTACAGTGGCTAATGGAACATCAAAAACAATTGAATCCGTAGGTTCTATTAAATCTTCAGTAATCGTTTGTGGTTCTGGAATCACTTCCAGTTCTATCATACTCCCACTTGTGTTTTTCTGAAAAAAAATCCATTTTATTAAAACTGTGGCGAGTCAAGAACAATATAAATATTGATCTTCCTGATGGTAAAAAGTTAACCATCGTCAAAGCCCGGGATAACCCACAAACAGCCATTACTGAAACGTGCCTTGAGTTTATCCGGATTCTGGTTTTAAGCATCAGCCGGACAACTCCCTATACCTTAACATCGTTAAGATATAAATTGATTCTATATATATCCGATATAGAAACAAAAGCACTAATCTAATTTGATGGATTTATCCAATGGAAGTGGATACTCGCAGTGATACGAGGTGTTCTGGAGAAAAGCAAAGGCGATATAGAAGTGGCAATGATATATGCGACACCGTGACATTCCAAAAGCCAAAGTGTTTTAAGAAGGTTCGGTCAACTTGGTTTCATGAGTTTTAGTCAAAAATCGGGTCATAGTCGCAGCCAAAGAGAGATAGAAGAAACACTCAGCGTGCACTCTAACCTAGATTAGAATGGTTAATCATTTTATCTAATCTGGATGGCTCCCACTGTTTCCTCGAATTCTCCTCCAAACCCAAAAGGAGAATTAGTCGGAATCACCCGAGGAGTAATCCTACTCATCAGTAGGAATCGGGATCCAACTATCATCGCATGATAACTTGATGGAAGCCACTCAAGTCACCACACTCCAGAAGGTATGCGCAAGCCTGGCAAGTTTCCTGTATGTTTGAAACTCACGATATGATTTTTACCCTAAGCGGTTTATGACCTTGACTTTGGCCAACAAATCATAACCCGCAAGTCAAGTTCTACCCGTCATTATCCTGATTGTTTTAGACCCACCTGCACACACCCTTGACTTTGGCCAACAAAGTGGTACGACTGTCCTAAACCAATGCATATCCATGCAACGGACAAGCAATACACAGCTACCGCACACGATGCCTTGACTTTGGCCAACAAACACCGCACAAATACTATGCACTATTTATCCGAAATGTCAGAAGGCTACAGCTGGTTTTTGGCGAAAAACCTTTAACGTAATGAATTTGATATCGTTGAAGGAATCCAAGTGGTTTTATAAATATATAGTGGCGAAAACTTTTGCTAAAGAGGTCATTCCCGGTGAAGGGATCTCGGCTCTTTCCCCGTAAAATGAGGTGCAGGATATTCCAAACTGAATACCACGATGCAAAGCAAAAACAATCGACTATAGTAAAGTTATTACGTTGACGCAAACTTTTACTCAAGGGGTCACTCCCGATGAAGGGATCTCGGCCCTTGCCTCGTCGAATGAGGTGCAGGATATTCCAAATGAATATCACGATGCAAAGCAAAAAAGAACGTCTGTAATGTCAGTTTTTAAAAACTTGGTTCCAACAATATCATATATATATATATATATAGGTTTGTTTTATCCTTGCATTGATAAGAATCAACGCAGTCCCATCAATTAATCACACCAGAAAAGAACGAAAATAAAATATACGTATATGCCATCCGCATTCGCCACTGGGTCCCGTCATCACCCGTTAGGTTACTTAACTAACGACAGAGCGGGGACTGGGCTAGCGCGGGTGCAAAATATATACAACATCTACTAGTATATATAAATATATATATAACATTCGTCCCAGGCATGATATAAAGCAACATCACAGAAACATCACAGAAAAAACACAGAATGGTGGATAATCTGGAGCCCCGGGTTTCACTTGAGCCGCAAGTGAGACCCGACGTTCCCTGTCGTGTGGATAGCCTGTGCAATGAAACCTAGACCCTTACGAGCGCGGCAAGTTACCCGCCAAAATCAGAAGCGAGGCAGCCCCCTTCAGCAACGTGAATGGACCACCCAGCACTTCACGGAATCCGGTAACTTGAGCACCCCTCCTAGGTTAACCTATACCCCCTATGAGTGCGGCGAATAGCCCGCTAATTCTAGAGTAAGGTCCCCTCCGTCCCAACGCCATGAGATGTGGACCCGTTGCCCTCTAGAATCCGGCTATTCATGCACCCCACCTCGGGGTAATCCTAGTACAGAAAAGAAAATAATATACAAGGGTGACATCGACCTCAGCCCGGTCGTGCCCCAAAAGAATAATATACAAACTGGCAGTGACGGCAGTCCACATGTCGGACGCTCGCCTCGCAATATCAAATGTACAAATGAAATAAAACTGTACTATCATTGCACCATTGCTATCCACCACGACGATCCAACCAGCATCACAGCACATCACAGAACATCAACGTGAATGTCACGTTCGCAAACCCGTCTAAAAGACATATAGCAATTAGATGAGTTTACCGATCAAATGACATTCACGGTCGCAGAATATAATGTATGTACTGTCAAACGCACGCTTAAAATATCGATCGACTAAGTTCCAAATTGGCCCCAATAGCAAAACAACACTTCACTGAAACCTGGGCCAAAACAGAATATCACAAAAATCACATTTCCAAGTAAATGGGCTACAGAAAAAATTTGGTCACCCGTTGCCACTAAATCACCGCGGAACAGCCGCCAATAGGGGCTTAGTGCGGCGGATCCGCTGCGCTTTTGTGGAATCACGAGCCCAAATTTTTCCAGTACCCTTAAAATTGCCTGCACAGATTTTTAAGATGTGTGAAATAATTTTTGACCACTTTTGAAAATCGGCAGAGAACAGACAATTGGAATCGTGTTTTTGGTAAAATCCGTCGATCGATCTTTTAAGCACGTCTAAACAAGCTAGTAAGAGGTTTAATGGGTGGCTCTGATACCATGTAGGGTCCCGGCAGCAGCCCGGCCGTCGAAACGCGGCCAAAATGCGGAACAAAAATTTATTAAACCGGCGCTACCGCTATCCGATTCCCGGATCGACCTTAAACCCAAAACTAGCAAACTAAGAAGAGGTTAGAATCGTTATACCGAGATGATCCAAGTCCTTCGGTCTTCATTCCAAGCTCCTAGCGATCCTTTGATGATGTTTGGTTGCCGGTCTTCCTCCATCTCCGATAATCCACCTGAGGGAAACGGCGCAAGCTCCAACCTCGACAAACGAGGTAACTGACGCTCCAAAATCGCTAGCCATGGAGAGTGGGGGTATATGAAAGTGTCACTACCATTTTCTCTCTATTCTTGTGCTCAATGGAGCAACCATAGAAGAAGAATGAGGTGATGAAGTCTTGGCATGAACCAAAAATAGTGAAGGCTTTTGTGTGAATGAGAGAGTGGGAGTATAGAAAGCATAATGTAACCAAAAAAAAAATGAAAAACCCCACCCATATTGTGCCCCCCCCCCCTCTTTCATCCACAAAAAAATGTCATTTGTTTAATTTCATTAAACAAATCCAAACCATGCCATACACCATGCTTTGACCCATGCCTTGACTTAGTCACCTTTTCCACCTCATTTCCTAATTAATTTTCTAAAGGAAAATCAATAATGAGGTGGCATCTTCTTCTAGAAGCTATTCCGTAGAAAATACGGAATACTTCCCGGTATATGTACCGAAATACATATACGCGTATTCGTACCAAAATACGATAGCCGAGAGAGAAAACGAATAGTGAACAATAATACTAGAATACGTATATAAATTATTAAATCAAAACCTGATTTAATAAACTGGCTTAATCCTAAGCCGCTGGTATTATCAACCGTCCAATTAAAGTCTGCGCAGTAAGTGCACATATTTAATCGGACATCTGTATGTATCAGCATACCTCATGTACACCATATCGCCTGAACCGTGAAAACCCTCTGTGTGGGACTCTAAAGACTCGTCAATACGCTGGCAGTGGGTTTAACCACAAGCACGTCAGCGGCACTAGCTGTACGTAACGACTACCCAGGTATTGAGCGAAAAGGAGGCCGACGAGCAAATTCATCCTGAACCCCTACTGAGCCTGACAGTGACAATATCCGTACAGTCCGGTCTGTTCGTCTAAGAGTATCGCATATCGAGTCTAGGGGGGTGGATAAAGTCAGACCCCCAACAACGCGACATTTAGTGTCGGTATGAAACCCATCACCACCTGAGAAACTATCGATCCTGGATCGGTAGTTCTCGTCCACCGTGGCCACGGATTTATAGTGATGGCCATCCGTACACAACGCGAAATCAACCCCCAATACTGGGAGAGAAGAATTCCCAACGATCTGATCATTGCCTCCATGTGGCTCGGGACTGTACCCAACTAAAACCTATTTGCACGACTCCTTTGAGCCGTGGTAGGGCAGTAATCAAAGCACGGTGGGAACTCACACGAGACAAATGACGATCTCAGGTCGACAGACTAACCTGTACACATGTCACCTGGGAACTGCTATCTGACAATAGGTATAATACCAACTAGCAGGTTCCCGGCGAGTCCGTCCAGTGTACTCATAACCCAATGAGCACATGTATACTATCTTAGGTGAACAAACTAACACCAATGGCTTGTGAGACCTGGTCACCGCCCCTCGTCGGGGTCTCGATCAGTATACACTAGTCTACACTGGAGTATCGATGCCCGGTCTCGATACTCCTACGACTAGGGACATTTAAGGATGTGCTTATAGACCCCAGCTCCCACATATATGATCGTCATCATAATGCTGGCAGTCAAGCAAGAATCCTATGGGCTCTATCAACACGTATATGATGATAAAGACAAACCAGATAGCATACTATCATCTTGAGTAAGACTGTTTCATCGGTATAGGTCCTGCCTCAATCATCATAATCACAAGTCCGCGACTATGATAATTGCCTTGAGAGCACTATAGCCAACATTCGAGTTTAGGGTTAGGCCGACAACTAATGTTCTTTCGTCTATGAAGGTTGATAAGGATGAAGCGCCAGCCGTTGTTCGAGATTTCATGGACGTGTTCGAGGACATCTCGGGTTTACCACCGAAACGAGATGTGGAGTTTGCGATCGATCTTATTCCTGGTGCAGCGCCAGTCTCTAAAGCGTACTATCCAATAGCACCAGTGGAGTTGGAAGAAGTCAAGAAGCATGTTACTGAATTACTTGAGAAGGGTTGGATTCGCAGCAGTAACTTGCCTTGGGGAGCTCCAGTTCTTCTAGTCAAGAAGAAAGATGGCACAAGAAATATGTGCATCGATTATCGAGAATTAAACCGGGTGACTATTAAGAACAAGTACCCGATCCCTCGCATTGGCGAATTGTTTGAGCAGCTTAGTGGCGCGAGGGTATTCTCAAAGCTGGATTTGCGATCTGGATATCATCAGGTCCGAGTTAAAACAGAAGATATTTGCAAGACTGCGTTCCGAACTCGGTATGGACATTACGAGTATTTAGTGATGTCCTTCGGAGTAACGAATGCACCGGCGATATTTATGGACTTGATGAACCGAATCTTTTCACCATTCTTGGACCAGTTTATAGTGGTGTTCATTGATGATATTCTGGTCTACTCGAAGAGTATTGAAGAGCATGCTGAACACTTGAAGATCGCACTGCAGACATTGAGGCAAGAAAGATTGTATGCAAAGATGAGCAAGTGCGAGTTTTGGCTTGAAGAAGTGAAGTTTTTGGGGCATATCGTGTCTGGAGATGGAATCGCCGTTGATCCCGAAAAGATTGCAGCAGTTCGAGATTGGTCGATTCCGAAGAACGTTGCAGAGATAAGAAGTTTTCTTGGACTTGTCGGGTATTACAGAAGGTTCATGGAGAATTTTGCTCGTTTGGCCGAGCCTTTGACCAAGCTTACGCGCAAGGAGGTACCATTTGTGTGGACGGATAAGCGTGCGTCCGCTTTTGAGGCGTTGAAGCAGAAATTGATAACCGCTCTATTTTAACCGTGCCAGACAGCTCCGAAGGATTGGTGATTCACAGCGACACATCTAGGAAAGGATTGGGATGTGTTTTGATGCAGCATGGGAAGGTTATAGCTTACGCATCGAGACAGTTGAAGACCCATGAGAAGAATTACCCAACTCATGACTTGGAGATAGCAGCTGTGATTTTCGCTTTGAAGATTTGGAGACACTACTTACTGGGCGAAAGGGTCGAGGTTTTCACCGATCACAAAAGCCTAAAGTATGTGTTCACACAGAAAGAGCTTAATATGAGGCAGCGTAGATGGTTGGAGCTGATGGCTGACTACGATCTGGATCTTAAGTACCATCCGGGGAAAGTTAATGTTGTGTCGGATGCGCTTAGTCGGTTGCCAGCAATTCACATGTTGACTGCACAGAAGAAACTTATTGAAGACTTTCAAAGATTTGATTTGGAGATTGTGCTACCGCATTCTTCGGGACAGTTGCTGCAGCTGCAAGTACAGTCGTCGTTGATCGAGAATATTAAAGCAGCGCAATTGCAGGACCCTAGATTGCAAAAGTTTCGAGAACAGGTTGAAGCTGAACTTCGAACGAACTTGTTGATTCATGAAGATGGTTCGTTGCGTTATGGTAGCCGTTTGTGTGTGCCAAAAGGAGACATTCGCGAAGAACTTATGAAAGAGGCGCCTTTTAAGTGAACTGGCACTACAGGAGCTTGAGAACTCCGTAGTTAAACGTGCTCGAGCCAGGAAAGTTCTGGGATGGGTGACCTACTGGGAAGTGGCCCCTGGTCGGGTCCGGTTCGCCGTGAAGGACAAAACCGTGAAGTTTCGGCCAGAGCGGACAATACTCTTTGTATTGGGGATAGGGCGTGACATATCAAGATGCAGTATCACTTCATACGCATAGCGATAGAAGATGGCGAGTTGACACCGCAGAAAATCGCGGGAAAAAAATCAATCGGATATGTTCCCCAAGGTCGTAGACAGAGATAAGATAAATCTCTGTTGCAGATTGGTGAAACTCTCCAGGAAAATCTGATAATGAAATAATAGAGCGGAGTTGTGTGAAGTCTAGAATCAAGTCGGAAATATCTCCAAGTGGGAGATTGTTAAAATTGTGGAGAAACTTCTTACAGACATCTGCTAAAGAGAAGATAGACGGCTGGACGAGCATGAGAGCCATGTTAGAACACAAGAGCAAAGGCAAACGTCTGAAGGTCAGTAAGGCAGACGTCTGCAGAAGAACTAAGCCAAACAATAGAGCATGGCCAGATGTCTGGGACAGACTTCTGGAAAAGCTTGAAGCCCGGTCCAGAGTATCGGCAGAAGTCTGGTGGCAATAGTCCAGACATCTTATCAAAGAAGATGAAGACTTACAGAGTCGAGGCTGACGTCTGACCAAATGTGGTTCAGACGTCTGTCGACGGTAAATCTATGCGGATCTATATTTGGTAAATTCAGGTTTATCTCCTATTTTCAATAGGATTAGGGTTTATCTATATATAGAGACCTCTCATATGTATTATTTACTGCCTAACTAAAAAAAAGGATAGGCTATTGTATTGAGAGGGTGACGGCTTAGATCTAGAGAGATTTGAGAGAAATCACCTAGGGTTGCTCGTGGGTGTACTTGATTCAAGATTACAGTAGACTTTGAAGATTCAGCTCTGCCGGGGACTAGCCATACGGTGGGTGAATCTCGTTAATAAAACCCTTTCGGATTTGTGTTTATGATTCTATTTAGTTGTCGTACTTTATTATTTTTCTTTCGTGATTATTGTGTGGTGTGATTGCGTGATTGGTTTGTCATAGTACTGTTCCGTGGATCACTATCTCCCAACAAAATGAGGAAGAAGGTGAGCATTTTTGTATTAAAATAAGCACATGACAGTCATGTGCTAATTTATCAATAGAGGAAAGTTTTTGAAAAGTTTGGAATACATTTGCATCATTTTAGAAGTTGATGGTAGTTTAAGGGAAAAGTGGTTAAAGTTCATTATATCAAATTTAAATTTAACCTTTATTTTTGAAATTTAGCCTTTATTTTAATTCCCCCCCCCCCCCTCCTATAGAATAAACCTAAGAAACCTAACCGTCAAAGATAGTACAACGATGTATACTTATTGGCAATACTTTGGGGAAAGAAAAGAGATTCATAGAGGAAATTAACGTGTGAAAAAACACAGGCAGTTACAGGAAGCCTGATGAAGTCATGAAGAAACGCTCCTTCTCTCGAAAAAGTGCAGGGTTTGAACCCCATGAACCCCAAAAAGGAAAGTGGCCATAAATTAACGCTTTCGGGACAAGTTCGTAGGTCTCCTGGATGCGTGTATGTTGTGTGCTTGGGTGGGATGGGGTGTGCGTGGGTGTGGTGTTTGTGTTGTGTGCATGGATGTGGTGTGTGTTGTGTGCATAGCTTAGGGCTTACGACCCAGTGCCAAAATAAAAAATATGCCTTACATTATATGGGCTTTTGCCAAAGTACCCGCTATCTGCAAAAGAATTGTTGTTGATGGAATCTTTCATTCATTCATTAATTAGGAAGTAGAATGATGTCAATTTTTTTTAAAAAAT
This sequence comes from Agapanthus africanus, assembly GCA_030015575.1. Classification (NCBI taxonomy): domain Eukaryota; kingdom Viridiplantae; phylum Streptophyta; class Magnoliopsida; order Asparagales; family Amaryllidaceae; genus Agapanthus; species Agapanthus africanus. Next base: position 533,977,641 of record JASDDO010000010.1, read on the forward strand.
TGATTTGATTTTTCATAAAATTTAAATAACAAATACAATAATTTATTTATCTTGAATTTTTTTTCTCTTATTTCAAAAATTTTGGATATAATAAAATTTGATTTGGCTTCTTATTCTAAAATTTTCACATAACATAACGAAGGAAAACAAACTCGAATTTTTTTTAAAGAGTGCTATAGGTTACCAAATTATGATCTAATAATTTATAGATTTTGATTTGTGATGGGTACAGTATCGTTTTTAGAGGAGAGCAAGGCCCTGGTGCAGCTAGCTTATGGGCTGAATTTGAGGGCTTTGATTACCCCCTTTCAATTGGCCCAATTAATTTACGGCCATAGGGATTCTTAGATGGACATATTTCTACTGTTTCAATGGAAAAAGCAGGACACGCAACACTTCCAACTCAAGTGGCAAACGGGCCGGGCCGGGCCGGCCCGAAGCCCGCCGGCTTGGCCGGTCAATGGTGTGGGCCAAGCTCGGCTAACCGGGCTTCGGGCCGGGCCCGATGGTCCAAACCCGAACCCGACCTGGCCTTAGGCCAAGATTGGGTCGGGCAAGCCGAACCAGGCCAGCCCAAACGCAATTTAAATATTGTTTTTTTAAAAAACTTAGTTCTTTTCTTGCGGGAGTGGGATTTTTTTCTGCTAATAAACATATAGTTGCAGTATAAAATAAATGTTCATTGATAATTTTACTAATATAAAACAATTGATCTGCTGATAAACATATGGTTGGGTAGTAAATACCAGATAAAATTTTATTCGCGGTGTAAAATATTTCTAAAGATTCCATAACATATCCACAAACAAACCAATCAAACTTCTCTAAGTCATTACCATGCATTCGAATATTCCCCCGCTCCCCATCACATCACACAATATTCTCTCCCCTTTATCTCTATAAATCCAAGTGAATTTCTTCTTTCAAATTAACTTTCCTCGTTTTCTCCCAAAACCTACACTTGCATTAACCATGTCAAAAAGAACTATGTCAATAAGGAGCACCCCCATTGTCGAGAGAGGGTCGCATTCATCAAAGAAACTTTGTCAAGAAAGAGCATCTTTCTCCTGTACGACTGACGCCGAATTCCTCACGGATTCTGCCTTTCACTCTGCCGCATTCTCCTTCGAGTCCGTCAAAAGAACCCTTTGAGGAGTATACCTTTCATGCACCTCCGGCAGAAGAAATTCCTGTACAAAATCCCCTTCTACCGATCCCCTCGATCAAGGACCACCACCAGACGGGAATAATGACACTTCATATCGTTTTGACCCCGCCAGATACGGAATTGACGTGGATGATCATTTCTATATTCATCCTCCTCCTGATCAACGGTTCATGTTTATCGCTCGGTATGAAGCGAACGACGTTCATACCCAGATATTCGACCGGGTAAAGGGATTTTCGTCAAGAAACAGGAAACGAAGACAACTGAGTACTGTAAGCATCTTCCAAGCTTCTAGAAATCCATTCTTTCTACCAGTTTATTGTATGGTGTCTTTAGTTTTTTTTATGTTTGCTGCTATGTTATGTTAGTAATTCTGTATTTTTATCGGTATCATGTTATGTTTGTACTATGAATATTAAATTATTTTTTATATTTTAATCCATATTTATGTGAATGGTATAAATTAAAATTCACTGAACTCCAACAAAATCAAAACTCTAAACCCTATTTATCCTTCTTCCCACGTCAAAAATTTAAAAATTCCCCCGCACCAAATAATCCCCACATCAATAAAAATATGAATCTTGAAGAACCAACCCCCAAGATTTTTTTTAAAAAAACACTTCACCTAAGAAAATCCCACACTTTAGGGAACTCCTCCACGTTGGGAACCCCCAAAGAATCCAAAGTTCAAACCCCTTCCCAAAATTTTCTTTTAATTACGTTGACGGGACCTGGGCCCATGGTTGGGCCGGGCCAACCTGACAACTACCCAGGCCCAGCCTTGGGCCAAAAAGCGGGCCGGGCTGTGGGATATCCGGCCCATTTTCCATCTTCACTTCCAACTTAATTTTAAAGAAAAGTTACAAATTTTTTTTAAAAAATCTTTATCCTTAGTTAATCCACGTCATTACATTTCAAATTAAAATACTGCATAGTCTTTAGAGTTTAGAGTGGTTTAAATAACTACCTCAGCTATTGGAAAAGAAAAGAATTAAAATAAAAAAATATTCAACTATCGGAAAAGAAAAGAATTAAAATAAAAAAATACTCAACTATTGGAAAAGAAAAGAATTTTTAAAAAAATTCTTCCAGTAATAACTGGGTAAATTGTCAAAAAGCCCACGGCCCGCTTCAAACTTGTGTGAAAAAACTTGGCCTTTTTTCTCTTGTCAAAAAACCTGGGCGCAATCAAAGACCCCTATATACCGGTTGCATATAATATCTACGCAGTTACATGTAATATCTAACCGATTTCCTGTAATATCTAAGCAGTTGCGTGTAATATCAAATTAATTGAGAAACACAAGGCCCGAATGAGATAAAGGCCGGGGGGTTCCATAAAGATTTTGAACAGTATGTCCTTTCCAACATTTTTGAAAATTACGGGGTTATAGACAATTTCCGAGTGGGCTAGGGACTAACGATTATAATATGAGAAAACGAAATCTCAGATGGTATAGAAGGTAATTTTCTCAGGCGGCGTTACTAAAAGCCAGCATTCCATCAATTTTTTCGACAATTGGCATCTGTTGTTAGGGTTGTTAAAAAAGCTCAAAACTCGGAGATCGGTTCGGACTCGGTTGACAATTAAACGAGCTCGGTTTGAAAAAAAACAAAGCTCGGTGAAATAAACGAATAAACATGAATACGACAAGCTCGAACTCGGCTTGTGTTCAAGCTTGGCTTGTTTAAAGCTTGTGTAAAATTAGATAATTTATATCTCATTTAGCATTCACTACGAATAAATATATGATTAATTATTCTTAAATTTATATTATAATTATCAGCATGTAGATGTTAACTGGGACTTACATCAAGATAAACATCGAATTAAATATTTTTATGCCAAAACATTAAAGAATTTAAATAATTAATAATTTTAAATTTCGCTGACAAAGCTCATAACAAGTTTTAAACCGTTCATGTAATTATAATAACCGCATTCCTCGCCGTTCACTTTGTCAGATATAATTTTGAACAGCGATGTTATTTTTTTATATATTGATGTAATTAGTTACTGTTTTCTTTCTATATTTTAGATAGGCTCGTTCGGACTCGATGAAGGCTCGGCTCAGACTCGTTTGATAAATAAAAGAGCCGAGCTTGAAAAAGGTTTTAGGCTCATTTAAACAGCTTAGCCAAACCGCCCAACCTAAATCCTGGCTCGTTTAACAGCACATCCATCGCCTTCATCCTTCTCCTCTAAGATGTGGATGCACGATTTTTTATGTGATTCAAAAAAATTTTCACCATTGATGTAACGGGTGCCAAATCAACGGTACTTCAGTAACAGATTTTTTTTGTTATTTTACATCACAATATCAATGCTGAAACAGTGTTAGACACACATGAAAATTTGTGCATCTTAGACGGCTAAGATGAAGAAGAAGATGGCGGGTATGCCGATGGCCGAAAAAATCAGTAGAGGATTGGCTTCCGTTTGACGCTATCCAAAAATTTTCCTGCTGTGCCGGCTGAGATTCCGTTTTCTCAGTACATACTGCTCCATATAAATCATACAATAATTTTTGTATATTCACATGCATATGCATATATAGGAACGTAAATCATGGTTTTTTAGATGGGCATAAATTTCAATGAATGTATTGTGGCCGAGGTTGACACTCACGGCCCACACAACCCGGCAGGAGGGCGTTTCCCGCCACCTTTATTTCACGCTAGAGCGGTTCGAGTGCAGTTCCATATTTCTTATTTATAAAGACTTACACGCAACAAAAAAAAAATTTAAAAGAATTGAGTAACAGGCCTTATTTGGTAATAAACTACTTGCCGTCTAGCTGCAAAAAAAGTCATGAATATCTAAAATGTTAAATTAAGTTTGGGCATGCAACACATGCCTATGTTAAATTATTATTTATGGGCATGCAGCTAATTACAACCTGATCAGCGCATTTTGAGAATTTTTTTAACCGTTTCATCTTATCAAACTAACTTTTTTGCACCTGTGATGCAGGTGTACATCATACAAGTTTACATTTATATAATCAATCTTGTGACACGGGGAAATTTTATTTTCATTAGAAGTAAAACCATTAACTCCCAAAATGCTATTTACTTTTCAATCTTAATTTTATTTTTTAAACAAAAACATATATACAACAGGTGCTGCTAATGCGACTTTTTATATTTTAGATTATTTATAATAGATGAAAATCAATAAATTTATAACAGCTTTAATATGTATAAATACATTCTATATCAGTTTAGTAATATAAAATTGAAAATAACTGCGATTTATAAGTCATTGTAAAAATATTTGCGAAAGTATTGTAGTTATTGAATATTTTTTTAAAACATCAAGCAACAATATTTTTCCACTGCTTTGAAGGCATTGGCTCTTTGAAACGTGAGGCCACCATTAGAAATTTTTTAATTTCCAAAGCCAATTGTTTTTTGGGTTATTTAGAAAAGCTTTGGTATTTGTGTTACGGGCATAAAAAGTATATAAGAGATTGAGTTGGCACACTTTAAAGCTAAAACTCCACAATAGATTTTGCTTGTTTTTTCTTATTTTACAGAAAAAAAAGAAGAGACTTTACCCGTGAATTCGAGTTATGATAGAAAAAATTATCATCAAAAAGAAATATAAGCTTTTTTATATTCTAAAAAAAAGGGAGAAATCAATTACTTTCCAATCAAGCTAAGGCGTGCTCCACATTTTAGGTGGGTGCACTTTACGTACAGCAGCTGTGGCCTTCTAGAAACTTCAGGCCATCAGTTTAAATCTAGCTCACCAATTGGACGGCCCAGATTCTCTTAGGCCCCTAATTTCATACATTGCACAATGGCTGGTAATACACAAAAGGGTAAATTGTCAACTCCCGGATAAGTTTCACGCTGACAAAAAAACCCTAACCCCGAAAGGGTTGTCATAAACCCATCGAAACGATTTTTAGTTGTCCAAAAAACATCTTCATGCGGTAACTGTAAAGTTGCCGCTAAATCTATCTTTTATGTATATGCATGCAGTTGCTTATGATATCTATTCAGTTGCCTGCGATATATATATAAAAGATAATTAGATATAGCAGGTAATTATACAGATAATAGAAAAAAATTGAGAAGATAACCTCTTCGATAAATAAATAAATTTCATTAATTAATTATATGTTAAGATATAGGAACAGGTCGGCACCAATCAATAAATGTCACTTACATTAGCGTTAGGGACAGGGTTAGGTATTTTCCTCTATTCTTTCTTCTCCTTGCTTGTTTTTCCAGAATTGCCCCTCGTAATCCTGTAATTTACATGAACACCACCCATCAGATTTGTTTGATAGAGCAAGCTCCTTCCTTTTTGCTTCCTATCTTTGTTCTCTTTTAATAATAATAAAAATAATTATTATTATTATTTTTAGGGGATACGTGATTGTTTCATTTGTTAAAGGTGGGATCTTTCAGTACACAATAGTGGTATTTTTTTGGGTTTCAAGAAACCACCACACTTTCCCTTGAAAAGCGGTTTGGGTGGTTGTTGTCTGGATCTGGGGGCATCTTCTTGACCCTGTGAATTGAAACCATGAAATCAGGGTTAGGGTTAGGGTTAGGGATTTGATCTCGAAGATTTGATTTTTGGGATATATTGTTTTGACCTTTCAAGTCCTTGTCATTGCATCTCTTTATTCCTGGATCTCAACAAAAAATATGTAAGCCAAAGACCCTGATCAGCTTAAAGTTTATCTATCATTCCTATTCATAGAAATCAGTTGCTTTGTGCTTGTTGATCTGTGATTTGATGTGGTATGATTTATTTTCGCTTGGGCAAAAAACGAGATCGGTGATGAACTTGCTTGAATTGCCTGTAGATGGGATTGATGATAGAGATAAAATCTAGATTTATTAAAAACTACTGTTAATTGCATTTTAAGTCAATTGTCAAATATTCATTTAAATTTTTTTTATATGTAGATATAGTATATATGGGTGTTCTGAGGGATTTTCTGTTGCTTGCCGTAAATTATTTAATTGCAGGTTTTGCTGGTTCGAATAATATGTTGCTTGAATTGCATGTAGATGAGATTGATTGTTTAAATCAGGATTTAGATTTGAATGAAATTATGTAGAGTAGAGATAAAAGCTAATATCTTTATTTTCTTTGCCTTTTCTCCCTTGATGTAGTAGCTATAGGTATAGCTGTAGTTTTGCTAGCATAGATCCGGTTTACGAGTATATATTTGCGTTTAAACTGTAATCCTGTTTTGTCTGATTAAAGTTGGATCCTTTTCGGTCATCTTATTCGGTTCGTTAGCTCCTTCGAAGTTTAGAACTAACTGAATTAAAACACTTTCTCACTGGAGGCAAATCTTAAAAAAAAAGGTTACAGATAGTCTTGCATGTTTCATATGTGAAAATATTGAGGTCCTTTAATGGTTGTTTGTAACATAATTCATATCTGTTGATTGCACCGTTCATCATCTTAATTAAGTTTGCAGGAAATGGTAGTTGTAATCACATTATTATGATGTAATGATCTGAACACTTCTTCCCGAGGCAAGGGCATGGATATTTTGCAAGCGTGACACTTCATGTGTCGTGTCCGATAGTTATGTCACTGACTGTCTAGCTTTGCTGATGCTTGTAATTGTTACATGTAATCTGTATATCGAGTAGAAACTCCTGTCAGTGATTGCTGAAACATCTGGGCTAATCATAGCTTTGTAGGATGAGCAATTGAGCCTTATACCAGGCTTAAAATGATAAAAGATATATACAACGCTATACATTGTTATTGAACATACAAAGGTAAGAACGGCTTAATTATCTTATGCTTTAACAGGAAAAATGAAGTTTCCCTAGGTGATAGCAGCTGCGGAATACTGGGAACCCCCCCCCCCCCCAATTCATTTCTTCTACACGTTTGTTTCCATCCCTTTTTTCTTTGCATATGCTTGGGTTGTATAAGTAATATGTGGGCATTTCCATAATTTTCGTGGCATTCATTTCCCCAGCATTTCTTTGTTTCAGCTGTTGAGAATTGCCCAACATTGTTTGCCATAGGCATTTCATATCTCCAATAATATTAAAGCATATGACCATCTGGGGGCGGGGGCGGGTGTTATAAACACGTGTTACCATTGGCTGGGGATTGATACAATGCGCTAGTTCAACCATAATACGATCAATATTGTCCCTGCTGATTGTTTTTTCCTTCAGGCATTTTCACCATCTTGGATGCATTGAATCTAATAGCTAGTTGGCTATACATTTTAAGGTGAACTGTTTATCATACTCCCTTTCTGGAAATATTGTTTGGTGAAATCTCTTTTGGCTTATCTTTTTTTATTATTATTAAATTTAAGTCTTGTTTTTCATGGTTTCTCTTTTGTAATGATCCTCACTGGAGAAAGCTATACTCTTTTTTGGGTTAGCATGCTGAACTCTTACACAAGGAAATTCCAACTTTTCCCCCTTGTTCTGACAGTGCCGATATCCACACTTACACAGCTGCAAAGTTCCAGTTCTTCGTACTGTGTAGATCTTGAGGAGAATGTACAATGACAAGGAGTCTCTCGTTCTGTTCTTATGAGAAAAATTAAATTGTATTAGTTTTATGAAAGCAATTGTCGGTCTTTTTGGACTCTGGTGCAATAGTGTTCTGGTAAGAATGATTTCCTGTTTATTTCCAATTTCTTCACAAAAAATAGCTATAAACATCTTTCATCGAGATTTTTCATGGAAAACCAATCTTCCGTTAGAATATATTCCGATTTTTTTTTCAATATAACTTTGCCTGTTCCAGTGTCAATGGGGACAGAGTGTATAGGGACTAGGCTTGATGAGTCTGACAACTTCCCCTCAGTTCCACCTGGCTTTGGTTCTCTTGCTACTTTTACATTGCAAAGGGTTCAGGAAAATGCATTGGCATCCGCATGTACTTCTAATTCACCCCAGACTCAGATAGATGCTGAGGACATCACAAATAATGAAGGGAGGTTGAAGAAGGCGCTTCGGCATAGACCATGGGTAAACTACAGTAAGTTTGATAATAGCTCAGACGAAGAAGGGTCGGACTTGGAGTTGATTGAACCGGTGAGCACTAACCCTAAACTGTCTTTTTGATCAAATTTCCCCCCTTGTTTACTTTACCTATTTGACATTTTTCCTGTAGGATAAACCAACACCTAAATTCCTACCAAAAGGAGTAATTCGTGGTTGTTTGGAATGTGCAAACTGTCAAAAGGTGATATTCATGTTTACTTGTTTCATTGTACATTTCTGATTTTATTTTAACTGTCAGAATGATGGTTAATATATTAAAGCAGGTCACGGCACAATGGCGCCCACAAGATGCTTGCAAACCTGTACTTGATGAAGCTCCCATTTTTTATCCAACTGAAGAGGTTTTTCATTTTTCCCTTGTATGCTCATATGTGATTCTGTAGCACATGACAAAATATCTCACTTAATGATAAAAAAAATGTTATCTACAGGAGTTTAAAGACACGCTCAAATATATTGCTAGTATTCGACCTATGGCAGAACCATATGGAATCTGCAGAATAGTTCCTCCCCCATCATGGACCCCACCGTGCCCTCTTAAAGAAAAGGATGTATGGGAAAATTCAAAATTTACCACTCGCATCCAGAAAGTTCACAAGCTTCAAAATCGTGATTCTGCCAAGAAATCAGGCAGCAATCTTAGCATGATGAAAAGGAAAAGAAGAAAGCTAATGGAGGCAGAATGCAGAAATAGCTACGAGAATATTGTCAACACAAATGCAGACTGCTACCCCAACAATACCGAGAGGTTTGGATTTGAACCTGGTCCACAGTTCGCCCTGGAGTCCTTTGAGAAGTATGCAAATGATTTCAAGGAGCAATATTTTCGGACAAAAGATGTTGCAGGCTTAAGTTCTGGGCAGGTGGAACCATTACCTGAGAACATAGAAGGCGAATATTGGCGGATTGTTGAGCGCCCAACTGAAGAGATTGAGGTATATTTTGGCTCTGGTTGAATTAGCTGCAAGAGAAAAATTAAAAAAATGGAAAAAAATGATTTTATTTTCTTGGATTTTGGTTAAATGGTTTATAGGTCTTATATGGTGCCGATTTGGAGACTGGAGATTTTGGAAGTGGGTTTCCTAAAGCGTCGTCAGTTGAACGAGGACACGATTTAGAGAATCAGTATGTGAAATCTGGCTGGAACTTAAACAATTTCCCTCGGCTCTCAGGTTCTGTGCTCTCATTTGAAAGTGGAGACATTTCTGGAGTTTTAGTGCCTTGGTTGTATATTGGAATGTGTTTCTCATCATTTTGTTGGGTAAGATGCTTTTTTCATTTGGATTAGGTATAGTTAAGTAGCAGAACAAAGTTAACGATGAATTAATCATCTCCCCTTTCACCGTTTTTTTCGTAAAAAATAAAACCTCCCCAATTTTTTCATTAACTGCTGTTATTGGTCTGGTGTATGACATCTTATAAATTGTTGTATTTCACATAAATTGATGATTGTAACTTTTATTTGTACTTTCTTGTAATAGCATGTGGAAGACCACCATCTCTACTCACTGAATTACTTGCATTGGGGAGCTCCAAAAATGTGGTATGGAGTCCCGGGAAAAGACGCCTTAAAGTTGGAGGCTGCTATGAAGAAACATCTAGCAGATTTATTCGAAGAGCAGCCTGACTTGCTTCATAATCTGGTAGTAATTATATATCATTTGAAAAGATTTTGTTCTTTATGGTATTTTTTTGAACTTTCGGAATACACTTTATTTATAATTAAATTAAATTAGTTTCGAAATGTATGTGCAAGCTCCCTAGGATTTCACACAAGTTAGCTGTTTGGCTTCTGTTCAAGCTTCATTAAGAAGCAAAAGGCCATTATTAATTTAGTTGGGTGATTCTTAATTAGATCCCTATGGAAACCATTGAAATGAATTCCAAAGAATGCATTTACTTTGGTGTCTCCAATTCAATTTGTTGCACAGATTCCATAGCAACATTCTTCACAGAATCTGAATGGAAAAAGAGATTAATGTATCTGAGCCTATATATTTGGGATAAATTTGTTGGTGTTTGATGATGATAAATGTGATAAAGACAGCACATATAAAATCAACAAGGTGAATAAGTCAAGGGGAAAAGATGAGTAACAACTCATCTAGTATTATGGAAGCCAATCTTGATGTCATCTGTTCTGGACTATAGGAATCTGCAGTCATTCTCTAATCTCTACTTTCATCTTAATCCTGTTTAATGTGTGTGTGTGTGTGTGTGTGGTAGCATTTATATTTTCCTATACCTTTTGGCAGGTAACTCAATTTTCACCATCGTTGCTAAAAAGAGAGGGTGTGCCTGTTTATCGCTGTGTGCAACATGCGGGTCAGTTCGTTTTGACATTCCCCCGAGCTTACCATTCTGGTTTCAACTGTGGGTTCAATTGTGCTGAAGCGGTAAATGTAGCTCCCGTAGACTGGTTGCCTCATGGACAGAATGCTGTTGAGCTATACCGTGAACAGGCTCGCAAGATATCCATCTCCCATGACAAGTTGTTGTTGGGAGCTGCAAGAGAAGCAGTTAGAGCACAATGGAATATTTCGTTTCTTCTAAAGAACACTGTGGATAATTTAAGATGGAAAGATGCATGTGGAGTCGATGGAATCTTGGCCAAATCACTCAAGGTGAACTTTATATGCTCAGCAGTCACCATCTATGCTTTTAAGGCTTCACCCCTATGCCTATGCTTTTGAAGAGCATGCCCAATTTTGCATTATCTCATTTGAAAGTTCAATTTTTTTTTTAGGATAGAGTGGTTCTACTAGTTGTTTGCCTTTAGTAGTTGTGGGAGTATAAAAGCAAGCTCTGTAGCGATACTAATGAATATGGAACGTTGCACTTACTGTGGAAACTTCTTACCCCTTGATTCAGGGTGTAGTAGGAGCCTAATGTAGTTCCAACCATGCTGAATTCCGAATATAGATGTTTGGTTTCACATAGTTGGAATAACAATTTGTATTAAGAAACATGTAGAAAAATTAAGGTCAAATCGAACACTTTTCTGGCTAGAGCTGTTGGAACATATAAGATAAAATAATTAGTTATTGTGTTGCAACTACACCCAACCAAACATATACTTTGCAAAATATGTAGTTAGAACTCCAATTCAACTAAAGTAATGGTGTCACAACTTACAACTCCTTTAGTTGGATTTGCATGTAGTTGAAAATGCATTGGTGCTCAACTACAAGTAACCAAAAACACTACAAGCAACCAAAAACACCCTAATCGTTTTTAGTACACTTAAAATTATTCGGAAAAAGCCAGAAATAAACATGCACTAAAAAGTTTTTTCTTACGCATACATTCTTTCTTGATCAGGATCGTGTTGAAATGGAACGATTAAGGAGAGAACTTCTCGGTCCTTCACAGTCTAGGAAAATGGATACTGGTTTTGATGCCAATTGTGAAAGGGAGTGCGTAGTGTGTCATTACGATTTGCACCTTTCTGCTGTTGGTTGCACATGTTCTCCTGATAGATTTGCATGCTTGACTCATGCAAAGGAGCTGTGTTCTTGTGAATGGAGCATGAGGTTTCTTCTCTTTCGATATGACATCAGCGAATTGAGCACCCTAGCCGACGCTTTAAGAGGAAAGTTGAGTGCAGTTCATAGATATGGGCTTTCAAATCTTGGACTTAGTTTGAGTTCTGTAACCAGAGAGAAAACACCAGCATCCAAGCTGTCACATGAGAGAACACCAGAATCCAAGCCACACAGAGAGACGGCACCAGAATCCAAGCGATCTCCAAGTCAAAAGGATAAGGTGCCGCCAGGTTTTGAAAATTTTGCCAGTGCTTCTAAAAGTAGCAGTTCATTTCAATCTTCCTTCAATGTGCAAAAAGAGAGGGAGAATCTTAATTGACTCAAATAAGCCATGTCAGGCTAGTTTTACGCCTAAAACTTCTAATCAACAAAAGCAGATGGTTTCCTCTCATGTGTGTCTTGAGCCGAGGCACTTAGTTAGCTCGGAGAATTTTGCGACTAATAGGAAAGAAAATTTGTCAACTCATAAGGGTGTTATATTATTAGATGTTAATGAACAGTTGAGACCACATACATTGACTTCAAATAAGGAAGAAGCTTTTGTGGCGAATCCGAAAACTTTAACTAGGCTCAATACTGTTGATAAGGTAACTGCCAGCAATTCACAACAAGAACGGGTTCTTGTAACACCTGAGACGAATGCGTCAATTATTAGTGAAAGTGACAACTTGCAGCTTGCATTAGAAACAAGGGGGAGTATTGGCAACCTTGCATCTGTAGAGTTAAATACGCAGGGAAGAGAAGGTTCTAATTTATCAAAAAAGTCCACCAGTGGGCCAATTGCGAAACAGATTTCAAATTTTTTGGCTGCCAGGCAAGAAGTTGGCTGTAGTATTACTAATGCTCAGAGCCAATTGAAGCGTGCGGAGGTAGTGGCGAGCACAAATGCAAATGATGAAATTAAAGACGGAAAAATTGGAGACTCAGTTACGATAAGCCCGCCATGTGCTCCAAGTCATAAATACATCCACATGCATAAGGGCCCTCGAATGGCCATGGTGGTGCGAAGAATGAACTGCAATGTTGAGATTTTGGAATATGATGCTGTCCAATTGGGAACATTGTGGTCCACAAGTCAGGCTATTTTTCCAAAAGGTGTGCATTTAGGTCAAAAATCTGGAAACTTTCTGATATCTAATCAGTGGCTTCTTTTATTTTCTTTCCTTTTTGTTTCCTTTTGTGTTTTGATCGCATTGCACTTTCCATTGAATATATCAAGCCATGGTTTTCTTATACATTTCTCAGTTTCAAGGAGCCTAGACTTTATTTATGACTACTTAAGCGAGCTTGCATTTTTTTTGGTTGCAGGATATAGAAGTCGAGTTAGGTACTTTAGTATATTAGATCCATCGCAAATGTGTTATTATGTATCTGAAATTTTGGATGCTGGACAGCTCAGACTTCTGTTTATGGTAAATCAATTTCTCCTTTTTAAGTAGTCCAAATATAGATTTTCTGGGTTCCCATCTTCATTTCAGTACTAAACTTCTATTGAGGAAGCTATTTTTTAAATATTTTTTTTGTCAGTGGCAGTCATCATTTTCTCATATGGCTCAGTCTATTATTTTACTTTTATTGTTATAGGAAATCCTAAGGTAAACTTTAGTTGTTGCTAACCCACTGTCTTCTGGTTATGCAGGTTACAGTCGAGAAATACCTGAGCGAAGTTTTCATTAATGTTTCTGCTGCCAAATGCTGGGACATGGTTAGGGAGAGGGTGAATAATGAAATTAGGAGGCATCACAGTTCGGGAAAAGTTAACCTCCCTACACTACAACCTCCAGGATCCATTGATGGCCTTGAAATGTTTGGATAAACTTCACCGACAAGGTAACTTATTGAATTGATATTGCATTCCCCTCTTGCTGCATACTGCGATGATGAGTTTAGATCACAGAGGATGTCATTGTCATCGGAATTCACTTTGGACCTTCATCTTTTAATCATAACTTTCATAAGTCTTGTCCCGCTTCAGCCTTAAAAAAACTCATATTAGTGGGGGTCTCAGCTGTTTCAAATATTTAATTTTGTGTGACCATCCAGAATAAGGTTTTAACGAACTGGATAAATGAATTTTTTAGTTAATGCTGTAACAAGAGCTAGAGGTGGACGTAAACAAACATTGATGGAGGTGGTCATAAAAGATATGTCGCTTTTCAATTTAGTTAGGAGGTGGTACTAAGAAGAGCAAAATGGAAGAGAAGGTTACATGTAACCGGCCCTAAAAGTTCGCAATAAAGGCTTGTTGTTGAATCAGAATTGCAGGACTAAGAGTCGAAGACAACACCGATGATAAGGAGAAATCATTATTGAAGTGTATATATTATAGCAACATATGTTAGCTGATATAATTATATAATTTTGTTACGGCAATGGGGCCACCCAAGATACTGAAATGGCTCATAGGCTTGGACGCCTAATAACTCGATAGAGGAAAACTTTATTGTTGATAAGTCCATACGAATGTAATCTAATTCACATTTCACTCTAGCATCCATTTATCGTGTTACATGATATGGGACTATAACTAACTTGTAATGCTTACATAAAATATTTAAAACATTTGATTTGTTGTGAGATTCTTAACTTCAACAAAGCTTGACACCCTATTATAACATAAATTATTTAAGCTCTACCTCTATTGGCCAATTATTTAACCATTCCTGATCACTAACTTAGCTCCATTGGCTCTTCTCTCCATTGACCTCGCTTCATTCTCTAATACTTAAACTGGAACTGAGCCTTCATCTGAAGATCTTTGGTTTTTTTATATTTATTATTAATTTATTGCACCTGAAATATTAACCATGAGAGTGCTTATTTTTTCTTAGATCTCGTAGTGCATCATGCATCCATAAATAAAGGCCTTCCCCCCACATTGTTTTCAACTATTAAAACAAAATTGCTTCAATAATATACCTGCCTAAGATGATAGATAGGACAATAGAATTGAAACCGACAATGTCATAGAGAGGGGAATTCTTATTGCAGTCTAAGGTTATTATTCTTCCCGATCATATCATAGTAATGCGGTCTATCAGCTACAAATTTCAACAAAAAAGTATCGAGTGATTATATTTAGTGAACACAATAACATGAGGTGGACAAATATGAACTAGTGAGAATTTGATGTTTGGAATCTGCGATATTGTTTTTAATCTTGATTCGTTTAGCCAAAGCCAAAGATTAATTCATACCAGCCTAATTGTCATCAGGTTTTGATAAATTCTTTGTATGGGCCCCATTACTCGCCGTCTTCGTACTCCTATTTTGTACTCTTTCTTTTTTTCATTTGGCGTGTTCAGCTTTCCTTGCATTTGTATTGTTTCCTATGTTCTGTTTCAGTGATGAGATTATGTGTGACCCTTGTTCTCCTGTTTAAGTGGAATATCTCCTCTTTTAATCAAATTCTTAATTAAAGAAAATGAACGATTTTGCCGTGTATTTTCCATACCCTTTTGCAGGCAATCTAAGCAATAGATCAACATTATTACTGTACAGAGTATTGGAGGTCTCGATCTCGACCACAACCATCGACCATAATTAATCCCATAACTTCATCCAGAGATCAAGAAGTACTCGATGGAGCTGATGTGGTTATTAGAGGCTAATTGAAGAAGGGCAATCCTGAAGAACTTCAGGCATTGCATAGACTACTACTAAGCAGTAATGATCCCAATCATACGAAAGATGAGAACTCATCGCTCTCCTTGAAAAAGAGATTGAGAGCAATCTTTAGATGATAATGATGATGGTGTGGGTTTCTCTGAATTTTTGGTAGGGACCGATATTTTGTTACGGAAGTTTTGTGCTTTGAGTCTGGAGTACCTGGCTCTACGTGGTACTTGAAATACCGAGTTGTAATTGTATCTATGAACCATGTTTGTTCTTTTTATTTTTAATAAGATTCAACCTGCACATAGATAAATATACATGTAAAACCTTGTTCTCAAGCCACTTAAAATTCAAGAATTACAGAAATCTTACTGATTCATTTGTTTGTGGCTTGAATAAATGGAAGAAATTTTGGGATGTATTTTCTGGTAGATTTAGCCTGTGAATGATTAATTGTGTTGGACCGTGGTCAGTTTGTTTCAATCTATCTTGTTTTATCGTTCTTAATTAGAAATTTTACAGAAAACAATCAATTATACATAAATCAGAAGAAATCGGGTCTCATGGAAGTGACGAAGGTGTGCATCTCAGTGAGATTTGCACCCACGAGTTATCCAGGCAACACTTGTTACAAACAGACAATGAAGAAATTTAGCTCCATCGATACATTTACGTTTCTGCAGATTTATTTTACTAGGCTCTGCTGCTCCAGGTTAGATAGCTGAAAGAGACTCCCTCACTCATGCTCCAAATATGTGAGATAGCTTGTTTGCCTCTATTAATGATATTTGTTATAGCTGTTGCCCCCCTCTGCACAAGGTAATGTACAAGGCATTCACAAAATAATTGCAAAATGATATTTTTCTTTGGTATGTATTACGACATGCACATTCACAAAAGGGTGCAGGATATACACTACAAACAGGTACCTGCTCTCAAGGCAATTCTATTCAGGGTATTATTCTCCATCAAATTGGATTTAGCTGTAAGGATACAAATCTACCATGACGATGAGAATACACCCTTTGATTGGTGCTTCCTTCAAACTGCAGCAACAGCTGTCTAATACTACTGAAATGAATGTTCCAAATTTGACCGACCAATTTAACAAAAGGGCTAAAATTTTCTGCAAATTCTTCGGCATCAAGAAAATACTGGTTAGCTAAAAGAATATAGGGGATTCAAGAAAATAGCTCAGAAAATATCCTCAAGCCACGTGTATATACAAAGTACATAATAGTACACTGGGGAAAGCAGATATGCAAACGAAATTGCAAGTCCTATCCTTAAAATAAACAATTTATCTTACTCCTATTAATGTTATAGCTAAACGTAAATCATAATATCGTTGACAAGATACTGCCCGCAAACTGAGAACAACTAAGTCCTTGACATATCATGAAAATGTAAACCTCAATTACTGTGCTTTACCATCAACCATAGCTGTTCAGATAACAACAGAGTTAGTTTGAGAAGAGAAAAAAGGATCAAGCAGATTGTTAATTCCACAACTAACTCTATTATTATGGCAAACAAAAATAAAACTCTATTATTATGGCTAATACAGGATAGGAATAGATAAATCACAAAGCATTCTGCGCAAAGAAAGAGGCCGTGAGTGGACGCATCAGATGCACATAGTTTTTCTTCAAACAAACCTCATATTAGTGTAATGCAACATTCAGAACTGAAACAAGTTATGAAGATGGCACAGAAGTTACAAATATACATACATTTAAAAAAAAGGTAATGACTAGAGTGTGACATACTGAACAGATAAAGTACAGAAAATTATTTTTAAAATTAAAAAATTCCACAAAATTATTGAAATGAACATCCAACATTATTATCGTTATCGTTGGGATTCTTTTAAAGAAGGATGGAAGGATCGAGGCGACAATTTGTTTATTTAAATAACATTTGGCAACCATTGAAAACTTGGAAGGTATTGAAATAAATGACTTTATGCAGTACATGCCTTCCTATGAAGCTTGATCGTTTTAATATATGTAACTATATGTCATCCTCACATGCCAAGATACAAGTTTCTGAAGCATTGGCTGTTCCTATTATTTGCAGGAGACCCAGCATCGCAATGGCACAAAATAAGTACTGGATATGAGTGTCAGCTAGGATGTTGCCCTCTGATGACACCGGCATCTAAACCTTAAGCCATCCTCTAGGATGTTGCCCTCTGATGTCCAGAGCAACCTGTCTCAAACTACAACTTCACTAAGTTACCAAACCTTAATTTACCTTGTTTCAAATCACAGAGCACATATGTATCCTCATGACCATGGAATCAGTATAAAAAAAAAGGTATCGTCTAACCAAGTTATATGCAGAACTACATACAAAATGAACATATTATCACAACAGTTGGTAGGACTCGCACATGCATAAGACATTTAACAAATAATTTTACCTTTTAGACAAAAATATCAAATATTTCCTATTTACCTACAGATAATATATAAGATAAACCGATGATACTTGCAATATCACCCATTACAATATTAAATGGAACAACTAGACACTTGAACTATCATGGAACTTTTAAGATTTTTGCATTCCTATTGCAACATGATTTGTTAAAAAGCATAACCAATGTATGTCAAATATAAACATATATCACCTAAGAGATCAAAAAGCTATTCAGCAAATGATCGATGAAAGGGCATGGATGGATAAATGAATAAAGTCAGAATAGTTAACTATTGAATCATTAATGGCAAGTCAACACGCTTAAATGTCTTTGATAACCAGTCAAGAAACAAGGAAAAATCGAGAGTATGTGCCAACACTTTTCAAATAGGAAAAGGGTTGGACGTAGCTAAAAGGTGCTAAAATAAAAGAGTCCAGCAGGCATTTTATAGTTAATGCTTTATCTCTTTGATATCTTCAATTGTAAAAAAAAAAGAATTCTCATACATCAAGTTATAAATACCTGTTTCAGGCTCTACATACTGTATACAGGAGAAGAAAAATATCTAGAGGATACATACCAAATAATGTATATGAGTGTCATCTAAAATCAGGCATTTCGACAACCCACACTAAATTGTAAATCCTCTATGGTTAGCAATTGGTGAGCACGACCGGATTCAAACCTTACCAAGGTCTTGGGAGTGCAACATGACGGGAATCAAACGATCGTGAAGCCCGCAATTGAAGCCACAAACATTGTCCAAAATACCAACTTTACCATTTATCTTGACAACTACAAATTCCGCCCTTAAAATGGTGGTAGAAACACCCATCAGTCACAAAAATATCCCTTTGAATGATATTCGAGATGAACTTCATTGAAGAATGGCAGTCCATGCACATCCGAACATTCTTGGATACACGAATGGGTGTTTGCGCTTGCAAAGAGAGGATGCCGAAACACACTGCAAGTTTTTCTGTATGGTAACAAGAGAAGGGATCGGCATCGCCTTCCTCACAAAATACTATATTTTGCGGAATGTACCCACCCCGAACCATTTCATTAGCCAACTTATCCCACACATCTAAAATCTTCTCCATCTCATGATGTGATTTCTCTCCCGATTTAAAACAGTGAATTTGTCTATCTGCATATATCCAGCTACATATCTTTGCCATTTTTAATCCACGAGCTTTCATGTCATTTCTTACATTAATAGAAGAATCCCACATGCCACTCATGGCAAATATATTAGAGAGTGCAATAAAATTTGAAGCATTGCTTGGTTCCAAATCGAATAGAGCCTTAGCAACTTTCTCTCCAATCTCATAATTTGAATGCAGTCTACAAGCTTTAAGAAGTGTAGCCCAAACACAGGCATCGGGTTCAAATGGCATTCTTGTAATTAAGTCCATCGACTCTTCTAGCAAACCAGCAGTGCTCAAAATATTAATCATACACGTGAAATGTTCCAAAGTAGGAGTAACTCCATAGAAATCTTCCATCTTGTTGAAATAATCCCATCCTTGATCCACAAGATTTTCTTGCTTACAAGCAGAAAGAATAGATGTGAATGTGATATGATCAGGGTTGACTCCAGATTGCTCCATCTCTTTAAACAAGCTAATTGCATCTTTCGCCATTCCATGGAGAGCGTAACCAGAGATCATTGCATTCCATATTACTATGTCCTTTTGATTGACACAATCAAATACTAATCTTGCTTCTTTCATACTACCACATTTTGTGTACATAGCTATCAAGCTACTAGATAGAGCTAAAGGATACTCATCAGGTCGTTGTTTTTCAATGTAGTCATGTAGTTCTCTCCCCAATCTTAGGGCTGCTGTATTGCTACAAGCCAGGAGAAGGATTAAGAGGGTAACTGAATTGGGAACAACAAAGCTTTCTTCTAGCATTTCTAAAAATAATTTCATAGCAGCTTCAGGATCGCCATTATGGTTGTGGCCCGCCATTGCAACATTCCATGACACAACATTTTTATCTTCGATCGTTTTGAAAGTTTTAGTCGCAGAAGCCATATCTTCACACTTTGCATACATGTCGACCAATGCACTTGAAACAAAGACATTGGACTCGAAATAGTTTCTTAGTACATAGCCATGGATTTCCTTTCCTAAATGAAGTAATTTGAGATCAGTGCAAACTGAAAGAGCAGAAGTGATGGAGACAGCATTCGGTTGAATTGATAAATTTTGCATGTCTCGAAACAGCTCAATAGCATTGCGATTAAGATCTGAATGATGAAACCCAGAGATGAGTGCATTCAAAGAAATAACATTTGGCTTCAAACCAATTTGACCCATTTCAGATAACAACCTATAGGCCTCGTCTTTATGTCCTTTTCTCGCATAACTAGCAAGTATAGTGTTGTAAGTTATCATGTCTGGCTTAACCCCGTCTTCCTTCATTGATTCTACAAGCTCCAATGCCTCGCTCACATTATCTTCAACGGCATATGAAGCTATCATCTCGTTCCAAATCGTCAAATTCCTGCTTTCGAGCTTAAAAAATACTCTCTCAGCATAATCTCTCACTCCATTCTTCAAGTACATATTGATCAATGATCCTCCTACATATACATTCATCTTAATCCCTCTCCTGATGACATAAGCATGCAGCTCTTTGCCAAGATCCAGCTCTCTCAGCCTAGAACAAGCAGGAAGAACACTGGCAATCGTCACAGAATTTGGCTTCTCACTCAAACACATAAAAAACAATACATTCAGAGCATCCTCAAAAAAACCATTTTGCACACAACCCGAAATCAACCCGTTCCACGAATTTACTCTCGGGCTAAGTCCGCTAGCCCTCATCTCCTCCAAAACTCGAACTGCTTCATCGATCTCCCCGTTCCTCGCAAACCCGGATATCAAAGCATTCCAACAAATCAAATCGGGTCGGATCCCATTCCCCCTCATCAACCCGAAAACCTCGACCGCCTCCTCCAAAAGGCCCGCTTCCGCATAAGCATTCAACAGCACTGTCCAAGTGACAACATCCTTCTCCTCCATTCGATCAAACACGCTTCTCAACGAATCAAAGTCCCCACATTTAGCATACATATCAACAAGCGAATTGCTTATAAACACGTCGGGTTTAAGATCGATTCTTACCATGTATCCATGAATTGAGGCGCCAAGTGATAGGTTTCGGAGCTCGGAGCAGGCTTTGAGGAGGTTGGGGATGAGGAACTTATCGGGTCGGGCGTTGTCCGATAGCATCATGGAGAAAGTGGAAAGGACCGAGACCCATTGTTGGGATTGGGATTGCGTTGAGATTTGTTGGGCGTAGAATGGGGCCTTTTTTGGTTGGGTGATTTTGTCGAATGGGTTGTGGGTTGCTGGAGAGTTATTGGGTTGGGATGCGGTTGCGGGTTCGGGTTTGAGGGCGGAGGAGACGCGGGTTTGGAGGCGGCGGCGGCGGAGAGAGATGGGGAGGTTGGTGGCGGGAGAGGAAGGGAGGAGGTGGGGCCCACTGGAGGAAAGAGGGGAGATGGCGAGAGCTGGGAGCATTCTTTTTGGGGTGGGGAACGCGGGTAGCATTCTGAGTCGAGGGTATTTAAATTAAGGAAGCGTTGATTTCACGCATAAACCATATAGCCTGCCTAATGTAACATTTATACCCCCTGAGGGAGATTTATTTTTTTACCTCAAACACCCCTCGGAGTGGCATCTAATATAACTTTTTTTAAGACCAAAATTAAGGTCAAGACATCCCTAGGTTTCTGTTGAGATATGTTTGGGAATAATCCCACGTTGGAAAAGTTATGAGGGGTTCATGGATATAAAATATAAGATGAGATAAATCTCAACAGGGCTTGAGTGTAAGGATAACTATGATCGTACATAACATGATCTGAAACACGCATCCCTATCCAGGGGAACTCCAGTGTCATGCTCTACTCAGCGTCCTCTCCTTTGTCTCTCATGTGCCTCCCTCTCGTCCGGTCTTGATGATGCTCACAGTTGGGGATTCCCCCGATCTTGACACGTAGCAGATGACGCGTCCCCCGTGCATGCCGTCTAGAATCCTGGAGGCTGTCGAACTGGAATAAGGATGATGCGAAAGGAACATTCCTCGGTGTCTCGTCTCCAAGGCCCGGTCCGAAGAATATACCCCGACCTCCAGAGGGCTTTCCCTGGGTGCATTCCCTCTTCGACCAACCACCGGTCAATTGCTTGTCTCCGAGCTATCCTAGATTCGAGCTTCCTCAGCCCCTTTGCTGTCCCGACCAGTTCAGGACCGGTAGCACAAAACCCGAGCTTCCTCAACTTTCCTTTACCAAGTTTTCTTACTCGTGTCCGAGCTATCCTATAGCTAAGATTACTTAGCGTCTTTGTTTGGCCGGGAGCATGGAGCACGAGCGTCCCTGTAACGGCTTCGTGAATCTCGCCATGACGGGATCTCCGCCACTCTACGTTCCGCATCCTACGCTAGCATATCTCGCCATTAATGAGCGTGTCTCGCCATCAATGCGGACGTGACGCAGGGGCGAAATGGGCGGCGAGAATCTCGCATCGGCTCGCTCCAATGCGACCCTTATATAAACCCCTCCTCCAGATGATTCAGGTAACTGGAACTGATTCTAATACATCGCTGCTCTGCCCAATCATTCCCCAGTACTTACTTGATCGTCGAAGGGCCTACGGTGGTTTCCCACCCCGGAACTTCCTTTGCAGATAGTTCGGCGTTAACAACAATCAGCAACCCATTGAGATCCACACCCAATCCCCACTACAAATCTCAACCGTTCAGCCCGCTGGCCACAAGATCGATGGTGGACATCTCTGAGGGAGATTCTGACCTCTATCAATTGGCGCCGACTGTGGGAACGAGAAGCTTTTCCACCCAAAAATTTGATCTTCAACCTTCGATTCGATGGCTAACGATCATCACAACGAAAATCCTAGCACGAGCCATCCTGTACTCCGCAACGGAGGCGGGAGTGGTTCCACTCCTCCTCCCAACATCGTCGAAGCCTTAATGGCACGGATCGATCAAGTGACAGCGATGGTGGACGTGCTCGCTCGTGTCTAAACTTACAGCCATGCCTGGAAAACTGCGGCCCGTGCTCTCTAGAACGGCGGCATGCACGAGGCAACAGATGGATGCTTTCAAGTCCTCGGCCTCGCTTGGGCCAATCCTGACACCACGGAACATCGGCATGCTGATTTCGGCAGTCGTGACCCCCATACGAGAAATGATTCCATGAATCGTTGGGCACCGAACAATCCAACGACGAGGTCTCGGGACCAACCGAACTATCGTTTCAACGCTCGCCGCGCTCTCTCGCCCTTCGAGACGATGTTGGTCAGGTCGCCTGATTTCAGGGAAGACCGACGTCACCATAATCATCGAGGCAATCTGAGAAATGTGATAGAGCGAAGCCGAAGCCTCTCCATCGCCCAAGTCTGAAACAGAGACAGCAGGCACTCCAATTATGGATAATCCTCGGGGTTCCAGCAGCGAATCGAGATCTTCGAAAATAAAATCGAGGACATGCGACTCGGCACCCGTTTGCCGGGTGGATCGGAAAAATACTCCACAAACTCTCCTACGAAGCCCTTCACTGAACAGTTACTGAGGGAGCGGGTCTCATCCCGGAACAAACCGCCCAAGGTGGCTCTCTTCGACGGGAATTCTGACCCGAAAGACCACTTGGACGGGTTCACCGCGGGCATGAGCTTTCAAGATAACTCGGACGTGACTCAGTGTAACACCCCAGTACGTTTATACAATATAATTTGGTATTTTAAATCTTGCTTATAATTCTTTTATTTTGTCTATTGGGTTGTGAATAATTTAAATAGTAGTAGTCGTTATTGAAAGTATGTCTTAGCACCTCTACTATATTTAAAGGAGCATCAAATATACAATTTAAAAAATTTAGAGGTCTAAAACATACTAACCTAGAATCTAACTAGAGAGTTAGGGTTTCAATGTGAGTTCTAAACTAAGTGAAGAGGGTTTACAACCTTTGCAGACCAAGTCCTTCACTTCTAAAGCTCTAAGTAGTAGTCTCTAGAACTCTTCTTTGACTCCACTTGAGAAAGGATCGAGTTTGCACCAAGTCTTCGATGCCGAAGATGATCCACCTTGAAGTCTCCCTAACTCAAGCCCACTCTTCACTAATCAAAGTATTAGTGAAGCAAACAACCTAAACTAATGGGCAAGATTAGTGTAGGTTGACGAAGTAGGAATTTTGTTCACTTAGAAATTCTTCTCTTTTCTTTTTCCAACTCAAGAAAAACCCTAGAGAAGGAAGAAGATGAACTTGGGTGTGTGAGTGAATGAATGAGAGAATGAACCATCCCACATTGAGATAAGAATGATATATGAATGTTTACCGCCGAACAAAAAGACGTGACCGCGCATGTTCGTCTTGCTTGAAATTCGGGGCAGATGCTATTTGGTGCTATCCGTCCACCTCTCCAAAGATGCCAAGTTGATTTATGGCACCATGTATCGAAGGTTTAAACGGATGCGGCCGATGTAGCAGACTTCGTCAGATTCCCCCTCGTTTGAGGGGTTTTTGATTATGGGGACGCTCTTCCCTACAGGCGCAACCCCCTGCAGTTAATTACGCTACCGCATCGCGGTAACAACTTTCTCCTTCTCCAGATGGTCACTTCGTGTCGTGGGTGTTTGTTTTGTTTTTGGTTGCCCGTGGATTGTATACGGAGACTAATTTATGTCGTCGCCCGTAGGGCGTTGACTAGTCCAAATCCGTATCTTCTTAGATTTTGGTTTTGGTTTGGGTTTAATGATACGTTAGTCTCATTTGAGACTAAGATCAATTTAAACATTTGTTAAGGATACGTTAGTCTAATTTTAGACTAAGATCAACTTAACGGGATCGTTTAGATCCAACAACAGAGCATTTGGACTCTATTGTTTAGTTTAGGGATATTGCGGTCGATTACCAGTTTAAGGACATGGTGGTCCAAGGTTAAGGACATCATAGTCCATGGGTTTAAAGGGACCCCATAGTCCGAGGTTAAGGACATCATAATCCGTGGGTTTAAGGACCCCACAGTCCAGGTTAAGGACATCGTATTCCGTGACTTTAAGGACCCCATAGTCCAGTTTAAAGACGTCATAGTCTATGGAATGTATGGTTGTCGGGACCTGTCACCTCTCTGAAGACGTTGAGGGATTACAACGACATATATCAGAGGGGTTCAGAGATGTGCCCTTGAACCAAAGTTGATTGGAAGATATATAGTCCAATTTGAGACTAAGGTCTATTAGAAGGTTTATGAGCATATGGGCTCAGTTGATATGAGTTGAGGACTTATGGCCAATCTTGGGCTAAGTCCAATAAATGTTTAACATTTTATTGTTCTGGCTATTGAGCCTTTATTTGGGCTTGGCCCTTTTAATAATGCAGAGCATCAGATCCTGACATTTTTTGTCTTGTATTGAATGCATAGCATTCATCAGAACAATGTGTGTTCTGACAGTGCGCCATGTGGCACGCTAGGTACTTTGCGCCAATCAAAGAGCGCATTGCGCTTCTGTCAGGTAGCGCACACGAAGAGGACACGTGTCGCGCTTAGGGCTAAGTTCCAGTTCATTAGCGCATTGCGCTTTCAATTTGTGAGCGCGTTGCGCTAGTTTAATGGCGCACCAGTGAGTGACACGTGGCGCGCTTGGCGCTGAGCGCCAGCCCATGAGCGCAGTGCACTGTTTCAGAAGCGCAAAGCGCAAGTTGTATCCGTGATTGACACGTGGCACGTTTTGGCGCTGAGCGCCGGTCCAAGGAGTGCAAAAGCGCAGTTCATGAGTGCAAGGCACTTTTCAATAGCGCAGAGCGCACTTGATCACATTTATGATCAGATAACAAGTTTATGTTCTTCTTAAAGAAGGCTTTGCCTCAAGATTCAAGAACAAAAGTTCTTGTTTTATAAAAGGGCTCTGCCTTTATAGATCAAGGATCTGTGAATGAAGTAAATACTTCTTTTATTTTTTTATGATTAGATCTTTTGATCTTTTTCTTTTAATCAAAGACCTTGGTCTTTTGTAGATCTATGATCTTTTTAGAAGATGGTTCTTCTTTTTACGAGATGGTTTCATCTCTGTTGTTCAAGAACTAGTTCTTTACCTTAAAGATGAAGAAATGATCTTCTTTTTTCTAAGAGCTTGCTCTTCTTTCTCTTTGAGTTTTTCTTAAAGTTTGCAGAGGGTTTTCTCTATATCAGACTTGAGGTCTTGGGGCCTTTATATAGGGCCAATTGATTTGTTGAATCAGTTTTAAAAGATCTTTCTCTGATTGATTTGGGAATGTTTCTCCACCGTTGGATCTTTGATCCTAGGGCTTCTGTTTTACAGAAGGCAATCTTCATGTTTTTAACAAGATCGAGAAAATCTTTCCATAACAGAATTCATTGTCTTTGGTAATTTTTATTTACCATTGGATCATTGATCCAACGGTGCTCTGATTTACAGAGTAAAATCTTGTCATTTGGAAAGATTTTGAGGAATCTTTCCTTAACAGAATTTAATTCTGATTAATTAATGATTTATCATTATTATTAGATCTTTGATCTGAGGGTTGGGGAGCTTTTAGGTTCCAGCGCTGACGCACCCGTGCTTTGCACGTGGTGCGCTGCTTAAAAGGTAGCGCACATTGCGCTAGCGCACACGTGTATGACACGTGGTGCGCTGCTTGGAGCGCAGCGCACCTAGCGCTAGCGCACACGTGCTTTGCACGTGGTGCGCTGTTTAGGGCGCAGTGCACTTGGCGCTGCATCTGAAGCGTTGCTTCACAATGTTTTAACCCTTGGCTTTGAGGCATTTGTTACATTCTTTGCACGTGGAGTTTTTCCCTTCATTTTTTATTTTATTATTATTTTTTATTTTATTATTTATTTTATTATTATTTTTTATAAGTGAGCAGGTTGTGAGCCAAAATTTTGGCGGGAACAAATGCCCCCAACTACTTTGCCCACGTAAGTACGTACGTGGGTGAAGTAGTGCAGAGTTATGCATGGCTACAGAATTGAGGGCTTAGGAGACAAGTTCAGATCTGCCGTCTAAGGCTTTTCAACTTCATGAGCCGTGAGGGTCTCATGAAGACTTTTCTCCCTACGAGTCGAGAGGATCCCGCAGGTGTATTTTCTCCTTAGGAATCATGAGGATTCTTAAGCGCGTTTTCTCTTGAGAGTCGTAAGGATCTCACAAGAGAATTTTCCCTCCTACAAGTCGAGAGGACTCGTAAGCGGTTGTTTCCCTCCTTGTCGAGATTCGACTTTGGAGAGTGTGGCCCGTGAATAGTATGCAAGAGTCCATTTTGGACCGACTTGCAGAGCCCCAGTGCTTAGGAAACCGGTTCTTATCCCTATTGCCTAAGGCTTTTCCCTACGAGTCGAGACGAATCGAGAAGTTATCGCAAAGACAATAATTCCTTACAAGTCGAGACGAATCGAGCAGTTCTCGCAAGAATATCCTAACGTCACAGTTAACCTCTGCTCTTTACGACAGAGGTCCGTTAGGGTTTGTGGTACTAGGGTTTTGTCCGTCGTATCATCGCGTTGGCTGATGTATTCCTCGATAGGCGATCTTGCTGTTCGAGTAGCCTTGGGACTGTCGTGTCTCTGATCCCTTCGGAGGCTGGACAAGACGTCTTCAAGCAATCCTCCTAGGCAGTTTGACCGTCGGAAGAGCAAGCGTTAGGAATTTTGCCATGCCGCTTTTTACTTGAGATTAGGCTCATTTTGGAGAGCCCCGATGAGTCATAACCACTCCGCGCTGGTGTGGGATGATCGCCGATAGTCTTTCAGGTTTTATATGAGTTGCCGTCAAGACCCTGAAGCTAGGAATTTGGCCTTCACTTCGTTTGCTGGCATCGCGTCTGCTATATCGAGACGAATGTCGCGGTTGTCTCTAGGTTGCTGGTGAACCGTCAAGGTTTGGAACTAGGTATTTTGCCGTGGCTTCGTTGTTTGATTGTCGCATCTGAATCCTTCTGGAGGAAGAACGCTGTGGTGACATCTCGTCTGCTGTATCGAGACGAACGTCGAGGTGGTGACCACTCCGCGCTGGTGTGAGGTGATCTCCGATGGTCTTCCAGGTTTTATATGAGTTGCCGTCAAGACCCTGAAGCTAGGAATTTGGCCTTCTCTTCTTTTGCTTTGGCGTGTCCGAATCCTGTTGGAAGGACGCTGTAATGACATCTCGTCTGCTGTATCGAGACGAACGTCGAGGTGGTGACCATTCCGTGCTGGTGTGGGATGATCTCCGATGGTCTTTCAGGTTTTATATGAGTTGCCGTCAAGACCCTGAAGCTAGGAATTTGGCCTTCGCTTCGTTTGCTGGCATCGCGTCTGCTATTTCGAGACGAATGTCGCGGTTGTCTCTAGGTTGTCAGTGAACCGTCGAGGCTTGGAGCTAGGGATTTTGCCGTGGCTCCGTTTGGCGATGTTGCGTCTGTTGTAACAAGACGAATGTCAAAGTGATCTCTAGGTTGTTTGTGGACCATCGAGATTTAGAGCTAAGGATTTTGCCATGGCTCCATTTGGTGATGTTGCGTCTGCTGTAACGAGATGAATGTCGAGGTGATCTCTAGGTTGTTTATGGACCATCGAGATTTGGAGCTAGGGACTAAGCCGTGGCTCCATTGTTTTGACCGTGAGGTCTTTCGTTGACGTTGCATCTGCATCCTGCTGGACTGCGAAGGAACGCCGTTGTGGACATTGTTGAATATAGTGCCCTCAAAGTCAATTATTGGATCGCAGGTACGTGATTGCAATGATTAAGGAGGACCTATTCCGGTAGGACAGTCTTACTCGAGATGATAGTATGCTATCTGGTTTGCCTTTATCAGTCGTGTACAGGTTCAGGTGACTGATCACTGTTACACGTTGATAGAGCCCTTAGGATCTTGCTTGACTACCAACAGTATGATGGCGATCATATACGTGAGAGTTGGGTAGTCTATAAGCACATCCTTAATTGTGGTCCTTAGTCGTGGGAGTTTCGAGACAGGGTATCGATACTCCGGAGTAGACTAGTGTATACAGTCAAGACCCCGACGAGGGGCGGTGGCCGGTCTCACAAGCCACTGGTGTCAGTTGGATCACCTAAGATGTATACAGGTGCTCATTGGGTTATGAGTACACCGGACAGGACTCGCCGGGAACCTGCTAGTTGGTATTTATACCTAGCGTCAGATGGCAGTTCCCTGGTGACATGTGTACAGGTTAGTTCATCGACCTGAGATCGTCATTTGTCTCGTGTGAGTTCCCACTGTGCTTTGATTTCTACCCTACCACGGCTCAAAGGAGTCGTGCAAACATGTCTTTTTTGGGTACAGTCCCGAGCCACATGGAGGCAAGTGAGCGGATCGGCAGGGGATTCGTCTCTCCCGGTATTGGGGGTGAGATCGCGCTGTGTCTAGGAGAGTTATTACACAAAACTCTCGGCCAAGGTAGGAGATTTACTGGTAGGTATTCCAGTAGTATCTCAGGGTGTTCTGGGCTACACTCCGACACGACTTATACCGCTATTTAGGGTCTGACGTTACCAGCCCCCTAGGCCCGATATGCGATACTCATAGACGAACGGACGGACTGTATGTATATTGTTACTGTTAGGCTCAGTAGGGTTCCAGAATGAGTTCACTCATCGGCTTCCCTTGAGGTCAGTACATGGGCAGCCGTTACGCACAGCTAGTGCCGCCGACGGCTTGTGGTTAAACCCACTGCCAGGGTACTGACGAGTCATCAGAGTCCCCCACAGATAGTTTCCCAAGTTCGGGCGTAACGTTGTAGAGGCCGTATGGTTTTATGGCAGGGTTCGGAAAATGCACGTGCGTTTACGCACGTGTCATATTTCGGACAGATAATACTGGCGGGCTTTGGTTTAAGCCGGATCCATATATTATATTGTGTAGATATAATATCTTTATCTCAGTTGCATTTGTATTCGGTCGTAATATAAATGCGGGTATGTTTATACTGTTACGGGGTTATCCTGAAATTCGTTTCGGGATCGCTTTTGGAAGTTGCCAGTTTTCTATCACCCGTCTTAAACATTCGGTTTAATGCGGATTTATCTTTTCTTCATGAGTATGAGTCATGAGTGTGGAAGCTTCTAGAATGGTGACTAGGTTTAGTGTGTCACCATTTTGCATTAAATGGTTGATGACTAGGATTAGTGATTCATTGTTTGCATTGATTGTTTTGATGAGGTGTTTAAATGAGTCACCCTTTGCATTAATTCCTTTAGATGATAAGCTTCACTTATGGTCACCCTTCCTCCTATACTCACCACCCCCTCCTCATATAGTGGCCGGCCATTGTATGGAGGGATTATGGTTGTTGATTAAAAAGTTTATGGAATTTGGTTCATGGAAATTTGATAGCTCATTTCTCATTTCATTCCATTCAAAGGGCAACTTCATTAATCGTTCATCTATGGTTTTGGATGAAGCGAGACAAAGTGTTCTACTCATTCTCTACATCAATCTTGGTCATCTCTTTTAGCAGACTTGATGACCGAGTTGCCTCGGTATAGAGGCGGGAGCCCGTTTAAAGATCCGTAGATGTGGTGCCACCTCGACGAGGAGCCAGGAGATCGGAGCAGCCGCAACGGAGCGTGGGATGATGGTTAAAGACCAAAGGACTCGGATCGTTCGGTATAACCTTTCTACCCACTTTGTAGTTTGTTAGTTTAGCGTTAATGGCAGATCCGGGTTATAGTATGCGATAGCGCCAGTTATAAAAGTTTTTGTTCCGCGTTTGGCGTCAGATTGACGACCGGGACGCTACCGTAGACTTACATTGGTATCAGAGCCACGCCATTAAGCTTTACTAACTTGTGCTAACGCGTTTAAAACATCGATCGAACGGAATTTCGAAAACTACAATTTTCTGTACAAAAGTTTCTGTCGATTTTAAATTTGGTCTAAAAATTATTTTGAGCATCACAGAAAAACGAGCAGGCTTTTTGAAGAACACAGCAGAAATCCGATCCTCTGACTCGTCCGTACGGCCGCGGAACCGTCGCCAAAGCCATGCTTTGGCCGCGGATCTGCGGCCGTCTTGGAGCTTCAGAGGGTCAAATTTCTTCTGGGGATTCTACACAGTGAATTGTGGTTTCTGGAATATTTCTTTTGGGCCCAAATTTTGTTATTGTACAGCAGATGTACGTGGGGCCCACTTCGGGAAATTTTGTCGATCGAAATTTAAACGTGTTAGTTTACAGTACTTACATTATATCTCCGACTGGGAATGTCATTTGAGCGGTAAATTGCGTCTAATTTCTATAGTCCTTTTAGACGGATTTGCGAACGTGACATTCGCGTTGATGTTCTGTGTTGTGCTGTGATGTTGCGGATTTGTCGTGGTGGATAGCAGTGTGCAATGGTAGTGCAGTTTGAATTTATTTGTACATTTGATATTGCGGGACGAGCGTCCAACATGTGTACTGCCGTCACTGCCTGTTTGTATAATATTCTTTTGGGGCACGACCGGGCTGAGGTCGATGTACCCGTTGTACATATTTTTCATTTCTGTACTAGGTTTACCCCGCGACGGAGTGCACGGATAGCCGGGTTCTGGAGGGCAACGGGTTCGCATCTCATGGCTTTGAGAGGCAGAGGACCTCACTTTAGAATTAGCAGACTATTCGCCACACTCGTAGGGGGTACAGGTTGACCCAAGAAGGGGTGCTCAAGTTACCGGATTCCGTGAAGTGCAGGGTGGTCCATTCACTTTGCTGTAGGGGGCTGCCTCGCTTCAGGTTTTGGCGGGCGACTTGCCGCACCCGTAGGGGTCTAGGTTTCATTGCACAAGCTATCCACACGACCAGGGGAACGTCGGGTTTCAGCAGCGGCTCTGTGAAACCCGGGGATCCCAGATTATCTGTATTGTTCTGTGATGCTTATTACTTTTCTGTAATGTTGCATATTATCACGCCTGGAGCGATTATTGTATATTGGTATATATACTAGTAGATGTTGTATATGTTTTACACCCACGCTAGTCCAGTCCCCGCTCTGTCGTTAGTTAAGTAACCTAACGGGTGATGACGGGACCCAGCGGCGAATGCGAATGGCATATACGTACATTTTATTTTCGTTCTTTTCTGGTGTGATTAATTGATGGGACTGCGCTGATTCTGATCAATACAAAGGAAAACAAACCCGTTTGGATGTTGTTGGAACAGTTTTAAAAAGTTTTATTACAAAGACGTTTCCTTTTGTTTTGCACAGTGGTATTCAGTTGGAATATCCTGCACATCATTCGACGAGGCAAGGGCCGACATCCCTTCACCGGGAGTGACCCCTTGGGCAGAAGTTTGCGTCAGGGTAATAAATTCACTATAGTCGATTACATGTTGCTATGCATCGCGGTATTCAGTTGGAATATCCTGCACCTCATTCCACGAGGAAAGAGCCGAGATCCCTTCACCGGGAGTGACCTCTTTAGCAAAGGTTTTCGCCATTATATTTTTATAAAAAGCTATCAGGTTCCTTCAACGAGATCAAGTTCATTACATTAAAGTTTTTTCGCCAAAAACCAGCCGTAGCCCTCCGTCATTTCTTTTGGGTATTCAGTAGTATTCAAGCTATGTATTTTGACCAACGCCAAGGCTTAGTGTTTGGTAGCTGCTGGGTATTCATTTGTTGCATAGATAGATGAGTTGGTTTGGGACAGTCGTTCTGCCATTTGGCCAATGTTAGGGGCATGTGTGGGTGGGTTCAAATTGACAAGATAATGATGGGTAGAACTTGGCATGTGACTTATGGCATTTGGCCAACGTCAGGATCATAAGAGTATGGGACAAAAATCATATCGGGAGTTTCTAAAGAAACTGAAACTTGCCAAGTATGCGCATACCTTCTGGAGTGTGATAACATGAGTGGATTCCTTCACGTTATCATGCAATGAGAGTTGGATCCCAATTCCCACTGATGAGTTAGTTTACTCTTCGGGTGATCCCGATTGATTCTTCTTTCAGGTTTGGAGGAGAATTTGACAGTACAGTGGGAGGTTTCCTGATTAGATAAAGTGATAACCATTCTGATCTAGGTTAGAGTGCATGCAGAGTGTTTCTTTTCTCCCTCTCTTTGGCAGCGACCTTTGACCGACCCTAGACTATGACTCAGTGACCAAGTTGACCGAACCTTCTTAAAATACTGGCTTTTGGATTGTCCGAGTTACATAAGTCATTGCCGCTCTTTCTTTTACCCTTTGCATTTCTCAGAACACCCCGTATTACTACGGACATCCACTTCCATTGGATAGATCCATCGTATGGTTATATACGAACTCGAAGGGACTTCTTCGAGGATGGATCCAGGTTCAGGAGAAATAGAATTGGTTTATTCAGTTGTCTTTTATTATCACCTTCTCTCAGGTTGCGAGGGCTCCATAGTTTAGGAGAGTACACCTATTACGCTTATTGGATAGTCTTATTCCAAACCATAGGCAGGTGCCGAAAGGTAGGGAATGAAGAAAACCAATTAGCCTAAGTAGGGTGTACAGAAGGTAATAAGTAAAGACAAAATAAAGGGATTAGAAAGAGAACAAAGTAAATTGCGACTGCTATCATTCACGACCAAACCGCGTACTTCATCGCCACTCCTATTTCACCTTTGCTTTTTTCCCCAGTTCGGGAGAAATAGAATTAGGTATTATTCAGTTGTCTTTTATCATCACCTTCTCTCAGGTTACGAGTACTCCTTGGTTTAGGAGAGTACACCTATTATGCTTACTGGATAGTCTTCTTCCAAGCCATAGGCTGGTGCCGAACGGTAGGGAAGGAAAAAATCCACTTAGCCTAGCGATGGTGTACAGAAGGTAATGAATAAAGACAAATAAAGGGATTTGGAGAGAAGGCAAAGAAATATACGGTTATAGTCATGAATTAGATTATGGAAGAGGCATTACTAGGAATACCAGGATACCCCTACGAAACATTTTTATGTTTCAGTGCATTGTTAAAGGAAAACTGATTTTCCGATTAGATACTTATTCCAGGGTATGTATTTACCAGGTATGATTCTCACATCTGTATGGTTTTACAGATGATGAGTGAGAGTAAGTTATTGGAAATTAGGTGATTATCCTCATTATATCGGAATTCGTTGTAATTGGTGATATTTGAGGAAATCGCCTGGGTACAATTTTCAACCTATGATGCACAGGTTTTGAGTTATTCAACTTAGCGGACTTATACAGAGTATTGTATGTTGTCTAGTGTCCATCAGGACAAAGAGGTTGGTCCTCATACTATGTTATATTTACTTGTGACTTCTCTAGTTTTTAGACAAGTGTTTCGTAGAAACACAAGGTCTAAGTTTTGAGAAGTTGTGGGTATAAGAATAAAGTAGAGAACCAGGTGTCGCAAGTATCGGGATTCTTCAAAGAGATCGAAGATGTAGATTTTTATGATTGGTATTCAGATGATAGTAATGGTTTTGAGAAACTTGTTTCTCTTTCAGGTTACTCATAATTGGATGGATTCCTAAGTTGAGTAATGCTGATTAGCCTCTCTCCAATAAGTTGATATGCACTGGAGACAGCTGCATGATTTGAATATGGTTCCAATTAAATAAGTGCCAAAGTTTCTATATTGTATATAGAATGGTTCATATCTTAATGATGTTAAGGTACGGGGAGTTGTCCGGCTTATGCTTGAAACCAGACTCTGGATAACTCAGGGCACGTTTCTGTAATGGCAGTTTGTGGGTTGACCCAGGCTATGACGAGGGTTGACTTTC
This sequence comes from Agapanthus africanus, assembly GCA_030015575.1. Classification (NCBI taxonomy): domain Eukaryota; kingdom Viridiplantae; phylum Streptophyta; class Magnoliopsida; order Asparagales; family Amaryllidaceae; genus Agapanthus; species Agapanthus africanus. The sequence goes on from JASDDO010000010.1 coordinate 534,012,173, forward strand.
TACCATCTGGAAGATCAATAGTGATATTGTTCTTGACTCGCCACAGTTTTAGTAAAATGGATTTTTTCAGAAAACAGTAGTGGGAGTATGGTATAACTGGAAGTGATTCCAGAACCGCAAACGATTACGGAAAATTTAATAGGACCTAAAGATTCAGTCAGGTTTGACATTCCATTAGCCACTCCGCAGATATGGTGGGTAACCTCAGGCACCCGAGAGGTACTCCGGTAGCCTCAAGGACGGTGACAGGGAGGTTCTTGTTTACCCAGACTTGACACTACTGTTGTTGTAGACTATGAGACCCGACAGGAGGTTAAGTATAGCGTCGTTCTAAACTAGCTTTAGAAGTGCACATATATATTATTCTGCCAGAGGGTTGTTGTGGTCAGTGGGAGTAGCGGAAGTATAGTGGGCAAGTAGCTTATGTCTATTTATAGATTAGAGCAGATATAGCGGAGATAGATCATCTAATTTTGATGTGACATTCATGTGTTTGACTTCATCAGAATAGGGGATGGATCTGTTAAGAAGGTAGTAGGGTGTGATGTCCTGGTATTTGGATGACATACACAGAGTAGGAAGTAAAATTCCTATACTACGATCGGTTGTACTGTGGTCGTCACATAGTTGTTTCTCCAGACAGGATATGGATATAATATCAGACATTCTGGTTACTAGATCTAGATTTGGGTAGTTTCCCAATATGGGTACTTTGACAGTATTCTAATAGTTTTTAGAATAGATGACTCCTGGCATGGTGGTGTACCTGCAGGTGATGGAGTCACCCTCTCTAAAAGTGTCTTACAGACTAAAGGGGAGAGGGATGTGCATGATTATCAGATCACTTGCTTAGGCAATTGAGTCAATCATGAGATGTCAAGTACCACACCAGATGTTGTTTTTGCACTAGATGCGATAAGTTTATATTAATCCAATCCTGAAGAAACATAAGGAAGCAGTTTTAGAACATAAGTGAATGTTCTATGGAATTGATGATGGCAGCCTCCTTCGGGAGACAGTTATCATTCCAGGCTTCAAAGGTGACATGGATGACAGAGTGATTGTCAGAGTTATAGTTTTCCCTCTGACGAAGGGGCAGTATTATGGACAGGTGGTCCAAGAGGATACTGTGAGAGGCATGGTGCTGGACACTGATTAGGTTCAGTTGTCGATACAGTCTAAGAAGTTTGGATTTGGAGTTCATTTATGAACTAGGTCTCATCAGATATCCAGGCATATTCTAAGACAGGTATTACTCAATTCGGGAGATGGTTTTCTCCGCGAACTTGAGATTAAGAGAGACATAGAAAGAAACATCGGGGCGGATCCACTCATTGAGGCTATTTCTCGAACACAAGAGTTTTACAAATGGGCTTTGTGAAACTGATTAGTAGAGGAGTTGGGTGCTCAGTATCACACGGGCTGTGAGTATGCGACATCGCAATAATTAGCCTTAAGTGCAAGTGGGAGATTGTTGGATATAGTGCCCTCAAAGTCAATTATTGGATCGCAGGTACGTGATTGCAATGATTGAGGAGGACCTATACCGGTAGGACAGTCTTACTCGAGATGATAGTATGCTATCTGGTTTGCCTTTATCAGTCGTGTACAGGTTCAGGTGACTGATCACTGTTACACGTTGATAGAGCCCTTAGGATCTTGCTTGACTACCAACAATATGATGGCGATCATATACGTGAGAGTTGGGTAGTCTATAAGCACATCCTTAATTGTGGTCCCTAGTCGTGGAAGTTTCGAGACAGGGCATCGATACTCCAGAGTATACTAGTGTATACAGTCGAGACCCCGACGAGGGGCGGTGGCCGGTCTCACAAGCCACTGGTGTCAGTTGGATCACCTAAGATGTATACAGGTGCTCATTGGGTTATGAGTACACCAGACAGGACTCGCCGGGAACCTGCTAGTTGGTATTTATACTTAGCGTCAGATGGCAGTTCCCTGGTGACATGTGTACAGGTTAGTTCATCGACCTGAGGTCGTCATTTGTCTCGTGTGAGTTCCCACTGTGCTTTGATTTCTACCCTACCACGGCTCAAAGGAGTCATGCAAACAGGTCTTTTTTGGGTACAGTCCCGAGCCACATGGAGGCAAGTGAGCGGATCGGCAGGGGATTCGTCTCTCCCGGTATTGGGGGTGAGATCGCGCTGTGTCTAGGAAAGCCATCATACAAAACCCTCGGCCGAGGTAGGAGATTTACTGGTAGGTACTCCAGTAGTATCTCAGGGTGTTCTGGGCTACACTCCGACACGACTTATACCGCTATTTGGGGTCTGACGTTACTAGCCTCCTAGGCCCGATATGTGATACTCATAGACGAACGGACTGGACTGTATGTATATTGTCACTGTTAGGCTCAGTAGGGTTCCAGGATGAGTTCACTCATCGGCTTCCCTTGAGGTCAGTACATGGGCAGCCGTTACGCACAGCTAGTGCCGCTGACGGCTTGTGGTTAAACCCACTGCCAGGGTACTGACGAGTCATTAGAGTCCCCCACAGATAGTTTCCCAAGTTCGGGCGAAACGTTGTAGAGGTCGTATGGTTTTATGGCAGGGTTCGGAAAATGCACGTGCGTTTATGCACGTGTCATATTTCGGACAGATAATACTGGTGGGCTTTGGTTTAAGCCGGATCCATGTATTATATTGTGTAGATATAATATCTTTGTCTCGGTTGCATTTGTATTTGGTCGTAATACAAATGCGGGTATGTTTATACTGTTACGGGGTTATCCTGAAATTCGTTTCGGGATCGCTTTTGGAAGTTGCCAGTTTTCTTTCACCCGTCTTAAACAATCGGTTTAATGCGGATTTATCTTTTCTTCATGAGTGTGAGTCATGAGTGTGGAAGCTTCTAGAATGGTGACTAGGTTTAGTGTGTCACCATTTTGCATTAAATGGTTGATGACTAGGATTAGTGATTCATTGTTTGCATTGATTGTTTTGATGAGGTGTTTAAATGAGTCACCCTTTGCATTAATTCCTTTAGATGATAAGCTTCACATATGGTCACCCTTCCTCCTACACTCACCACCCCTCCTCATATAGTGGCCGGCCATTGTTTGGAGGGATTATGGTTGTTGATTAAAAAGTTTATGGAATTTGGTTCATGGAAATTTGATAGCTCATTTCTCATTTCATTCCATTCAAAAGGCAACTTCATTAACCGTTCATCCATGGTTTTGGATGAAGCAAGATAAAGTGTTCTACTCATTCTCTACATCAATCTTGGTCATCTCTTTTAGCAGACTTGATGACCGAGTTGCCTCGGAATAGAGGCGGGAGCCCGTTTAAAGATCCGTAGATGTGGTGCCACCTCGACGAGGAGACAGGAGATCGGAGCAGCCGCAACGGAGCGTGGGATGATGGTTAAAGACCGAAGGACTCGGATCGTTCGGTATAACCTTTCTACCCACTTTGTAGTTTGTTAGTTTAACGTTAATGGCAGATCCGGGTTATAGTATGCCATAGCGCCAGTTATAAAAGTTTTTGTTCCGCGTTTGGCGTCAGATTGACGGCCGGGGCGCTACCGTAGATTTACATGCATCTGCTGTAACGAGACGAATGCTGAGATGGAGTTGGGATTTTGCCGTCACTCCGCTTTGTTTTGACCGTGAGGTCTTTTGCTGACGTTGGATCTGCATCTTGCTGGACTGCGAAGGAACGCCGTTGTGGACATTGCATCTGTTGTAACGAGACGAATGCTGAGATGGAGTTGGGATTTTGCCGTCACTCCGCTTTGTTTGTCTTTTGCTGACGTTGGATCTGCATCCTGCTGGACTGCGAAGGAACGCCATTCTGGACATTGCTTCTGCTGTAACGAGATGAATGCTGAGATGGAGTTGGGATTTTGCCGTCACTCCGCTTTGTTTCGAACATAAGGTCTTTTGTTGACGTTGCATCTTCCTGCAGAGACACTAATTTCTCTGCGGGTTGGCGCGAATCAAGATGTTCTCGTCAAGGACGCTGATTTTCCTGAATTGAGGAGGTTACCAAGGATGTTGATTTCCTTGGGGTTGGTTGACTTGTTTCCGAGACAGAGCGTTGATCCGGCAGGGAGGTTATTGGTTGACTCCAGGTTGTCTGTGAACCGTAGAGTCTTGGAACTGGGGACTTTGCCGTGGCTCCTTTTGATGGTGTAGCATCCGTGTCCTGCTGGAATGAAGAGGCACACCATTGTTGGTCTTCGGGCCGTAGATGTGGCCATTGAGATTTGGAACTAGGGACTTTGCCATGGCTCTGTTTCGTTGTGACTCTGAGGTCGGTTGTTGACGTCACGTCTGCATCTGGTTGGAGTGAGGAGAAACGATCTCTATGTTGTCGATGTTGACGTCGAGACCCTGAAGCTAAGGATCTTCCTTTGCTTCGTTTGTTGGCATTGTGTCTGCAATATTACGACAAATGTCGAGATTGTCTCTAGGTTGTCTATGAACCGTCGAGATTTGGCTTCGCTTTCTGATGGACCTGGTGGGACGATATGGTTCCCTTCTTGTTTGTGCCCATGGATTGTATACAGGGGTCAATGTGACCTCACCTGCAGGGCAAAAGTTTCATTTTATATTATTTTTTTTCGTTTTCTTTCCACGATACTCTATCATTTCAGCTTTTATATCGCGAAATTCGCGATTGCCCAATCATTTCGGTTATTTTTCGCGGTGCCCAATCATTTCGGCTATTTTTCTTTTTACTCGCTGCTTTTTATTGCGAGTTGCCCAATCATTTCGGCTGTTTTTGTATGCATACATTTTTACTTGCTGATTTTGTTGCAAGTTGACCCATCATTTCGGCTATTTCATATGCATTTTTGGCTCGTTGACTTTTTGCCAACTTGGAATCTGGTGCCAATTTTAGCATCAGCATCGCTGCGACTGGAATATTGCCAGGAGCGAATCATCATTTGTCATGAAAGGACTTGGAGTTTGATACCGATTTAGGCATCAGCATCGCTACAACTGGGATATAGCCAGGAGCGAATCATCATTTGCCTTTGTTGATGTCGAACAAAGGTGTCTTAGCGAACAGGGTTGTTCATCGCCGGAAACTGGGAAGACCGACGTCTTGTCTGAATCTGGGGGCAGATACTAATCGGTGCTATCCGTCCACCTCTCCGAAGATGCCAAGTTGATTTATGACATCATGTATCGAAGGTTTAAACGGATGCGGCCGATGTAGCAGACTTCGTCAGATTCCCCCTCGTTTGAGGGGGTTTTGATTGTGGGGACGCTTTTCCCTGCAGGCGCAAGCCCCTGCAGTTAATTACGCTACCGCATCGCGGTAACAACTTTCTCCTTCTCCATATGGTCACTTCGTGTCGTGGATGTTTGTTTTGTGTTTGGTTGCCCGTGGATTGTATACGGAGACTAAGTTATGTTGTTGCCCGTAGGACGTGGACTAGTCCAAATCCGTATCTTTCTTAGATCTGGATTGGGGGGGTTGTGTTTAAGGATACGTTAGCCTTATTTGAGGCTAAGATCAACTTAAACTTTTGTTAAGGACACGTCAGTCTAATTTTAGACTAAGATCAACTTAACGAGATCGTTTAGATCCAACAAGAGAGCAATTGGGCTCTATTGTTTAGTTTAGTGACACTGCGGTCGATAATTAGTTTAAGGACATTACAGTCCATTGTTAGTTTAAGGACATCTCGGTCCAATGTTAGTTTTAAGACACCGCGATCGAGGTTAAGGACATCATAGTCTGTGGATTTAAGGACTCCACAGTCCGTTGTTAGTTTAAAGACATCACGGTCGAGGTTAAGGACATCATAGTCCATGAGTTTAAGGACCTCACAGTCCGATGTTAGTTTTAAGACATCACGGTCGAGGTTAAGGACATCATAGTCCATGAGTTTAAGGACCTCACAGTCCGATGTTAGTTTTAAGACATCACGGTCGAGATTAAGGACATCATAGTCCATGAGTTTAAGGACCTCACAGTCCGGTGTTAGTTTTAAGACATCACGGTCGAGGTTAAGGACATCATAGTCCATGAGTTTAAGGACCTCACAGTCCGGTGTTAGTTTTAAGACATCACGGTCGAGGTTAAGGACATCATAGTCCATGAGTTTAAGGACCCCATAGTCCGTAAAAATGTGTGGTCGTCGGGACCCGTTACCTCTTTGAAAACGTTGAGGAATTACAACGACAATTATCAAAGGAGTGAATAGATGTACCCTCAAACCGGGTGTAAATTGATTGGAAGAGCATATAAGCTCAGTTCAATTTTAATTGAGGACTTATGGCCAGAATTGGGCTAAGTCCAGTTAAAAATATTTAACATTTCATTTTTGTTCTGCCTGTTAGGCCTTTATTTAGGCTCTGCCCTTTTAATAATGCCAAGCATTGGGCTCTGACATTTTGTCTGATATTAAGTGCATAGCATTTATCAGAACAAAGTATGTTTTGACGGCGTGCCACGTGGCACATCAGGCGCTTTGCGCCAATTAAATAGCGCATTGCGCTAGCGCACATGAGGGTGACATGTGTCGCGCTTAGCGCTAAGCGCGAGTTTGTTAGCGCACTGCGCTTTTAATTCATGAGCACGCTGCGCTGGTTCGTGGGTGCGCCAGTGAATGACACGTGGCATGCTTGGCGCTGAGCGCCAACCCAAGAGCGCAGTGCTCTGTTTTCAGGAGCGCAAAGCGCAGATTGTGTCTGTGGTTGACACGTGGCAGGTTTTGGCGCTGTGCGCCGGTCCAATAAGCGCAATGGCGCAGTTCAAGAGTGCAAAGCACTTTCCGGTAGCGCAAAGCGCATCAGATCAAATTTAAGATCAAAGAACAAGTTTTTTTTTGTTCTTCAAAGGAGGCCTTGCCTCAAGATCCAAGAACCAAAGTTCTTGTTCTTATCAAAAAGCTATGCCTTTATAGATCAAAAGATCTGTGAATGAAGTAAAGTACTTCTTTATTTTAAGGATTGGATCTTTTAATCCTTTATGTTTAATCAAAGATCTTGGTCTTTTTTATAGATCTAATATCTTTTTAGAAGAGGATTCTTCTTTTTATGAGATGTTTTCATCTCTATTGTTCAAGAATTAATTGTTTTTACCTTTAAAGATTAAGAAATGATCTTCTTTCTTCAAAGGCTTGCCTTTCTTTCTTTTTGAGTTCTTCTCAAAGTTTGCAGATGTTTTTTTTCTATATGAGACTTGAAGTCTTGGGGCCTTTATATAGGGTCAATTGATTTGTTAAATTAGTTGAAGAGATCTTTCTCTGATTGATTTGGGGATGTTTCCCCACCATTGGATCTTTGATCCTAGAGCTTCTGTTTTACAAAAGGCAATCTTCTTGTTTTCAACAAGATTGGAAAGATCTTTCCAGAACAGAATTTTAATTCTGATTAATTAATAATTTATTATTATTAGATCTTTTGATCTAACGGTGGGGAATTCTTTTAATTCCAGCGCTGGCGTATTTGGCGCTAGCGCGCCCGTGCTTGACACGTGGCGCGCAGCGCAGAGCGCTGGATCTGAAGCGTTGCTTCAACTTTTAAAATTTGAATTTTGAAACAGAGCTTTGCTCTGATTGGGGTGCGCTGCCTAGGGCGCAGCGCTCCTGGCGCTGGCGTGTCTGCTTTTGATACGTGGCGCGCAGCGCACGGGATCTGAAGCATTGCTTCGATTTTTGAAATTCAGAACAGAGCTTTGCTCTGATTGGGGGAAACAAATGCCCCCCACCGTTGCGCACACGTGAGTGCAACGGTGGCAACATCTGAGCCTTTGGATCAACTCAGAAGTTGAGGAGGCGGTTCAACGCTTATGAATAGGACCTTTTGGTCCTCAGATGATTTTCATCTCTTCTTAAGAATTTTCATTCAGAGCGCAGCTCTTTTGTTAAGAACTTTCAAGAGTCAGAACTCTTAGGTAAAATTAATTTTTTTAATAAATTAGGGTTTTCACCCATTAACAGAGCCTTGCTCTTCATAGATCTTTGATCTAAAGAAAACCCCTTTAGGGTTTCATAAACAGAGCCTTGCTCTCATGAACCCATAGATCTAAACCGATCTTTTCTTGGGGTTTCTTAGCCCATGAGTCAGAGCTCTGCTCTTTTGATAACATGTAGATCTTTTGATCTTTTGATGAAGAACTCTTAAGAGTTTTTCATGGATCTTTAAGATCCCAGAATTTTAATTCTCAAGAATTAATTTTCATTAATCTTTGATGGATTTTCCATCATCATTACAGAGCTAGGCTCTTTAAGAAATTTTATTCCCTCATGACCAGAGTTTGACAAGTGCCACTCTGTTATAGAGCTTTGCTCTAAAAGGAAGATTTTCTCCTTCTCTCGAGGGATTTCTCATTCAATGAGAATATTCTTTGAGGATTTCCTCATTAATTGACAGTTTCATTCAATGATGAGGCTGTCTTATTAATTGATGCATTATCATCTGGATTTTGTCGGTCCCCCTTTGGTCCCCTCTCTACTGCATTGCAGTGTGGTACAAATTTTAAAGTACCGAGCGTCGGGATTTTTAAAATTAAATTATGACACTGATAACTGAATTTCTTTCTTTCTCGCAGGCGACATGTCTTCTGATCTCTCTTTCCCGTTTTTCCGCTCAGAGGGAGGATTCCCTGAAGCACCAGTGGGCCGGGAGGTTCTTGCGTTGATTAAAGACTATGACCCGGAATACAAAAACCTTCACCTGTGGGGTAGGTGGTACGACCAAATTATCAAAGGTCGTCGAAACTTCTCTTGTGCGACGCCATCGGATTCGATCTCATCGATCTCGTATGCAGACATACCCCCGGTGAACTATGCCGTGGAGGTCGTTAATTGGACTTCGGAGGGTCTTCTTCAACCTTCGATTGCTGTCATACCCATGCAGCTGCCGGCAGCTTTGGATATTTTGGGGCGGCGCATATGCCAGGGCGAGTCGCACCCTTGGGGACAACCCTACAACATCGGGTTGACCCCTCGACATTCAGCCGGGTATTTGCAGTGGGCCAGGTACATTTTGTCAGCGAAGAAGGCGCATTTGCTGAAGATCGGTCTATACCCTGCGGTTTACGCCTCGCTGTTTCAGTATTCTGCTCCTCCAACATGGTAGATTAAGGCGTTCGTAGAGCAATGGAACATCCCAACCCATACCTTTCTTCTAATGGACAGAGAAGTTTCCATCTCTCTAGATGAGTTTACTGAGATTTCCGGTCTGCCGGTGAGAGGGGAGCACTATGAGGAGCTGCTTCCTCCGGATGAATACGTTTTTGCCACCAAGCCGTTGGTGATGGACTTAACGCCAGAGAATGCTATTCAGCACCAGTTTCCGAGTTTGATAAAGGTGCTGAATATGTACGAGAGTCATTTCTTGGAATCCAGAGGCCGGGGAGTTAGTTTCTCAGACTTCATCGCCCGTTTTCTTCGACCGGAGATTCTATCGCAACGGGGCGAAAAATTTGCCAAGCTTGACGATCCCTTCGGCTTCGGCTTAGATCGTCGACCGGTACTGGAAGATGATAAAAAAGGCTTTTATCTCCCCGATGCCGCAATCATCCTTTTATCGGTGTTTACCCCAATCAGAGCAAAGCTCTGTTCAAATTCCAAGACGGGAAATGAAGAAACGCTTCTGTTTCCCCCAATCAGAGCAAAGCTCTGCCTTGAAATTAAAGTTAAAATAATTGAAGTAACGCTTCAGCTAATCTGCAATCTGCGCTGCGCGACACGTGTCAGCGCAGTTGCGCTTGCGCCAACTGTGCCAGCATTTAAAACAGAAAAATTCTGGAAAGATCTTTTTAATCTTATTAAAACAATAAGATTCTCTTTTGTAAAACAGGAGCCCTTGGATCAAAGATCCAACGGTGGGGAAAAATCCCTAAATCACTCAGAGAAAGATCTCTTTAACTGATTTAACAAATCAATTGACACTATATAAAGGCCCCAAGACTCCAAGTCTAAAAGATACAGAGAAACAGATTGACATCAAGATAGAGAGATACAGAGCTCTTAAAAAGTAAACTTTGAGAAGAACTCAAAGAAAAGAAAAAAGGTAAAACCTTTATAAAAAAAGAAGAAGTTCTTCTAAAAAGATTAAAGATCTAAGAACAAGATCAAGATCTTGAATAAAAAAATATATATATAATGGAACAGAAGTAATTTACTTCTTTAGATCTTTTGATCTATATAAAGGCACAACCTTTTGATGAACTATTGGTTCTTTAAATCATGGGGTAAAACCACTTGAAACATTCTTTGATATAAATTTGATCAAGAAATTGAACAGTGCCCTGCACTTGTAAAATTTGCACTGTTGCGCTCCTTGGATTGACGCAAGCTACCAGGGAGCGCCACGTGTCAGCCCCAGAACAAACTGCGCCTTGCGCTTCAAAAAACAGAGCACTGCTCTCTTGATTTGGCGCAAGTCACCAGAGCGCGCCACGTGTCAGCAGCGCAACAGCGCAGCGCACTGCGCTTGCGCTCGCCAGAGCGTGACACGTGTCACCCCCATATGAGTTTGCGCCTTGCGCTGGCGCAAAGCGCTTGACAAGCCACGCGGCGCACTGTCAGAACAATAAATGCTTTGCATTATTAAAGAAGGGACAGAGCCCAATTAAAAGGCCCAACAGGCCTAATAAAAAATGCAATGCATTATTAAAAAGGGGCAGAGCCCAAACAAAGGTCTGTCAGACCAAAACAGATGCTGTGCATCATTTAAAAAGGACAGAGCCCAAATAAAGGTCTAATAAACCAAACAAAAATGCCATGCATTAATAAACAGGGGCAGAGCCCTAGTAAAGGCCTAACAGGCCAAATGCAGATAAAACGTTGAACATTTTCAACTGGACTTAGCCCAATTCTGGCCGTAAGTCCTCAAATTAAATTGAACCGAATACGACTGCTCTCTCAAATCAATTTACGCCCGGTTCAAGGGTACATCTCTGAACTCCTCTGATATTTGTTGTTGTAATTCTTCAACGACATCAGAGAGGTGACGGGTCCCGATAACTACACATCAATATGGACTGTGGGGTCCTTAAACTCATGGACTGACGCGTCCTTAAACTCATGGACCAATGCGTCCTTAAACTAATATTTATCCCCAAAACGGGAATGATGGACCGCCATGTCCCTAAACTGGAACAATAGAGTCTAAATGCTCTCTTGTCGGATCTAAATGATCCTGTTAAGCTGATCTTAGTCTCAAACTAGACTAACGTATCCTTAACAAGCGTTTGAGTTGATCTTAGCCTCAAATATGGCTAACGTATCCTCAAACCAAAACCCCAAACCCAAATCTAAGAAAATACGGATTTGGACTAATCCACGTCCTACGGGCGACGACATAAATTAGTCTCCGTATACAATCCACGGGCAACCACAAACAAAACAAACACCCATGACACGAAGTGAGATTCTGGAGAAGGAGAAAGTTGTTACCGCGATGCGGCAGCGTAATTAACTGCGGGGGCTTGCGTCTGCAGGGAAGAGCGACCCCACAATCAAAAACTCTTCAAGCGAGGGGGAATCTGACAAAGTCTACTACATCGGCCGCATCCGTCTAAACCTCCGATACACGGTGCCATAAATCAACTTGGCATCTTCGGAGAGGTGGACGGATAAAACCAAATAGCATCTGCCCCGAATCTCAGGCAAGACGTCTCTTTGTCGTCGCGCCGCCTTTCGACGGAGAACAATCGGAAATCGCTGCTCCGGGCATCGACGATGAGACTTTCTTTCTCGGGTTTCTGGGGCTATGGTTGTGCTGGTTCGCGCTCCCCATACACCCTCGCTATATGAGGCCGTCAGTCTTTTATCCAGTACATCAAATGGTGGCTGGCATACAATTGGCCATCGGGATTGCCGGGCTGGCCCACCTGTACCATGGTCTTAGCGTGGCGGTGGACATAACTGAACCAGGGGTGCAAGCTGCCAATTTCCCGATGCACTACTTTACTTCGTGGATGGAAATGCACGTGCTCGGGGTGTTTGGTGTTCATAAAAGACCCTCGTTTTACGAGAGGTGGAGATTCCCGAGAATTATGCGGCTGATCGATGCTTCTATCGTGAATCCGCCTCAGCGGGAGGCTAGGGGGTTGCTTCTTCGTCCGCGCACGGTCGGAGCGGGTATGTCTTTCATGGACAAGGTCCTGACAATCGTCCCAGAAACCTCCAAGGCGGTGCTGGCGTTGCGCGACAATTTCAAGGACGGGGCCTCCGTGTTGAAAGCCCGGGAGATTCTACATCTATACTCCATCAGGCCGGGCTTCCTCGTATTCAGGCAAAATGAGGCGGCGCTTTTTATGAGATACAACCCCCATCATTTCGCCCAGCAGCTAAGTTATAACCAGGGGGTCCCACTGGAGGCATTTTTGGAAGAGCATGCGGCCACCAGAGAGGGAATACGGAGTGCACTGCATCAATTTATGCGGTTAAATACGGGCTCCCACTTCTTCATTAGCGAGCCGAATTGCATTCCAAGGGCCCTCAACGTATACGAGGCTTGGTATCAGCACGCGGTGGGCGCTGTCATCAGGGAAGAGAAACGGTTGCTGCTTGATCGCAAGAGTGCGCTCCCCGCCAGCGATCGCAACGTCCCCTTAAAGTGAAGGACCCCTGTCCCTCCTCCACTAAGAGGAGATGCTGGAGTTGAGCCTCCACGTGTGCTAATCCCCACACGTGGATTTCCCCGCGGTCCTGTGGACGTGCCATCAGCGCCCCGTGCTCCCGTGGAGACGGTAAACGTGGTTTCACTCGAATCAGGCATGGTCTCGGATATCGGGACCCGCCGTCCCAAGGTGCCCATGAAGCGTAAGCTGATTTTGGGTGAGGCCGGAGTTCGCGCGTAGAAGAGGAAGAAGAAGTCGATCCTCTCTGCTGATGTTGTATTTGGTCAGGAACCTCATGCTCCTTATAGCGAGGGCTTGGGTGAGTACGGGACCAACGACGGCCTATTCACGCCGCCAGATGACACTGATCTGGCGGCTGCCATCGCAGCTTCCGAGCGATTGGCAAGGTGCGACGAGTGGTTGGCTAAACTCGCTCAATCAGGTAATTATTAGTTGTATTTTTTTGTCATTGCATCGTACCTCTATCGTTGTTTTTGACTAACGCTTTTCCTTCTTTAACAGGCATTTCTACCGAAGAAGCCCTCGCTGCTTCTCTTAAGACTTTCGAGGAGGAGGAACGACTTAGAGCATCCTTAGGCCTTGGTACATTTCGGTTCGCTATGTTTCTGCTTCCGTTTCTTATGAGTAATCTGACCCTCTCTTTGTCTTATCGCAGGGACCATAGGACCTACCTCGCAAGCCGATGCGGAAATTCTCCCCGGGCTAGCTACTGAAGTCCCGGCCTCTTCGGCATTGCCGCAAGAGGCCATAGTTAAATAACCGATGATGGAAGCCTTGACGGCTCTGGAGGTAACCCTGAATGCGGACGACGACACCTTGCTGAAGGAGGCTTCCAAAAGGTCTGTCGTGACGGCCCGAGAGGAAAGGAAGCGCCTGAGGCGCGCAGCAAGGGAGCGTAGCGCTGCTTTGGCTGCGGGAGCTGGTTCAAGCGTCGTTACTCCCGCTGCTGCTCTTTCAGAGGAGCTCCCGGTCTCCTTGTCTACTGCTCATAGACGGGCGGCACGTGCAGCTCGGGAAGCCAACGGTAAATCAACCCCAGGTAATGTGTTTTGAGGTTTCATTGTCAAAGCTTTTAACTATCAGTTCTTATATATCTTGTACTGCAGGGCCGAGCCTTACTGAAGGAGTGGCGGGGACCGTTGAGCCTGATGGGGCGGTGGAGGAGGTAGCTGCAGAACCCGAGGCAACGGCAGGCGATGTAACCATAGTTGCCGGGCCTGAGATAGTGGCTGACGAGACAGTCACGACTGCTATGCCCAAGATGGCTACCATTGTTGAGCCCGAGGTGGCGGCGGGTGAGACGGCTGTTACGGCCGAGCCTGAGGCAGCAATGGACGAAACGGCTGCTACGGAAAAGCCTACGGCAGCGATGGACGAGACGGGTGAGACCACTGAGCCCGAGGTGGCGGGCGGGCGAAACGGGTATGATCGCTGGGTACGAGATGGCCGCTCTTTCTCAAGAGTCGGGCACCGCTCCGATTATCGCTCTCCCCGCCTACGGTTCCTTGTCGTCTCCTGGCGTCGCGAGCGTGACGATGGCTCCTGTGAAGTCAGGGGATGAGGCGATGGGAGGTGAGACCACCCTAATGGAGGAGGGAGACGCCACCGTTGTATCAAGTGACGCCCTCGTCACGGCTCCGGCTGACGACTTATCAGGTAAATTTTGGGTCACCGCCCTTCTTCTTTTTTTAATATTCTGCAATCTCTCCTAATAAGGTTTATCTTGTTTCTAATGCAGGCGCGGCTAGTGCTGATGTCGAGCTACTCGAGACAGCGCCGTCGGTTACTGCTCTGACGGTGACCACTTCTCTTCCTTCTCTCGCACCGTCTCAGATGCTGGAAGGTATGGATTTGTGATCCACCAATCTTATCTCTAGGATGTATAATTTATATACTGACGTTGCATTATTGTGTCTTTGTAGGAGTCCTTTTTGACCACCTGTACCAGGTGTTGCACCCACACTTCTCCTTCTTGTCAAAGATTAGGCCACCTGCTGGTGTTGGTGAGTACTTTCTTTAAACGACGTCCTCTTCTTTAACGGGCAGTCACATTATTGCTAAATCTTCTTTATATTGTTTGCCTTACGAATCGAAGGAGGGGACAAGGCTGTCGTTGCGCCACAAGTACTCCCAGCTCCGCCCCCTGCTGCAGCCGGTATAGTAGACTTTACTTTTTGCATGTTTTCTTTATTTCCTGAGCCGATATCTGATTATGATCTATTTTGCAGAAATCACATCGACTCCAACCCCATTCGAGTCTCGTATTATAATGCCGGCCGGGCCCTTTTCCAGGAGTCCATCATCCAAAGGTGCTGTAACCAGTCTACGCATGCTGAGCGGGTATATCGAGGAGTTTGACGCGGAGACTCCCACATCTGCTGCGGATTTTGCCGCAGAGGTTAACCCTATGTTGGCGATGCTCATGAACTTTCATGGTGAGGGCGTCATTGAGTCTTGGGTTAATCGTTGCTGGGAGATCGAGGCTTGCTTGCATGAGCTTGAGCTTAAGCGTCCAGCACCTGAGATTCTGGCTATGAGCACTCAACGGGCGGCATGGATCGAGCAGAACGCTTCTTACTTCCTCCATCTTGAACAAGAAGTGGCTTTAAAGCGAAGGGAATGTAAAGAAACTTCAAGCGAGTCTGCTCGACTGCATGCTGAGGTCGACGCGAACGTTGCCCAGGTGAAAGTTATCTTCGAAGGCCTTCTGCAATGTATCTCTGATGGGTTAACATTTAAGCAGAAGCTCGATGTCGTTGAGCGTGATGCACAAGATCGTGAAGCAGCTCATCGAGCCGTCGAGGAACAACTCTAGTCTTACTTGCAGAAGCGAGCCCAGGTTGAAGTAGAGTTGGCCGCGGCAACCGATCAAGAAGAGGGGCCGAGGGAAGTGCGCGAGCAGCTGATTGGATTATTGAAAGCACTTTCCTCTCAATAAAAATTTTGTACCATTTGTAATTTTGAATAAAATGTATTTGTTCTTTTATTCTTTCATATGATGTATTTTGTACCCAATCGAATTCATGAATAAAAGATACACGTTCTTCGTAATGTCTTGTGTCATTTCTCTGCTTTCTTTTTTCTTGCTGTGTTGTTTGCCATGTGACTTTAGCAAGTGCGGTCTGTAGGTTGCGTATAGTTGTCAGTCTTGGGCTCTTTGTAGAGTGGCGATGGCTTAGAAAACAGGATCAGGATCTGTCACCTAAGACTTTTCAACTTTATGAGCCGTGAGGGTCTCATAAAGAATTTTCTCCCTACAGGTCGAGAGGATCCCGTAGGGGTAATTTCTCCTTAAGAATCGTGAGGATTCCCAAGTGCGTTTTCTCTTGAAAGTCGGAAGGATCTCACAAGAGAATCTATTCCCTTACGAGTCGTGAGGACCAGCAAGTGATGGGCGAAGTTGTCCTTATCCTCATTTCACGGAGTCAGGGGTTGCTCTGGATACTTCCTACGGGTTCACTGCCATGTTTGGCGAGGACCAGGCCATGCTCTAGACGTTTTCCAGGATACCGTAGTTTAAAGACATCACGGTTGAGGTTAAGGACATCATAGTCTGTGAGTTTAAGGACCTCACAGTCCAGTGTTAGTTTTAAGACATCACGGTCGAGGTTAAGGACATCATAGTCCGTGGATTTAAGGACTCCACAGTCCAATGTTAGTTTTAAGACATCATGGTCCGTGGATTTAAGAACTCCACAGTCCAATGTTATGTGTGGTCATCGGGACCCATCACCTCTTTGAAGACGTTGAGGAATTACAACGACAAATATCAAAGGAGTGAAGAGATATATCCTCGAACCAAGGTAAAATCAGTTTAAAATCATTACGGTTGATTGTTAGTTTTAAGACATCACGGTCGAGATTAAGGACATCATAGTCCGTGAGTTTAAGGACCTCACAGTCCAATGTTAGTTTTAAGACATCACGGTCGAGGTTAAGGACATCATAGTCCATGGATTTAAGGACTCCACAGTCCAATGTTTGCTATGGATGCTTCCCACGGGTTCACTGCCGTGTTTGGCGAAGACCAGGCTCCGCTCTGGATGCTTCTCACGGGTTCGCCGCCATGCTCTGCGAGGACCAGGATCCGCTCTGGACATTCTCCGCGGGGTCAGAAGTGACGTTATCCGCGTTCCACGTGACCGGGAATTTTTCTCTAGATGCTTCCCACGGGTTCACTGCCGTGTTCGGCGAGGACTAGGCCCCGCTCTGGATGCTTCACACGGGTTCACTGCCGTGCTCTGTGAGGACCAGGATCCGCTCTGGATGTTTTCCTCGGGGTCAGAAGTGATGTTATCTACGTTCCACGTGACCAAGAATTTTGCTCTAGATGCTTCCCACAGGTTCACTGCCGTGTTCGGCGAGGACTAGGCTCCGCTCTGGATGCTTCACACGGGTTCACTGCCGTGCTCTGTGAGGACCAGGATCCGCTCTGGATGTTTTCCATGGGGTCAGAAGTGACGTTATCCGCGTTCCACGTGACCAGGAATTTTGCTCTAGATGCTTCCCACGGGTTCACTGCCGTGTTCGGTGAGGACTAGGCTCCGCTCTGGATGCTTCATACGGGTTCACTGCCGTGCTCTGCGAGGACCAGGATCCGCTCTGGACGTTTTCCACGGGTCAGAAGTGACGTTATCCGCGTTCCACGTGACCAGGAATTTTGCTCTAGATGCTTCCCACTGGTTCACTGCCGTGTTCGGCGAGGACCAGGCTCCGCTCTGGATGCTTCACACGGGTTCACTGCCGTACTCTGCGAGGACCAGGATCCGCTCTGGACGTTTTCCACGGGGTCAGAAGTGACGTTATCCGTGTTCCGTGTAACCAAGAATTTTGCTCTAGATGCTTCCCACGGGTTCACTGCTGTGTTCGGTGAGGACTAGGCTCCGCTCTGGATGCTTCCCACGGGTTCACTGCCATGCTCTGCGAGGACCAAGATCCGCTCTGGACGTTTTCCATGGGGTCAGAAGTGACGTTATCCGCGTTCTACATGACTAGGAATTTTGCTCTAGATGCTTCCCACGGGTTCACTGCCATGTTCAGCGAGGACTAGGCTCCGCTCTGGATGCTTCACACGGGTTCACTGCCGTGCTCTGTGAGGACCAGGATCCGCTCTGGACGTTTTCCACAGGGTCAGAAGTGACGTTATCCGCGTTCTACGTGACCAGGAATTTTGCTCTAGATGCTTCCCACGGGTTCACTGCCGTGTTTGGCGAGGACTAGGCTCCGCTCTGGATGCTTCACACGGGTTCACTGCCGTGCTCTGCGAGGACCAGGATCCGCTCTGGACGTTTTCCACGGGGTCAGAAGTGACGTTATCCGCATTCCACGTGACCAGGAATTTTGCTCTAGATGCTTCCCACGGGTTCACTGCCGTGTTCGGCGAGGACTAGGCTCCGCTCTGGATGCTTCACACGGGTTCACTGCCGTGCTCTGCGAGGACCAGGATCTACTCTGGACATTTTCCACGGGGTCAGAAGTGACGTTATCCGCGTTCCACGTGACCAGGAATTTTGCTCTAGATGCTTCCCATGGGTTCACTACCGTGTTCGGCGAGGACTAGGCTCCGCTCTGGATGCTTCACACGGGTTCACTGCCGTGCTCTGCGAGAACCAGGATCCGCTCTGGACGTTTTCCACGGGGTCAGAAGTGACGTTATCCGCGTTCCACGTGACCAGGAATTTTGTTGATTATATCCGCATTTCACGGAGTTGGGATTTGACTCTCGGTCATCTGTACACCGCCGAGTCATGGAACTGGGAGTTGCCGCTGTTCCGCTTTGCTTGATGTTGTGTCTGCTGTAATGAGACGAATGTTGAGATGACCTCCAGGCTATCTGTGACCCGTCAAGATTTGGCTTCTTCTTCTGACGAAACCTGGGGAGGAGGAGTGTGGCTTTCTCTTTGTTTGCGCCCCTGGATTGTATACATGGATCGATGTGGTATCATCTGTAGGGCATAAATTTCATTTTTATTTTTATTTTATTTCTTTCCGCTATGCTCTATCATTTCAGCTTTTATATCGTGAAGGTCGCGATTGCCCAATCATTTCGGCTATTTTTCGCGGTGCCCAATCATTTCGGCTATTTATCTTATTTTCACTCGCTGTTTTTCTATTGCGAGTTGCCCAATCATTTCGGCTATTTATCTTATTTTCACTCGCTGTTTTTCTATTGCGAGTTGCCCAATCATTTTGGCTATTTCGCATGCATACATTTTTACTTGCTGATTTTGTCGCAAGTTGCCCCATCATTTCGGTTATTTCGTATGCATGTGTAGCTTGCTGGCTTTTCACTGCAAGCTTGGAATTAGATACCAATTTCGGCATCAGCACTGCTACTACTGGGATATTGCCAGGAGCGGATCATCATTCTCCTCTGTCGACATCAAACAAAGGTGGCTTAGCGAACAGGGTTAGGATCCTGTTGACTAAGGCTTTTGACTTCATGAGCCGTAAGGGTCTCACAAAGGTGTTTCTCCCTGCGAGTCGTGAGGATCTCGTAGGTGTGTTTTTTCTCCTTAGGAATCGTGAGGACTCCTAAGTGTATGGCTTCTTGTAAGTTGTAAGCATCTTACAAGAGAGTTCTCTCCTTATAAGTCGAGGGGACTCACAAGGGTTGTTCACCGTGTGAACATATCCCTAGTCACGGATGGGACTTCGTTAGGGAAATGTTTATTCGCCCCGTGGATTGTATACAAGGATCCGTGTTGCACCGCTTGTAGGGTAGTATCGGAGGTTGTGGGGGTTGCTTAAGAACAGGTTCAGGTCTCTGTAGCTTAAGACTTTCAAATCTTATGAGCCGTGAGGGTTTCATAAGAGGATTCTCCTTACGAGTCGTGAGGATCTCGCAAGTGTAATTTCTCCTAAGGAATCGTGGGGATTCCTAAGTGTGTTGCTCCCTTGTGAGTCGTAAGGATCTCACGCGGGTGATTTCTCCTTACAAGGTCGAGAGGACCTTGAAAGTGTCTTTTAACGAGGTTGCGCCCTTTCGGGTTTTCACAAACACCCACCGGTAGCCCTGCTGTTTTTACTCACGGAGCCCTTTCGGGTTTTCATCCGTGCCCATTTTGCTTATGGACATACCGTTTTCTTTTCTTCTTTTTTTTATTCCTTTTTTTTTCTTTATCAGCTTTGGGATGCTGCAATCCACCGTAGTTCATCGACATCTTGGTCAACAGCTAGTTTTAGGACATAGTGGTCCGTTGGTAGTTTAAGGATGTTTCGGTCCGTTGTTAGTTTAAGGACGTTTCGGTCCGTTGTTGATGAAGGCCTGTCACTACTTATAGAGTTTGGGCTTAGGAAGATAGCGAGCGGACATAGTCGTCGTCATCTATCATTGACCTAGGCCGTGACTCGTCAAGCGTAGTACTTCTTCAGGAAGCGACCTTTTATCGGTCTGAAAGGTCTTTCGCCATGCATGTCCATGAGTAGATAGGCTCCACCCTGGTAGACCTTGTCTATGATATATGGGCCTTCATAGTTCGGCTCGAATTTTCCCCGCTAGGCGCGATTAGGGATCATAGGTCTTTTGACCACTAGTACGAGTTCGCCTTGGCCTGGTCAATCTTTCATATGAGCGCGCCATCTTTGCTTTATAAGCTTCCAGATTTTGTTGCGCTATGAGCCGGGTTTCGTCAAGTGCATCGAGCTCCTCAAGCCGAAGGTGAGCGTTCTCTTCGTCCGTTAGCTCGTAGTGAACTGCCACTCGTAGAGAGGGTACCTCTATCTCGAGGGGAAGTATTGCTTCTGTACCGAATACCAATCCGTACGACGTTGTGTTCGTGGCCGTCTTGAACGTAGTTCGATATGCTCAGAGAGCTTCTTGCAGTCTCTCATGCCAGTCTTTCTTATTTCGAGACACCGTCTTCTTTACGATCTTCGTTAAGGTTTTGTTGAAAGCCTCAGCTAGACCGTTAGCTCGGGGATTATAAACAGAGGAGTATCTCCAGCCTATGTTGTGTTGTTGTGCGAAGCGGCTGATCTTGTGGCTTCTGTAGGCTGGCCCGTTATCTGAGATTATCCGTCGCGGAGTTCCAAACCGGTAAATAACGCGCGTCTTGAAGAAGTGGAGGATATTCTCCGTCTTCACTTCCCTCAGCGGTATTGCTTCTGCCCATTTGGAGAAGTAATCAGTTGTCGCCAAAATGAAACGATGTCCTCTGGACGATGCTGGTTCGATGAGGCCGATTATGTCAGTTCCCCACATTTCGAATGGCCAGCTAGCCACCGTTGGATGTAGTGGATTTGGATGTTGATGGATAAAGTCCCCATGAATCTGGCATGAGTGGCATTGCTTCGCATACTCGAGGCAGTCCTGGATCATCGTGGGCCAATAATAACCTATCCGTTTAATCTTCAACTTCATCTTCGGGCCTGCTTGGTGAGAACCGCAGAGTCCGTCGTGAGTTTCTTGGACGGCTCTTTTTGCTTCTTCAGGTCCCAGGCATCTTAACCATAGAGAATCAAATGACCTCTTGTACAGAGTATCATTAACGAAGGCAAAAGATAGGGCTCGCTTCATGAGCTGATGTTTTGAGGACGCATCTTCAGGTGTTCGATGAGATTTGAAGTAGTCTATAAAGACTTCTCTCCAATCCTGAACCTTTTCCTGGTCTTCTATTTGCAGAGCCGTTTGCTCGGTCGCTCCCTTTTCTTTAGATGACTCCGGAGATATTTCTGCCGGCGTAAGAACCCGACGGCTTTGCACAACGATCCTTACGTCATCGAGGTTCTCGTTGGCCAGTTCTTTAGCGAGCTTAGCTAGTGCATCCGCTTTGCTATTTTCCGCACGCGATATGCTTTCCAAGGTATAGGAAGGAATTTGGGTCAGCAGTTGCTGTACCCTCTTGCCGTACTTTACCAGTTCTGGTTTGCACGTTTGATAGTCGCCGTTTACTTGACTAACGACCAGCTGGGAGTCTCCGTATATGAGGAGGTTCTCAATCCCCATGTCGATGGCGATCTCGAGGCCTGCTATCAAAGCTTCGTATTCGGCTTCATTGTTCGTCCTCGGCTCTGTCAAGGAGAAGGCGAAGCGCATTATCCCTCCTTGTGGAGTCACGAAGATGAGGCCTACCCCTGATTTGATTATAGGCTTGTTCTGTTTGCGCTTCTTCATGGAAGACGCCCCATCAAAATAAAGTTCCCATCGGATACCACCACCGTCGATCGCATCAAACGCATGTTCATCTGGCAGTTCGCAATTCAAAGGGGAATCGGCCGGTATCGGATGTTCAGCGAGGAAGTCGGCGATGGCCTGGCCTTTCACTGCCTTAAGAGGTTGATAAGTTATCGAGAGCAGGGCCCATTTAGCGAGTCGCCCCGTTAATATGGCTTTTGACATCAAATATTTTAGAGGATCCACCTTCGATATGAGACGGACTTCATGCGCCAACGCATAGTGCCTGAGCTTCGTTATCGCGAAGATCAATGCCAGGCAGTGTTTTTCGATAGGAGAATAATTGCTTTCTGCCCCCAGCAGAACTCGACTCAAATAGTAGAGGGCTCTCTCCTTCCCTTGGTCGTTCTCCTGTGCCCATAATGCGCCTAAGGAACCTTCAAGGGCGGTTGTATACAGAATGAGGGGTTTTCCCTTGACCGGAGCGGCCAGTACTGGCGGATCTTGCAGATACTGCTTGATTTCGTCCAGCGCGCCTTGGCATCCCAGATGAATGTAGTTCCCTTCTTCATCAGGTGACTATAAGGATGACACTTGCCAGAGAGATTGGCTATAAATCGCCGGATATACGCGAGCTTCCCTTGGAGAGACCGCAATTGTTTCAGAGTTCTTGGCGGAGGCATTTCCATGACCGCCTTGATCTTCGACGGATCTATCTCGATACGTCGGTGTCGGACGATGAATCCTAAGAATTTGCCTGAGGACACCCCGAACGCGCATTTGAGAGGGTTCATCTTCAAGTTGTATTGCCGAAGGCGTTAAAATACGATCTTCAGATGCTCGAGATATTCCTCATATGATTTGCTTTTAACCACGAGGTCGTCGATGTAGCATTCAACGATTTCATGTATGAGGTCATCGAAGATCTTTGTCATGGCCCTCTGATAGGTGGCACTGGCGTTCTTTAGACCGAAAGGCATTACCTTATAGCAGAATATACCCAAAGGGGTCCGGAAAGCGGTATGTTTATGGTCCTCGGGATGCATCTTTATCTGATTGTATCCTGACGATCCGTTCATGAAGGAGAAGACTTTGTGAGTGGACGTATTGTCTATCATCAGCTCAGTGACCGGTACTGGGAAATCATCCTTCGGACAGGCTTTATTGAGATCCCGAAAGTCCACACATATGCGCACTGTCCCATTCTTCTTCATCACTAGGACGATGTTGGTGATCCAATCAGGATACTGAATCTCTTGGATAAAGATAGAGTCGATTAGCTTCTTGACCTCGGCGTTGATACTCATCTCAAGCTCGAGCCGCATTCTTCTCGGTGCTTGTTTGATTGGCTTGGCGTCCGGGGATATGGCCAGTTTGTGGACAGCAATCTCTGGATCTAATCCTGGCATTTCGGAATAGTTCCACGCGAAGCAATCCTTATGCTGCATAAGCACGTCTTTTAGTGTAGCTACCCTTTCCTCAGACAGCAACTCACTGACGAATGTTGGTCGCGGGTCACTTATCGTCCCCAAATCAATTTTCTTGAGGTTATCTGCAGTGGTGTGTATTCCATCTTCCAGCTCTTTTGGCGCCGGTGGAAACTCTGAGATCACCTCGTCATCATTGTTTTCAAAGCACCAGGGGTGGTCATCTATATTCTCGGGCTCTTCTTTTGATATCGTTATCATATGACAAGTACGAGCTCGCTTCCAAGACCGATGTTGATCTGATTCTACTCTCGTGGATTTGGATTCATGCTTCTGCGGTGGTGTTATCCTCCAACTGTTGGATAGAGCGAACTTGCCGAGCTGATATTGGTCTTCGACCCAGTTCTTGAAGGTGAAGCAGTTTTCGAGAGGGTGTCCTATTGCTCGGTGATAAGAGCAATAGTTTGGATGAGAGACCTCGTTAGCTTGCTCGGGGTGTTTAGACTCCGGAAGTGTAATCATTTGATGTTTTATAGCGAGGTCTGGTATCTTCTTTGTCTTGTCTTGAGGAAAAGAGTATGCTCGACTCATCTTCTTCATAAGGGACAAATCCGGACCGCTCGATTCCCGATCGCGTGACTTCTTGGTCCCGCTTTGTCGCTGTCGGACGCGTTTTTCGCTCTTTGACTTATTTCTGCCCTTGCGTCGAGCCTTTTGTACAACAGGTTGACAGGGAGGGGCATTTTCATCTTTCGCAGCCCGTTGAAGAAGGCGCTGAGTCCTGGCTTTCTCGTAGATGGCCATTTGGCGATTATGGTCGTCTCGAACTTTTTGACCAGCTTCCCTTATAAGCTTGTCCATTCGTTCTTCGAACGACGGACTGGGCATTTTCACGTCGGGGGCTCTTTCTGGTTCAGGGTTAGCATTCTCCCATTGAGCATCTCCTTCTTCATCAAAGTCATGTACGACATAGCAGTCGTGGAGTAGCTCTCGTTTCTTGGACCGAACATATCCAAGCCCGATCGCTTCCATTCTCCCGTTGGGCAACTTGCGCTGAGTTCCGGGAACGTTCCAGATCCTGTCATAGAACTTAGTTTTTCGAGCGGTCTGTTTGAAGGGTATCCCTTGGCGCTTTAATAGCCTTTTCAAGCCTTCTGTGTAATATCTAGGCATACGGATGAGCTGGAGCCTGTCAAGTGTAGGATCCGTGCCGTGCCAGATTTCTTTCTCCACTCATGTTTCCGTGGATCGGTAGAATAGGATTGCCTTTTCGCCTTCTCGTCTGGGAGGGACATAGAACGTCTGCTGCTTTTCCACACTGTAGGTATCAAGCGCATCTAGTTCTTTATGATGTTTGGGCGGAACCATGGCAATTTGAAAACTCTGATTATCACCAGTGAATGCTTGTATTGGTGGCCGAGCGGAGAATATAGCATGGACCTCATCTTCTGAGTCGCTGCCAAAGATCAACATAGGAGCGGACGGTCCTGGCTTGTTGTGCTGGGGTGGACCTGAATAAACTATCGCTTCCTCTTCTTCAGTATCACTCCCGAAGACTGGAATGGTGGTGATAGCTTTGTTCTCCGGTTTGTGATATCTCTCCGTGTCCTCGAAATCTGGCAAAAAGTATTTTGCATCTTCGTACTTGCGGACTTCGTTCATGGAGAATGGATTCAGCTCTCCTGTTACGGTATACTCGAGACTATCTTTAAAGTACTTCATACACTGATGTTGTGTAGAAGGGATGATATTGTACTCGTGTAACCAAGGCCGGCCGAGTAAAGCGTTTGGCGTCAATGACATGAAATTTAATATCCGTGAAAACTAACTCGAATCGTAATGTCAATATCACAGACCCGAGAGTCCGCGATGACTGGGAGTCAAAACCAGAGATGGTGATTTTATCACGAGCGAGATGCTGGACGCTCATGCAGATTTCCTTCAACACTCGCATGTTGAGGAGATTGACGGAAGACCCATTGTCGACCAGGATTTTGCCTATCTTTATATCGTGGCAGTGCGCTGAGAAATAGAGGGGACGGTTGTGCTCGCACGTCCCAAGGAGGAGGTCTTTGTCGCCGAAGGTGATATCGGCTGTGTGTACTTCCTCTAGCTCATCCTTCATCTTTTCTTCGACGAGAGAAGCTTGGAATTGCTCTGGTTCTTTTAGCTCCTTGATCAATGAATTTCTCGCTTCTTTGGATAGTAAAAGGGCATCGAGAATACTGAGCTGCGAGGGTAACTTCCTCAAGTGCGCCAGAACGTTATAGTCCACCTTACTTTTCTTTGGCGGGTCCTTGGCAGTCAGCTCTTTCATGACTTGGTCATCCAGGGCGATATCCTCAGAGACCTTTTCCTTTCCCTTATCTTTTCTACTCGTGGGTCCGAGATTCCTTTCTGGAAGCGTGCGATTGCGCAACTGAATGTTTTGGCAGGCCTTCGGTTCTTCCTCCTTCCCCAAAGTGGATTCTTTAAAGAGAGGGCCAAGGGCCATCTCTTTGTCAGAGTCGCTTCCGAAAGTGAGAACCTGCGATCCCCCGGTGTTGACCATGCGACAGTTACCGGTAGTTCTTTTATGCTCATCGGTCGCACTTCTTTGCTCCCGACGAGTTTTGCGTTTCATCCGCTTAAAATGTTGCCGGTGAGCAACATATCCCTGCCACCATCTTTTAAAAGCGTCGCACTTTTCGGTAGGGTGCGAAATCTTTCGATGATATAAGCAGTAGTTATGATGTGTTTCTGTTTCACCAAGAGTGTTTCCTTCAGAGGGTGGTAGCTTCATTCCCATTGATAGGGCTTTAGCAAACCTTTTACTCGTCTTGAACTTGTTTTTATCCGCGACGGATGTTTCTTGATTCGGCGGGAGTGCCTCGACTCTTTCATCTAGTCGCCGGCGTTTGGCTCTTTTAAATATGGCCATCTCATGCTCTCGATTGGCTTTACTTTTCAGATGAATCTCATTCAGGAAGGCGTCGATCATTTCGTCTGACGGCCATAGAAGTTTTGGCTCGGGACCTGCCTCCAGTCCCTCTGTGCAGGGAGCTTCTTCATTGTCTAGCGATGAATGAGAGATCACATAGCAGCTTGCTACGTAATCCTCAGATCCATCCGACGTGCCTTCTCCATCATCTTCGTCTTCAAAGACGTGGCCGAGGAACTCTTGCAGCGTGATCGGGGCCCGCACCTTCTGGTTATATTCTCCCAGCGCGTCGATCTGTTTCTGCAGGTCCGTACGCTTATCGCCAGGCTTCACGGGCTTTCTGGATTTCTTCTTCTTTTTTGAAGATTTCGACGGCTGGGTGTGAGCACTTTGGCTATCACCACCAATCTTTGGAGTTGGGCGCGGCTTCAGCATCCCTTCGATGATCTGGGGTTCCAGCGGATTCTTCCACCTGATCGTCGGGCATGTCTGGAGATCATTCAACATCTTTTTGGTTTTGGCCGAAAGGGCCACCTCCCATGGAGCTTCTTCAACAAAAGAGCACGTTGCCCCCGGCGTGTCCGCCTTCTTAGGAGTGTGCGGTTGTGATGGGTTTACTTTCCACTTCTCAGACAGCGCAAACTTGCCTTGTAGGTACTGATCTTCATTCCATCCTTTAAAGACGAAGCAATCCTCGATCGGATGGCTTACCGTTTGGTAGTAAGGGCAATAATTGGGATTATTCACTTCGTTGGGCTGTGGTGGTCGCCTTGGATTTGGCAAGTTGATAAGCCTGTTGCGCACCGCCAGCTCGAACAGCCTCTTCGTTTTGTCCCGTGGGAATGAGTAAGGACGCTTCATTTTCTCATTGTAATAGCGCTGTCTCTCCTCCAGTTGATTCGCTAGCTTTGGGGCACTGGGCTGCTGTTGGGTGTTCGCAACGAAGGTCGCCTTCCTTTTACCCTTGTCGTTCCGCGGTTCCGGCTTCGGGGGAGACGGTCTGTGACCTATTTGATCCATCTGGGCAAGCTTATCGATTAAAGCCTGGAACGTGGTCGGTTTAAAAAACATCATGAACTGTGAAATAGTTGCATGAGGGTCTAGGGTGCCCACGAATATACCCACCGCTGGTTCTTCTTCGATGCGTTGTTCGCACTTCGACCACAGATTTCGCCATCAGATTGCATATTGAACCCAAGTTTCGCCCGGCTTTACCCTTGCATTGATCAACGTCGTTATTGGGGTGCGTTCGCTGGCGCTCGCGAATCGCTAGGTGAACAGCAACTCCATCTCTGCGAAAGTTTTGACGGAGTCATTTGGAAGCTCGGAGTACCACTCAAACGCCGTTTCCGATAAGCTGCCGACGAATTGGCGAAGCAAGAGCTTATCATCGCCGCCGGTGTTGCCACAAAGAGCCCTGAACTGGACGACATGTTGATGGGGATTGCCTGTCCCTTTGTAGACATGGAATTTCGGGATTATGTAGCCCGGCGGGTACTTTATCTGATCATACCAGTCTGGATACGGTCGCCCTGTTTTGACAACTTGGCCGGCTGCCTCATTTGCCTGGTGAACTCTTATTTTCTGAGCAATATAGTCATCCAGGGCAGCTTTAGAGATTGTTTCCTCTTTG
This sequence comes from Agapanthus africanus, assembly GCA_030015575.1. NCBI lineage: Eukaryota > Viridiplantae > Streptophyta > Magnoliopsida > Asparagales > Amaryllidaceae > Agapanthus > Agapanthus africanus. Next base: position 534,039,846 of record JASDDO010000010.1, read on the forward strand.
GCTATTGACAGAACCGATAGAGGATTCGATATCTCTCCGCTGTCATCTTCGAGGATAATCGGAGGATCTTCAGCGGGAGGATCCTGCTGGATCATCATACCCACCATGTCCTGGAATAGAAGAGCCATTTTCTTTATATTGGCCGCTTGTTCCACAGCCTCCTTGTCCTTCTTTTCGAGCATTCTTCGAAGGAATTCAGCATCAGTCTCATGTTTGCGACGTTGTTCCGATAACGCCTCCGGGCTTTCTTTTGGCCCGGTGAGTGCGGCCATGGCAGTCAGCATCTCCTGAAGCTTCTGTTGTTGCTGTTCCTGAGCTCTTGTGATGGATCGAGTGAGTGGTCGGTGGCTCGTAGAAGCGCGGCTATCTTCCTTCCCGGATGCCATGTAGACGGTATGCACCACCATGCCCCCAGACTTAGGGCGTTTGAGCTCAGTGCCTTTGACATTTGTCGCAGGCACGGGGATCTTCTCCGGCCTTCTTTTCTTATGAGCGGTCGAAGTTGAGGGGGCCGTCGCGGTGGGCACCCAGATAGATTTTAGTGGCTTGGAAGGATGGCTTCCTTCTTGTTGAACCTTTACCCTCTTCTGTTGGCGGGAGAAATTTGGATCAATCACCGAGTCTTGGACTTGACGCCAGACTTTGTAGATCTTGGAGGACAGCTACTGAGGGGACTGTTCTGGCTTTGTTTCCGCAACATTCTCCACCGGAGGAAGAGATCTTTTCAGTACGGCGGTAGGAGAATTCCTACGCACCTTATTCAGCAGCTCAAAGCTGTTCCCGGTTGGAACAACAGCATTAATTTCCGCCATCGGGGCTGGTGGGGTTAGCCCAGAGGGGGAGTTGCCCCTGGCCTTCCTTATCCGGCGCCAGTGGTGACGTCGAGCATGTCGAGCTGATGGAGTTGGCTCGATGACGGGGATGCGCTTGTCTTCCCCCTGTTCAGGTGAGGGGCCGTTGCTGGTGTCAGCCTGTTAAAGACTGATGTCCTTTGAGTAGCAGGAGCAGGAGTGGGAGTTGGGACGGTCAGTCTTGTAAAGACCGATCCTTTGGCAGGAGAAACCGCCTTGACAACTTCGAGAGCAGGGTTGGTTACTCTCTTCGGAATAACCTTCTCTGAAGTTTTAACTCTTGGCTTTGAGGCATTTGTTACATTCTTTGCACGTGGAGTTTTTCCCTTCATTTTTTATTTTATTATTATTATTTTATTATTATTTTTTATAAGGGAGCAGGTTGTGAGCCAAAATTTTGGCGGGAACAATGAATTGATAAAATATCTAAGAAAAAGACAAGAATGAGAGATGAGTCATGGCTTCTCAATGCTTCTCCAAGCATCCAAAGCCATGACTCATTCTCCACTTCTTTTCTTTTCTCAAAATATAAATCGTTTCATTATTCTTTTCCCTTGTGTGATTCTCGTACACCCATATTGTATGTATCATCAACCATGATACTTAATGTAAATACATATATTAATATATATCATATATATATATAAATATATTTGTAGAGAAGAAAATCTTTAGTGAGTAATAATATTAGTTAATATATAAATAAATATATATATCAAATTATTAAATCAACACTTGATTCAATAATCCGGTTATATAATATATAACCGACTAATATCATTCTTATATATGTATATCAAATTATTAAATCAACACTTGATTCAATAATCCGGTTATATCATATATAACTGACTAATATTCAATATTAAATCAACACTAGATTCAATAATCCGGTCATATCATATATAATCGGTCAATATCAAATATATATACATAAAACAAATCATTGAATCAACACTTGATTCAATAATCTGGTTATATCACATATAACCTAATCGATATCAAATATCGCGAGATTAGAATACGGTATCACATACTTGTATTTAATCAAGCTCCGCACATATCTCTATATGTGCCCTACTTCGTTTCGCTTGAGCTAGAAAACCTCTGTGCGGGACTCTAAAGACTCGTCAATATGCCAGCAGTAGGTAATGATCACATCAGATACCCATAAGCTGTCAGCGGTACTAGCTGGGCGTAACGGCTATCTAGGTATTGAACGAATAAAAGATCAACAAGCAAACTTGCCCAAACTCCCGTAAAACCTATAAGCAACACTTACTGTACAGTCTGGTCTTTTCGTCTGATATGTCGCATATCAAGTCTGGGGGTGGAATCGTCAGGCCCCAGTAACTTGATAAGTCATGCCGATGTGTGTCCTATAACCGTTCGAGAAACTACTGATAACACCTACCAGTAAATCTCATTAGCCATGGCCAGGGACTTGCTGTTATAGCCAATCAAGTATAGTGCAACATCAACTCCCAATACCGGGAGAGGCGAAACCCCTCCTATCGGTCATTGCCTCCATGTGACTCGGGACTGTATCCAAAATCCACCTGTTTGCATGACTCATTTGAGCCGTGGTAGGGAGGAAATCAAAGAAAAGTGGGAACTACACAAAACTCTATAACGATCTAGGGTCTATAGACTAACCTGTACAAGTGTAACCAGAGAATTGTTATCTGACGATAGGTATGGTACCATCTAGGAGTTCTCGGCGAGTCCTGTTCAGTGTACCCTTTCTCTAATGAGCACCTATGCACAATTTTTGATGTCAAACACCAATGGTTGTGGGATCAGTTATCGTCCCGGGTCAAGAAACGTACATACTAGTCTACTCTAGAATATCGATGCCCTGTCTCGATACTCTCTCGACTAGGAACTGTTAAAGGATGTGCTTGTGGACTACACAAGCCCCACTAATATGATATGCATCATAGTCCTTGTAGTCAAGCCTATATCCTAAGCGCTTTATCAACATGTATTAGAGAGATAATTTATAAATACAAGTGTACATGTTAAGATAAAGAGCAACCAGATAGCATACTATCATGTCGAACAAGAAAGTCCTCTCTATATATGTCCAAGCATCCACTATAATATACAATAATGACCTCTAGGGCATACATATTCCTAACAATCTTCCACTTGCACTAAGGCCAGTTGTAGTATCTCATACCCAACATCCCAAAAAGTCTCTCAAACTGCGTCTGGGGAAGAGCCTTCGTGAGTGGATCCGCAGTGTTGTTCTTCGTATCAACTCTCCTGATCTCGATCTCCCGACAATCAACTATCTCCCAGATCAGGTGATACTGCCTCAGAATATGTCTGGATCGCTGATGAGACCGGGGTTCCTTGGCCAAAGCCATAGCTCCATTGATATTATAATACAAAATTATTGGATCCTCAATGGATAGAATCACACCAAGTTCAGCAATGAACTTCTTAATCTAGACAGCCTCTTTGGTAGCATCGTTGGTAGCGATGTATTCAGCCTCCATCGTCGAGTCTGCTACGGTATCTTTTTTGGAACTCTTCCAACATACCGCCCCTCCATTGAGGGTGAAGACAAAACCCGAGACCAACTTGTTGTCGTCCTTATCACTCTGAAAGCTCGAATCGGTAAAAGACCCCATTTGGAGTTCTCTGTTACCATACACCAAGAACATTTCTTTATTCCTTCTCAAGTACTTAAGAATGTTCTTCATAGCTGTCCAGTGCTTCTCCCCTAGGTCTGATTGATACCTACTTACCACACTAAGTGCGTAAACTACATCCTGTCTGGTGCATAATATCGCATACATGATAGAACCAACTGTAGAAGCATAGGATATCATTTGCATGTGAGCCCTTTCCAAATCAGTCTTGGGAGACATCTCTTTGGAGAGAGTGATTCCTAAACAAGCGGGTAAATTACCATGCTTAGAATCTTCCATACTAAAACTCTTTAGTATGGTGTCTATGTACCTGAATTGGGACAATCCCAACATCATAGATCTTAATCCCCAGGATGTAGGAGGTATCACCCAGATCTTTCATGGAGAACTTATGTGATAGGAAGAGTTTGACCGAGTGCAGTATAGGAACATCATTTCCTATCAAGAGTATGTCATCCATGTACAATACGAGAAAGATAACCTTACTCTCTACAACCCTTTTATATATACAAGGTTCATCTACGTTTTTGATAAGGTCAAACTCTTTGACTGCCACATCAAAACAAATGTTCCAGCTCTGCGATACCTGCTTTAATCCGTAGATCGATTTAAGCAGCTTCCACACCTTTCCGCTGCTCCCACTGTCTACGAAGCCCTCTGGCTGTGTCATGTACACGCTCTCTTCTAAATCACCATTTAGAAAAATGGTCTTGACGTCCATCTGCCAGATTTCATAGTCATGGTATGCAGCAATGGCAAGTAGGATCCTGATGGACTTAAGCATAGCCACTGGAGAAAATGTTTCATCATAATCGACACCTGGTCGTTGACGGAAACCTTTTGCTACAAGTCTTGCTTTGAAGGTCTCAACCTTTCCATTTACACTAATTTTTTTTCTTAAAGATCCACTTCCTCCCAAAGGGTTTTACCCCTTCAGGAGCAACTTCCAAAGTCCATACTTTGTTGGTGTACATATATTCCATCTCAGATCGCATAGCATCCAACCATTTCACAGAGTCTCCACTTGTGATGGCATGCTCGAAACTAGTTGGGTCATTATCTTCCATGATGCAATCCTCACTTCCACCGTCTACGAGAAAACCGTAGTATCTCTCAGGTGGATGAGAAACCCTACTAGATCTGCGGAGTGGCTGAGGTTCGTCAGGGACTATTGAATCCTCCGGTTCTACTAAATCATCAATTGTAGTTTGTGTATCTGGAACTTCTTCCAGCTCTACCTCATTACCACTAATTTCTTTCAGAAGAAATTCCTTTTCTAAAAAGGCGTTGAGAAACAAACACTATTTGTTCCTCTGTGTGGTAGAAGATATACCCTCGCGAATGTTAGGGATATCCAAAAAACTTGCACAGAACAGACCTTGCCTCGAGTTTGTCCGGATTTTACTTTTTGACATAAGTCAGACAACCCCATATCTCACTGAAATTAATACATGGTCTCTTCCCCTCCCATATCTCATATAGAGTGGTAGGCGCAGATTTGGTAGGAACCCTATTCAATAGGTATGCAGCTGTCTCAAGTGTATAACCCCAAAAGGAAATAGGTAACTTAGCAATACTCATCATAGAGCGCACCATATCTAATAGGGTGTGATTCCTCCGCTCCGATACTCCATTGTGTTATGGTGTATACGGAGGAGTAAGCTGAGAAAGAATCCCATTCTCTTTTAGATAATCTCGGAATTCCGTGCTTAAGTATTCACCTCCTCGATCAGATCGAAGGATTTTAATACTTTTACCCGTCTGTTCTCTACTTCATACTTATATTCCTTGAATTTCTCAAAAACTTCAGATTTGTGTTTTAACAGGATCACATGTCTGAATCTTGAGAGATCATCGGTGAATGTAATGAAGTACAAGAAACCATTCCTGGCATGTGTAGACATAGGACCGCATACATCACTATGTATCAGTCCCAAGAGTTCAGTAGCTCTTTTTCCGTGTCCCGTAAACGGAGTTTTGGTCATCTTGCCTTTGAGACATGACTGATAAGTTTCATAAGATGTAAATTCGAACGGATTCAAATATCTATTTTTTATGCAACTTAGCTTGTTTGGTCGCATTGATATGACTAAGTCTATAATGCCACAAGAAGGTTTCGTTCATTTCTGAACTTTTCCTCTTGTATGTGTTCTATATATTTTGAACTGTATTTTGATTTAGAACGTATATAACGTTACACAATGCACCAAACCCAATCAACACTTGATTTAGGAAAATGTTCATAACATTATCCTCTAATGCAAAGTTATATCCTTCTTTATATAATAAACGGATATGATATTGCACATTATCGTCGGTACGTAATAACAGTCGTTCAAAATCAATGTATTACCATTTGGTAATACGAGGTGATATTCGCCGACAGTTTCGGCAGCAACAATTGCGCCGTTCCCTACTCTGAGAAACATATCACCCTTTCTCAGTTCTCTACTTCTTCTTAACCCTTATAACATATTACAAATATGGGATCCTGATCTGGTATCCAATACTCAGGACGTAGAGCAGATCGAGAAACAGTTCTCAATAACTAACACACCCGAAGAAGATGCATCAATATGCTCTTTCTTCGTTCGGGTTGCATGGGAATCCTTGCATTCTCCTATACCTTGCTCAGACTTATGACAGTCATAAGATAGAGCGGAACCAACGTTCCCCAACCCAGTATAATAAGCGGGTTCGGTCAATACATCCATATTATTATCTTGATTAAGGTGTGTCATGGTCGCTACCTAGAGAGAGAGAGAGAGAGAAGAAAACACTTTAGTGTGCGCTCTTGCAAGATTAGATTGGTTATTATCTTATCTAATCAGGATGGCTCCCACTTTTTTATCAAATCTTCCTTCAAACTCTAAAAAGTAAGATTAGCCGGGATTAGTTACACTCTACAAGTTTGCCAATCGGTCAGCCAGGCAGATATTGGTACTCTTAGGGAGTTTCCACGTGCTTTCACATGGAACCAATTAAATAATCTCGTTTCCTCAGGGGCATAAACCCATTAACACCTTTCTTAGACACCTACTGGATCAGCTAATTGTAAAGTGAAAAACTCTCTTAGGAGTAACACTTACTCGTAGTGGGTATCGGGATCCAACTATCATATAGAAGGTATGCAATCTCATTGCAAATTTCAACACTTGAAATTCCCGATATCAATTTTTGCCCCATACGGTTTATGACCTTGACAAGGTCAACAAAATATAAACCGCAAGTCAAGTTCAACCAGTCATTTCGTGATTGAATTAAACCCACCCGCACGACCCTTAATAAAGTCAACAAGGCCGTACGACTACCCTAATCCAATCGTCTCATATACAACAGATAAGCACTAATCAGCTACCGCACACTACGCCTTGACAAGGTCAACAAACACAGCATGAATAATAAATAGCACTTATCTGAAATGACGGAAGGCTATGACTGGTTTTGAAGAAAACCTTTAGCGTAATGAACTTGATATCGTTGTAGAATCTAGCGATTTGAAAATGAGTGGTTTAAGCTCCGTTTTAAAATCGAGTAGTTTTCAAAACAAACCGAGTGGGTTGTAGCATATGGTAGTTTTGCTAAAGAGGTCATTCCCGGTGAAGGGATCTAGGCTCTTTCCTCATCGAATGAGCTGCTGGATATTCATAATGGAATACCGCTATGCAAAGTAAGAACTAGAGCTACCTTTTTGAAAAATTTGATTCTACAACATTTTTAGGTTTCTTTTCTTTTCATTAATCTCATTAATGACTTCCCATCATTTATGTTTCCTAAATATCACAGAAGAAACAAAAATAAAATGCACATATATGCATCTGCATTCGCCACAGGGACCCGGGTCTTCATCGTAAGGTTACTTGACTTACGACAGGGCGGGATCAGGACCAGCACGGATGCAAAACATATATAGTGTCCACTAGTATATCATATATATAAGTAGCATGTGTTTTACGCAGTTATATGATCACATCATCGCACAGAATCAGCAGAAGCAAACATATGAAATATAGGATATACTAGGAGGTCCGTATTTTAAATTAAGCCAGTATTGAAAAACCTGGATTCCACGGTCGTGTTGAATAGCCAAGCCCACATACCTAAACCCCTATGAGAGCGGCAAGAAACTCTGTCAATTCTAGAGTTAGGCAACCCGGTCTCGACTCCTCGAGATGGCCTCCCACTGGACTCTAGAATCCGGTTACTTGTGCTCCCCGTCTTGGGTCTATCCTAATGCGGAAAAGTAAATAATATATATCAATGGAGACAACAATCTCAACCCGGAAGTGTCCCAATAAAAGAATATTACATACATAATTTTTACATGAATGAAAATTAAAAATTCTCATCTCATACAAAACCCCCGGCTATTCAATCATGACGATCCAATATAACATATCAACCAGCAACATAATAATACCACATGTCATTAACGTAAGTAAATATGCGTATCCTTAATGTCGTTGACGTATCGCAACGAGATCGGAGATACATCCACATATTACACTTACGGTCGCAGAAAATAAATGAAAACTTCAATAATTAGATTCCGCATCATTTTCAGACATCATAAACCCAGATTATCACATATTCCGGATTTCATGTCTAACACTATAAACCTTGCATTTAAGTCTCGAATTGAAAACACTTTTCAAAAATAAGTCGAGTAATTCAACAAGATTCCCGATAAAACGATCGAATAATCGTCGGGAACTTTAGTAGATGGCCGCACCCCCGATGCCGTCAACGAAGTGCACTTGGGCGGAACACCGTGGCCGTGAGCACTAAAGTAGATGCTTTTGGCCATGGGGTTCTCCTATAGTCACTTGGTCGGTGCTATGGGGTGTGGCTGTCTAGTAGTGTCTCATGGTGAGTGTCCGCGTACATATATGAGATTGCGATGGGGTTTTGATCCGAATCGAAACTCCGTGGCAATCCATCAAACGAGACTAAAACGCGAGATTTACAAATTGCTAACTAGCTTTCACAAAACTAATCAATGTGGATTCTAAAAATTGTATCATATAACCAAACTATCTAGACGATGTTAAACATTTTGATCGATATTTCAAACAATACCAATTCACAGAGGCCTCAACAACTTGAGCCTCACTAAAAATACCCAGAAAACCCAAAATGACATAATGGAGCAGCGGAAAAAATACGAGTCCTAAACTCTCCAAGTTAGCGGTGGAACCGCGGCTCAACCATGGGTTATACAGCGGTTCCGCGGCCATTTGGTTGAGATAGGCCCTCGTACTTCTTGGGGATCCATACAATTACCTGCATTATTTTCTGAATATTTTTAATTTGGAAAATATGAACGTTTGAAAAGTTGGACAGAAACTTGTATGTAACGGGTTTTAAAACTTCGATCGAACACTTTAACGTCGTCTAGATTTTACCTAAGTCTCTAGCTTGGCTCTGATACCATGAAAGTATGTCTTAGCACCCTCTACTAGGTTTAAAGGACATCAAGTATACAATTTTAAAATTTAGAGGTCTAAAACATACTAACCTAGAATCTAACTAGAGAGTTATGGTTTCAATGTAAGCAAAAGAGTTCTAAACTAAGTGAAGTGGGTTTACAACCTTTGTAGACCAAGTCCTTCACTTCTAAAGCTCCAAGTAGTAGTCTCTCGAACTATTCTTTGACTCCACTTGAGAAAGGATCAAGCTTGCACCAAGTCTTCGATGTCGAATATGATCCACCTTGAAGTCTCTCTAACTCAAGCCCAATCTTCACTAATCAAAGTATTAGCGAAGCAAACAAGCTAAACTAATGGGATAGATTAGTGTAGGTTGATGAAGTAGGAATTTTGCTCACTTAGAAATTCTTTTCTCTTCTTTTTTTCCAACTCAAGAAAAACCCTAGAGAAGGAAGAAGATGAACTTGGGTGTGTGAGTGAATGAATGAGAGAATGAACCATCACACCTTGAGATAAGGATGATATATGAATTGATAAAATATCTAAGAAAAAGACAAGAATGAGAGATGGGTCATGTCTTCTCAATACTTCTCCAAGCATCCAAACCCATGACTCATTCTCCACTTCTTTTCTTTTCTCAAAATATAAATCATTTCATTATTCTTTTCTCTTGTGTGATTCTCATACACCCATGTTCTATATATCATCAACCATGGTACTTAATGTAAATACATATATTAATATATATCATATATATATATAAATGTATTTGTAGAGAAGAAAATCTTTAGTGAGCAATAATATTAGTTAATATATAAATATATCAAATATATATATATCAAATTACTAAATCAACACTTGATTCAATAATCCAGTTATATCATATATAACCGAATAATATTATTTATATATATGTATATCAAATTATTAAATCAACACCTGATTCAATAATCCGGTTATATCACATATAACCGACTAATATTCAATATTCGATATTAAATCAACACTTGATTCAATAATCCGGTCATATCATATATAACCGGCCAATATCAAATATATATACATAAAACAAATCAATGAATCAACACTTAATTCAATAATCTGGTTATATCACATATAACCTAACCGATATCAAATATCGCGAGATTAGAATACAGTATCACATACCCGTATTTAATCAAGCTTCGCACATATCTCGATATGTGGCCTACTTCATTTCGCTTGAGCTAGAAAACCTCTGTGTAGGACTCTAAAGACTCGTCAATATGCCAGCAGTAGATAATGATCACATCAGATACCCACAAGCCGTCAGCAGTACTAGCTGGACGTAACGACTACCCATGTATTGAACAAATAGAAGATCAACAAGAAAACTTGTCCAAACTCCCGTAAAGCCTATAAGCAACACTTACCGTACAGTTCAGCCTCTTCGTCTGATATGTCGCATGTTGAGTCTGGGGGTGGAATCGTCAGACCCCAGTAACTTGATAAGTCATGTCGATATGTGGCGTATAACCGTTCGAGAAACTACTGATAACACTTACTAGTAAATATCATCAGCCCTGGTTAAAGACTTGTTGTTATAGCCAATCGAGCATAGCGCACCATCAACTCCCAATACCGGGAGAGACGAAGCCCCTCCTATCGCTTATTGCCTCAACGTGACTCGGGACTGTACCCAAAATCCACCTGTTTGCACGAATCTTTTGAGCCGTGGTAGAGAGGAAATCAAAGCACACTGGGAACCACACAAGACTCTATGACGATCTCGGATCTACAGACTAATCTATACAAGTGTCATCAGAGAACTGCTATCTGACGATAGGTACGGTACCATTTAGGAGTTCTTGGCGAGTCCTGTTCAGTGTACCCATTCTCTAATGAGCACCTGTGCACAATCTTTGATGTCAAACACTAATGGTTGTGGGATCAACCATCGCCCCATACAGGGTCAAGAAACGCACACGCCGGTGTTTCCCCAATTAGAGCAAGGCTCTGTTTGAATTTTGAAAATTCAAATTTTTGAAGCAACGCTTCAGATCCCTTGCGCTGCGCGCAACGCGCCACGTGTCAGAAGTTGACACGGCAGCACAACGCCCAAGGCACTGCGTCCAATCAGAGCAAGGCTCTTTAAAAAACATAAGCAAACACTCAGTTGCGCAAACACGACTGCGCAAGTGCACCACAGCGCGACACGTGTCTGCGCAGTTGTGCAAAAAGAGCTGCGCAAGCGCACCGCTGCGTGACACGTGTCTGCGCAGTTGCGCACACACGACTGTGCAAGCGCACCGCTGCGTGACACGTGTCTGCGCAGTTGCGCAAAAAGAACTGCGCAAGCGCACCGCTGCGCGACACGTGCCTGCGCAGTTGCGCAAAAAAAAAAAAGAGCTGCGCAAGCGCACCGCTGCGCGACACGTGTCTGCGCAGTTGCGCAAACACGGCTGTGCAAGCGCACCGCTGCGCGACACGTGTCTGCGCAGTTGCGCAAGCGCTGTTGCGCAAGCGCCTCCTGCGCAACATGTGTCACGCGCTGGGGAGTTGCGCAAAAACAGAATGAAGATTTAAGGAAATTTTTTCTGTTCTTGTTAAAACAAGAAGATTTCTTCTGTAAAACAGAGGCCTTTGGATCAAAGATCCAACGGTGGGGAAAATTCCCCAAATCACTCAGAAAAGATCTTTTTAACAAATTTAACTGATTTTTGAGCACTATAAAAAGGACCCCAGACCCCATTTCAAAGATATAGAGATTGGGTTAAAAAAAGAGAGAGAAGAGAACTCTTGAGAACTCCTTGAGAACACAAAAAAGAAGGTAAAAAAACCCTTTGAAATAAGAGAAAATTCTCTTAGGGAATAGATCATTGATCTAAAAACAAGATCAGTGATCTTCAATAAATAAATAAATAAATAAAAATAATAAAAATAGTGCCTTACACTTGCTATGAACCTTTGGTTCTCTGAGACAGAAAGAAAAAAAAAACTTTTCTTTCTTTCTTTTCTTTGATCTAAATTTAGATCAAGAGATTAAAAAGTGCTCTGCACTTCTTTTCTTGAGTCTAAAAGATTCTTGGTGCTTTGCACAAATGCAATGCATTACTTGAAGGGCCAGGCCCAAATCAAAAAGACCTAGCAGGCCTAAAAAAAGGGGCATACCCCAAAACAAATTGATGCTCTGCATCCTTTCTGGGCAAAGCCCAAATAAAAATAAAAAGAAATGCAAAAGCAATGTTGGACATTTTCAACTGGACTTAGCCCAATCGTGGCCATAAGTCCTTAAATTAAATTGACTGAGCAAAATGGCTCTCCTAAATCAATCTACATCCGGTTCGAGGGTACATCTCCGAACTCCTTTGACATCCATCGTTGTAATTCCTCAACGACGTCAAAGAGGTGACGGGTCCCAACGGCCATACACCCATATGGACTGCGGGGTCCTTAAACTCGTGGACCGAAACGTCCCTAAACTAATATTGGACCGAAACGTCCCTAAACTAATATCGGATCGAGACGTCCCTAAACTAATATTGGACCACCACGTCCTTAAACCGGCGATGGACCACCACGTCCCTAAACTGGCACAATAGAGCCCAAATGCTCTTTTGTCGGATCTAAACGATCCCGTTAAATCGATCTTAGTCCCAAACTGGACTAACGTATCCTTAACAACCGTTTAAGTTGGTCTTAGCCCCAAATACGGCTAACGTATCCTTAAACACTCAAATGGACTACAAAAACCTAAATCAACTTCGGTTCGAGGGTACATCTCTAAACTCCTCTGACACTTGTCGTTGTAATCCTTCAACGAAGTTGGAGAGGTGATGAGTCCCGACGGCCATATATTAAATGAATCAAGTTTAAGTTGATCTTAGCCTCAACGAGGCTAACGTATCCTTAAACTAAAAACACCAAACCCAAATCTAAGTAAATACGGATTTGGACTAATCCACGTCCTACGGGTGACGGTATTACTCAGTCTCCGTATACAATCCACGGGCAACCACAAACAAAACAAACACACACGACACGAAGTGAAATTATGGAGAAGGAGAAAGTTGTTACTGCGATGCGGTAGCGTAATTAACTGCAGGGGCTTGCGCCTGCAGGGAAGAGCATCCCCACAATAAAAAACCCCTCATCCTGAGGGGGAATCTGACGAAGTCTGCTACATCGGCCGCATCCGTCTAAGCCTCCGATACACGGTGCCGTAAATCAAATTGGCATCTTCGGAGAGGTGGACGGATAGCACCTATTAGCATCTGCCCCGAATCTCAGGCAAGACGCAAAGTCTAGGCCGCCATTCGGAGGGGAACAGATTCTGGCACGCCCGGTGGGACCTCTTCCTCTTTCCACTCCACACTTCGTGTGTCGTCTTCGCGAACCAATCGCGGTTTGTTAAAAGGCTGCCTTCGGATTTCAAGTTGCTAAGATTTGGTCTTTTGTCTGGCGCAGAACTCAAGCATCCATGGATTCTAACTGCACCAACTGCGCGAAGTACCACTGCAACGGATGCTCCACCTCACCTAGGGGTGTGGCATATGGGCCCCAAGCGGCCTCTTTCCTCACTCTGCCAGTAGAACAGGTGACCCAAGCCACCACTGGCTTATTCTTCGGGACCATGATCCCACCGACAAGCTTCTCTATGCCGATACCTGCACCGGAGGTGAACAAGAAGTCGGTCTTCGACCGACTCACTGCCGCGACGGCCCCTATCAACGGATCGCCCGCTACCAAACCGACAGCCTCTGTTTTCACCAGGCTGGATCAGGACTCTAAACGGGCTGTCCCAAGGAAGGCAATGATTGCTACTCCAGAAGTCGTCAAGGCGGCTTCCCCTGTCAAAGAGTCAGTCTTTTCAAGACTGACGATTCCCGTTCCTGCCCCTACACGAAGATCTGTCTTTCACAGATTGGATATTACCCCGCAAGGAACAACCTCAGTTTTTAAAAGGTTAACACCGGCGGTGCCTCATTCAGACAGGGGGCAAAAAGAAGTTATCTCTACCTCCGAGCCAATCCCAACGGCTCGTCGTGCTCGACGTCGCCATTGACAACGAGTGAGGAAGGCAGGGGGCAACTCCCCCTCAGGGCTAACTCCACCTGCTCTAATGGTGGAGGTCAACGCTGCTGTTCCAACTGGGAACAGCTTCGAACTGCTGAGGAGGGTACGTAAGAATTCTCCAACCGCTACACTGAAAAGATCTCCACCTATGGAGAAAGCTCCGGAGACAAAGCAGGAACAGCCCCCTCAACGGCTGTCGTCAAAAATTTATAAAGTTTGGCAGAGGGTTCAAGACTCCGTGATTGACCCAGACCACTTTCATCGCCAGAAAAAGGCAAAGGTGGAAAAGGACAAAACCCACCCCATTAAACAGCAGGGGGCAACAATTGCTAGGATGCCCACTTCAACGGCCCCTTCCACCTCAATGGCCCACAAAAGAAGGAGGCCAGAGAAAACTCCCGCGTCAGCGACAAAAGTTAAAAACGGTGGACCTAAACGCCCCAAGTCAGGGGGCATAACAGTTCATACGGTTTACATGACATCGGGAAAAGAAGACAGCCGTACATCCACGGGTCATAGACCGCTTACACGGTCAGTGACCAAGGCTCAGGAGCAGCAACAGAAGCTCCAGGAGATGATGAGCGCTATGGCTGCACTTACAGGGCCAAACGAAAGCCCTGGAACCTCTTCAGAAGAACGTCAAGAACAAGAAACGGACGCCGAATTCCTTCGGCGCGTACTAGAGAAGAAAGATAGAGAAGCTGCGGAGCAGGCAGCCAACATAAAGAAGATGGCCCTCCTGTTCCAGGATATGGTAGGTATGATGATTCAACAAGATCCACCTGCCGGAGATCTCCCGATCATTCTTGAAGACGATAGGGGAGAGGCATCAAATCCTCCACCGGCTTTATCCGCAGCTAAAGAGGATACCATATCAAAAGCTGATTTGGATGAATACATCGCCCAGCAAATACGGGTGCATCAGGCGAATGAAGCAGCCGGTCAGGTCGTAAAGACGGGGCGGCCATATCCGGGTTGGTACGATCAGATTAAGTACCCGACAGGCTATACAATTCTTAAGTTCCATGTCTACAAGGGGACGGGCAATCCTCATCAGCATGTTGCCCAGTTCAGGGCGCTCTGCGGCAACACCGGTGGCGATGACAAGTTGTTGCTTCGCCAATTTGTCGGAAGCTTATCAGATACGGCGTTCGAGTGGTATTCTGAGCTCCCCAATGACTCTATTAAAACATTTGCGGAGATGGAGCTGCTGTTCACCCAACGTTTTGCAAGTGCCAGTGAACGTACTCTGATGACGGCACTGATTAACGCCAGGGTAAAACCCGGCGAGACATGGGTTCAGTACGCTATACGGTGGCGTAATCTATGGTCGAAGTGCGAACAACGCATAGAAGAAGCCCCTGCGGTGGGAATGTTTGTTGGAACCCTTGATCCACAAGCAACCATCTCACAGTTCATGATGTTCTTCAAGCCGACTACCTTCCAGGCTTTGATCGACAAACTAGCGCAGATGAACCAGATGGGCCATAAACTCCCTCTCCCAAAGCCGGACTCCCGAAGTGACAAAGGAAAGGGAAAAGCGATCGTCGTCGCGAATGCTCAACAACAACCGAGCGACTCGAAGCCGTTGCTCGTCCAAACAATACGCGCCCGTACGTACCTCTTAAGGATAGGATGGGACGTCCTTATTCCTTCCCCCGTGATAAAACGAGAAGGTTATTCGAGCTGGCGTTGCGTAACAGACTCATAAATCTGCCAGATCCAAAACGTCCGTTGCAACCGAACGACGTCAACGAGCCTAATTACTGCCCTTACCATCGAGTGCTAGGCCATCCCATCGAGGATTGCTACGTTTTCAAAAATTGGGTTGAGAACCAGTACCGTCAGGGCAAATTTGCGCTATCTGACAAATGGAAGGTGAATCCCCTGCAGCTTCACACCTCTAAGGGGACGAATACGCCGGGGGCAACATGCTCCGTCATTGAAGAAGCTCCTTGGGAGGTCGTATTATCAGCCAAGACAAAGAGGATGCTAAACAATCTTCAGACATGTCCAGCGGTCAAGTGGAAGAACCTCTTGGAACCGCAGGTCATTGAAGGGATGTTAAAGCCACGTCCGACTCCAAAGACCGATAGTGGTGGTTCAAGCATTCATAGCCAGCCATCAAAATCTTCGAAAAAGAAAAGGAAGAAATCAAAGAAGCCCGTGGAGCCTAGCGACAAGCGCACAGACTTACAAAAGCAAATTGACGCTATGGATGAATACAACAAAAAGGCACGGACTCCCATTACGCTCCAAGAGTTCTTCAATCACGTCTTTCAAGAAGAAGGTGAGGGAGAAAGTTCATCGGATGAATCCGAGGAATATGTAGCGAGCTGTCATATGATCTCCCATTCGATCACGAACGACGAAGAGACTTCTGGCACTAAAACGCTGGGGGCAAATACCGAGTCAAGAGTTCCGGAGTTATCAGTCGAAATGATTGACGCGTTCCTTAATGAGGCTCGATTGAAAAGTAAAGCTGATCGAGAACGCGAGACGGCTATATTTGAAAGGGCCAAGCGCCAGCGACTTGAGGAAAGAGCTGGGATGATCCCGCTGGAGCAAAATGCCTCCACCGCTGACAAAAGCCAATTCAAGATAAAGAAGAGGTTTACTAAGGCCATATCAATGGGCATGAAGCTACCATCCTCTGAAGGAAAAATTACTGGTGGAATAGAAATGCACCCCTCCTATTGCTTATATCATCAGAAGGTCTAGCATCCCACTCAACAGTGCAAAGCTTTCGATAGATGGTGGCAAGGATACGTCGCTAATCGACAACGCTTTAAACGGGAAAAGCGTAAAATTCGTCGGGAACAAAGAAATACGACCAAAGAGCTTGAAAGAACTGTCGGCAATTGTCACATGGTTAACACTGGCGGGTCACAAGTGCCTACATTCGGGAGCGACTCTGATGAGGAGCTAGAACTTGCCCCTCTCTTTAAAGAGTCAACTTCGGGAAAAGAAGAAGAGCCAATGGTCTGCGAAAATATCCGGCTGCGGAATCGGACGCTACCTGAGAAGAATCTCGGACCTCTAAACAAGAAAGACAAAGGGAAAGAGAAAATCTCCGAAGATATCGCCTTGGATGACCGAGTCGCGGAAGAGTTAAGCGCCAAAAACCCGCCGAAGAGAAATAAGGTGGATTACAACGTTCTGGCGCATCTGAGAAAACTACCCTCTCAACTCAGCATCCTTGATGCCTTATTACTATCAAAAGAGGCGAGGGATTCTTTGATTAAGGCGCTACAAGATCCGGACCAGTTCCAAGCCTTCCTAGCCGAAGAAAAGATGAAGGACGAATTAGAAGAGGTGCACACGGCCGACGTTGCTTTTGGTGATGAAGACCTTCTCCTCGGGACATGCGACCACAATCGTCCCCTTTATGTCTCAGGATACTGCCATGACATAAAGATAAGTAAAATCTTGGTCGATAACGGATCGTCTGTTAATTTGCTCAATGTGCGGGTGTTAAAGGAAATTTGCATGAGTGTCCAACACCTCGCCCGAGACAAAATGACCATCTCCGGATTCGACTCCCAATCATCAAAAACTCTTGGATCTGTGATATTGACGCTACGCTTCGGGTTGCTCATCACAGACATCAAATTCCATGTTATAGACGTCAAGACGTGCTACAATGCTCTGCTCGGCCGGCCATGGCTACACGAGTACAATATCATCCCTTCTACACAGCATCGGTGTATGAAGTATTGTAGGGATGGCCTCGAGTACACTGTGGCCGGAGAATTGAATCCGTTTTCCGTGAATGAAGTTCGCAAGTATGAAGATGCCAAATACTTCTTGCCGAGTTTCGAAGACACGGAAAGGTGTCACAGGCCGGAGAACAAAACTAACGCAACCATCCCTGTCTTCGGCAGTGATACCGAGGAAGAAGAGGATGTAATTTATTCGGGTCCGCCCCAATACACCGAGCCGGGATCATCCGCCCCTTCACGGATCTTTGGTAGTGATTCGGAGGACGAAGTCCATGCTGTATTCCCTGCTCGGCTTTCAATACGAACTTCTGCTAAGGAAGAGCGAAGTCTACAGATAGCCATGGTGCCGCTTGAACATTATAAAGAACTAGATGCGCTTGCCAACGATAGTGTGGAAGAATTGCGGACATTTTATATCCCTCCCGGACGAAAAGGCGATAGGGCAATCCTATTCTACCGTTCCGAAGAAAACAAGGTGGAAAAAGAACTTTGGCACGATGCGGATCCAACGCTGGACAGACTTCAGCCCATCCGTCTAACCCGATATTATACAGAAGGCTTGAGGAGACTGCTGAAACGCCAGGGGATACCTTTCGAACAAACCGTTAGAAAGGCCAAATTCTATGACAGGGTTTGGAACGTCCCCGGAACTCAACACAAGCTACCTAATGGGAGGCTGGAGACGATCGGGCTCGGATACATTCGCTCCAGGAAACGAGAGCTGCTCCGCGACTGTTACGTCGTGCACAATTCTGATGAAGAAGCAGATACTCAAGAGAAAAACGCTAATACTAAAACAGAAAGGGTTCCTGATGCAAAACCGCCCAGTCCATCATTTGAAGACCAGATGGGCAAACTTATAAAGGAAGCGGGTCAAAAAGCTCGAGATGATCACAATCGTGAAATGGCGATCTATCAGAAAGCCAAAACACAACGCCTCCTTCAACAGGCAGTAAAAGACGAAGATGCTGCCCCATGTCAACCTGATACAAAAAGGGCTCGACGCGGAGGCAGAAACAAGTCGAAAGGCCGAAGAGGCGCTCAACAGCAACAAAGCAGGGCTAAGAAGCCACGCAAACGAGAATCGAGCGTTATTGACCAATCCCTCATGAAGAAAATGGGTCGAGTATACTCGTTTCCTCGGGAAAAGACGAAGAAGATACTCGATCTTCCCTAAAGCACCAAATGCTTACATTGCCGGAGTCTAAGCACCCCGAACAAGCAGGTGAAGTCTCTGACCCAAACTATTGCTCTTACCACCGAGTAATAGGGCATCCTCTTGAAGATTACTTCACCTTTAAGAATTGGGTCGAAGATCAGTACCAGCTCGGCAAGTTCGCTCTGTCTGACAACTGGAGGGTAACGCCACCACAAAAGTATGAGCCCAAGGCCACGAAAGAGGAACCAGTTCCACATTGGGATTGGAAGCGAATTCGCACCTGTCATATGATCACAATATTAAAAGAAGAACCCGAGAACATGGACAGCCTCCCTTGGTGCCTCGAAAACAGTAATGATGAGGTAATCTCAGAATTTCCCCCAGCTCCGAAAGAACTGGAGGATGGAATACATACTACTGCAGATAACCTCAAGAAAATCGAGTTGGGGACGGTAAATGACCCGCGACCGACATTCGTCAGCGAGCTGCTGTCTGAAGAAAGGGTGGCTGCGTTAAAGGACGTCCTTGTGCAGCATAAAGATTGCTTCGCATGGAATTATTCCGAGATGCCAGGACTAGATCCAGAAGTCGCTGTACATAGACTAGCAATATCCCCAAACGTCAAACCAGTCAAACAGGCGCCGAGAAGAATGCGACTCGAGCTTGAGATGAGCATAAATACCGAAGTCAAAAAGTTAATCGACTCTGGCTTCATCCAGGAAGTTCAGTACCCTGAATGGATCGCCAACATCATCCCAGTGATGAAGAAAAATGGGACAGTGCGCATATGCGTAGACTTCCGGGATCTTAATAAAGCTTGCCCGAAGGATGATTTCCCAGTGCCAGTCACTGAACTGATGGTAGACAATACATCCACTCATGAGGTTTTCTCCTTCATGGACGGCTCATCGGGGTATAACCAGATAAAGATGCATCCCGAAGACCAGAAACACACCGCCTTCAGGACCCCTCTAGGTATATTCTGTTATAAAGTAATGCCCTTCGGTTTAAAGAATGCCGGTGCTACTTATCAAAGGGCCATGACAAAGATCTTCGACGACCTTATACACGAAATCGTCGAATGCTATATCGACGATCTCGTGGTTAAAAGCAAGTCATACGAAGAACATCTCGAGCATTTGAAGACCGTATTTCAACGCCTTCGGCAATACAATTTGAAGATGAATCCTTTAAAATGTGCGTTCGGGGTTTCCTCGGGCAAATTCCTAGGATTCATCGTTCGACACCGAGGTATTGAAATAGATCCGTCTAAGATTAAAGCGATCATGGAAATGCCTCCGCCAAGAACTCTTAAACAGTTACGATCTCTTCAAGGAAAGCTTGCATACCTTCGGCGGTTTATCGCTAATCTTTCAGGAAAGTGCCGTCCTGACAGTCACCTAATGAAGAAGGGAACCCCATTCGTTTGGGATCACAAATGCCAAGGCGCACTGGATGAGATCAAGCAGTATCTGCAAAACCCTCCAGTGTTGGCTGCTCCAGTTAAGGGAAAGCCTCTCATTCTTTACACGGCTGCCCTTGAAGGTTCTTTAGGCGCATTATGGGCACAAGAGAATGACCGGGGGAAAGAAAGAGCACTCTACTACTTAAGTCGGGTTCTGCTGGGGGCAGAAAGCAATTACTCCCCCATTGAAAAACACTGCCTGGCGTTGATCTTCGCAATAACGAAGCTTAGACATTACGCATTAGCGCATGAAGTCCATCTCATTTCAAAGGTGGACCCTCTTAAATATCTAATGTCAAAGGCCAAATTGACGGGACGACTCGCTAAATGGGCTCTGCTCTTAATGGAGTTCTCGATAACGTATCGACCCCTCAAGGCAATGAAGGGTCAGGCCATAGCCGACTTCCTTGCTGAGCACCCGATATCTGCCGATTCTCCCTTGAATTTCGATTTGCCAGACAAGCATGCGTTTGACGCAATCGACGGTGGTGATACCCGCTGGGAGCTTTATTTCGATGGAGCATCGTCCATGAAAAAGCACAAACAAAATACGTCAATGATCAAATCGGGAGTAGGCCTTATCTTCGTGACCCCACAAGGAGGAATAATGCGCTTCGCCTTCTCCTTGACAGAGCCGAGAACGAATAATGAAGCTGAATATGAAGCTTTGATAGCAGGCCTGGAGATCGCCATTGACATGGGAATTGAAAGCCTCCTCATATATGGGGACTCCCAGCTAGTCGTCAGTCAAGTGAACGGCGATTACCAAACATGCAAACCGGAATTGATAAAATACGGTAAAAAGGTGCAACAACTGCTAACCCAAATTCCCTCCTATACTTTAGAAAGCATACCGCGCGCGGAAAACAGCAAAGCGGACGCACTGGCCAGGCTTGCTAAAGAATTGGCTGACGAGAACCTCGATGACGTTAGAATCGTGGTACAAAGCCGTCGAGTGCTCGCCCCGGCAGAAATACCTCCGGAATTACATAAAGAAAAGGGAGCGACTGAGCAGACGACCCTACAAATAAAAGACCATGAGAAGGCCGAGGACTGGAGGGAAGTCTTCATAGACTACTTTAAGACCCACCAAATGCCTGAAGAAGCGTCCACAAGACATCAGCTCGCGAAACGAGCCCTGTCTTTCGCCTTTGTCAACGATACCCTGTACAAGAGGTCATTTGATTCTTTGTGGCTGAGATGCTTAGGACCTGACGAAGCGAAAAGAGTCGTCCAGGAAGTTCACGACGGACTCTGTGGTTCTCATCAAGCAGGCCCTAAGATGAAGTTGACGATAAAACGGATGGGCTACTACTGGCCCACGATGATTCAGGACTGCATCGAATATGCGAAGCAATGCCACTCATGCCAAATTCATGGGGACTTCATCCATCAGCATCCAAATCCGCTACACCCAACAGTGGCTAGCTGGCCATTCGAAATGTGGGGAACTGATATAGTCGGCCCCATCGAACCAGCATCGTCTAGGGGACATCGTTTCATCCTAGCGACGACTGACTACTTCTCTAAGTGGGCAGAAGCGATACCGTTAAGAGAAGTGAAGACGGAAAATATCCTCCACTTCTTCAAAACGCACGTCATATATCGGTTTGGAACTCCGCGACGGATCATCTCCGATAACGGGCCAGCCTACAGGAGCCACAAGATCAGTCGCTTTGCGCAACAGCATAATATAGACTGGAGATATTCCTCAGTTTATAATCCGCGAGCTAACGGTCTGGCTGAGGCCTTCAACAAGACCTTAACAAAGATCATAAAGAAAACGGTATCCCGAAACAAGAAGGATTGGCACGAAAGACTGCAAGAGGCTCTTTGGGCGTATCGAACTACATTTAAGACGGCCACAAACACAACGCCATACGCGTTGGTATTTGGGACGGAGCAGTACTCCCTCTCGAGATAGAATTACCCTCTCTACGAGTGGCGGTCCACTACGAGCTGACAGACGAAGAAAATGCTCACCTTCGGCTTGAGGAGCTCGACGCCCTTGATGAAATCCGGCTCATAGCACAGCAAAATCTAGAAGCTTATAAAGCAAAGATGACGCGCTCATACGAAAGATTGACCCGACCGAGGACATTCCATTAAGGCGAACTCGTGCTAGTGGTCAAAAGGCCTATGATCCCCAATCGCGCCAAGCGGGGAAAATTTGAGCCAAACTATGAAGGACCGTACATCATAGATAAAGTTTACCAGGGTGGGGCCTATCTACTCATGGACATGCACGGTGAAAGGCCTTTCAGGCCAATAAACGGTCGCTTCCTAAAGAAATACTATGCTTAATGAGTCACAGCCTAGGTCAATGGTAGATGACGACAACTAAGTCCGCTCGCTATCTTCCTAAGCTCAAGCTTTATAAGCAGTAGCTGGCCTTCTCTATGACGGACCGAAATGTCCTTAAACTAATAGTAAACCGAAACGTCTTTAAACTAATACCGCAGCGTCCTTAGGCTGACGAGATGAATAAAAAAAATAAATAAAGAAAAGATATAATAAATAAAAACGGTATGTCTATAAGCAAAAAGGGCACGGATGAAAACCCGAAAGGGCTCCGTGAGTAAAAACAGCAGGGCTACCGGCGAGTGTTCGTGAAAACCTGAAAGGGTGCGACCTCGTTAAAGAACACTTATAGGGTCCTCTCGACCTTGTAAGGAGAAACCACCTGCGTGAGATCCTTACGACTCACAAAGGAGTGACACACTTAGGGATCCCCATGATTCCTAAGGAGAAAATACACTTGCGAGATCCTCACGACTCGTAAGGAGAACTCTCTTATGGGACCCTCACGGCCCATAAGACTCGAAAGTCTTAAGTTACAGAGACCTAAACCTGTGCTTAAGCAAACCCTCACAAACTTCCAATATTTCCCTACAAGTGGTTCAATACTGACCCTTGTATACAATCCACGGGCGCGAATAAACATTTCCCTAACTAAGTCCTATCCGAGACTAGGGATATGTTTGCATGGTAAAAAACCATTGTAAATCCCCTCGACTTATAAGGAGAAAGCCCTCCTGTAGGATCCTTACGACTTACAGAGGAACAAAACACTTAGGAACCCTCACGATTCCTAAGGAGAAAATACACCTACGAGATCCTCACGACTTGTAGGGAGAAATACTTTGTGAGACCCTTACGGCTCATGAAGTCAAAAGCCTTAGTCGACAGGACCTTAACCCTGGTCGCTAAGTCTCCTTTGTTCGACAACAACAGAGGCAAATGATGATTCGCTCCTGGCAATATCCCAGTTGTAGCGGTGCTGATGCCGAAATCGGTGTCTAATTTCAGGTTTACGGCGAAAAGCCAGTAGGCCGCACATGCATACAAAATAGCCGAAATGATGGGACAACTTGCAATAAAAAGCAGCAAGTAAAATGTATGCATGCAAAATAGCCAAAATGATTGGGCAACCCGTAATAAAAGCAACGGGTAAAAATAAAACAAATAGCCGAAATGATTGGGCACCGCGAAAAATAGCCGAAATGATTGGGCAATCGCGACCTTCGCGATATAAAAGCTGAAATGATAGAGCATCGCGGAAATAAAATAAAATAAAAAGAAGAAATGATAAAACTTTGGCCCTACAGTTAAGATCACATCGATCCCTGTATACAATCCAAGGGCGTAAACAAAGAATGAACTATACTTTCCCAGCGGATTCCGTCAGGCGACGAACCCCAAACCTCAACGGTTCATTTCAACCGAAGAAGCCAGTGACTTCAGCAAAATTCCTCGACTCACGGATACAAACACTCCTTGACGAGAGCCTTCTGATCCGCGTCGACCCGCAGAGCCACCAGTGCCTCCGTAGGAATCCTCGACTCGTTTCAAACCCCAAGGAAACAAATAATCCTTGGCGCTTGGGAAACAAATAATCCCTAGCAAAATTCCTCGACTCACGGATACAAACACTCCTTGATGAGAGCCTTCTGATCCGCGTCGACCCGCAGAGCCACCAGTGCCTCCGTAGGAATCCTCGACTCGTTTCAAACCCCAAGGAAACAAATAATCCTTGGCGCTTGGGTAACAAATAATCCCTAGCAAAATTCCTCGACTCACGGATACAAACACTCCTTGACGAGAGCCTTCTGATCCGTGTCGACCCGTAGAGCCACCAGTGCCTCTGTAGGAATCCTCGACTCGTTTCAAACCCCAAGGAAACAAATAATCCTTGGCGCTTGGGAAATAAATAATCCCTAGCAAAATTCCTCGACTCACGGATACAAACACTCCTTGACGAGAGCCTTCTGATCCGCGTCGACCCGCAGAGCCACCAGTGCCTCCGTAGGAATCCTCGACTCGTTTCAAACTCCAAGGAAACAAATAATCCTTGGCGCTTGGGAAACAAATAATCCTTAGCAAACTCCTCGACTCGCGGATACAAATACTCCGTGACGAGAGCCTCCCAACCCGCGTCAACTCACAGAGTCACCACTATCTCCGTGAGAGAATTCTCGGTTCGTTCCACCTTGCAAGATAAAGTCCCGGGGAGCAAGGATTAAAAAACTTGCTTCCTGAGCAATGGGGCCCTGCAAGTCAATCCAAAACGGGCCTCTTGCATACTATTCACGGGCCTCACTCTCCAAAGTCGAATTTCGATGAGGAGGGAAACAACCGCTTACGAATCCTCTCGACTCGTAAGAGGGAAACAACCGCTTACGACTTATAAGAGAAAACCACACTTAGGAATCCTCACGATTCCTAGGGAGAAAATCCACCTATGGGATCCTCTCGACCCGTAGGGAGAAAAGCCTCTATGGGACCCTCACGGCTCATAGAGTTGAAAAGTCTTAGGCAGTAGACCTGAACCTGCAGCCTAAGCCATCTCTATTTCTTAAGGAAGTCAGAATACTCATTTTAGATGTCCATCAATCATGGTTATTAAGATAGCCTGCTGACAATAAAAAAGAAGATGACAAAAAGAATATCTGATCTACATTTGATCGGGCGTTCGTGTTGCATTCATTTATGCACAGGCGGAAGACTCATGACAAGGAATAAGACAAGCTGAAATAAAAAGAGGGGAGAGTTTCCATTCATACTGCTAGAAAATTTCTTCTTACAATCATAGGAAACGATAAATAAGAAACATTATTCAAATTATTACAACGGTATAACCTCGGACCCGGGGCACGGATTGAGGAAATCGAAAGTAAGGCCATCCAGAGTTCTTCTGGCCTTTCTAATTATTCTTATGTGCAGTCTTTCGCGCTCCTCCGTGTCAATGTCATCGGCAATCCCCCCTGGCCTTCGATAAGCGGCAACTATCGTCGTCTGCTGGAAGACTTGGTGTAGGATGTCAATGAGGCTGTTCCGCCGTTTCTTTAAGATCATCCCTGTCAGGTACACTGAATACACCTTGTCTTCGGCATCATCCAGTGCGTTGAGCGGTAAGGCCTCATGAAGACCCGGAAGTGCTCTCCATATGGCTCCTAACACGACTTTCAAAAGGGCCGAACGACGAGGCAACAGCCACCCACCGCTTGCGTTCAGACGACCCATAACTTCTGCACATTCAGCGTCTGTAAACTCCTGGTTTTGTTGACGACCCTGAGCGCGGATATCGTCGTAAGTAATGAACTCGTGCAAACTGTATAGATGTACCGCCGCCATTATACCTGGAGGAAATATTACAGGAAGATCAGCAATAGAAAAGCAATAACATACATAAAGGACTAAATTCCTAGGGAGCAAAACTACGTTCAAGGATGAAATCCCCTAGACGAAAGCTCTGCTGGTTAATCGATTCTACCTAAAGAAGTTTTTTCTAAAAAAAACTTTAAAAAAAAGGGGAACAAGGCACCAGAGTTCTTGAAGGCAAGAACGAAGATCTGAAGTTTTTGAAAATAAAAATCTGAAAGATGATAAGTATCTATGGGGGATCAAAGGTCCTATTTATAGGCATCAAATGCCTCTTCGACTTCCAAAAGTCGTCACGGCGGTTCACCCTAATCGGAGCGAACTTCTGTTCAAATCCCGAGGCGGGAGACGAAGCAACGCTTCGTCTTCCCCCAGTCAGAGCAAAGCTCTGTCTTGAAAATTAATTTAATGAAGCAACACTTCAGATTGTTTGCGCTGCGCAACGGGCCACGCGGCGGACGCAGACGCATTAGCGCAACGCCCAAAGCAGCGCACCCAATCAGAGCGAGTCTCCTTTTCAAAATTAAAGGAAGCAATGCTTCAGCTGCACTGCGCCGTGCGCTACACGACACAGCGCAGAGGCGCTAACACAGTTGCGCTGCACTGTGCGCTGTGCGACACGTGTCATACCCTGAAGCATTTGCGCTAAACAAAATTAAAAATTCTGGAGAAATCGTTCCTACTCTTTTTAAAATAAAAAGATTTGCTTCTGTGAAACAGAAGCCCTTGGATCAAAGATCCGACGGTGAGGGGAAATTCCCTCCGATCATTTAGAAAAGGGATTTCTCTAATAAATTGAATTTGCTTCTCAATTTGCAAGATGAAGCCTCAGGCAGCAGAGGTGGGAAAACTTACTTCCTGAACGATGAGACCCTACAAGTCGATCTAAAATGGTCTCTTGTATACTATACACGGGTCTCACTCTCCAAAGTCGAGATTCGATAAAGAGGGGAACAACCACTTACGGGTCCTCTCGACTCGTAAGAGGGAAAAATTCTCTTATAGGATCCTTAAGACCTATGAGAGAAAACCACACTTAGGAATCCTCACGATTCCTAAGGAGAAAATCCACCTACGAGATCCTCTCGATCCGTAGGGAGAAAAGTCTCTATGAGACCCTCACGGCTTATAGAGTTGAAAAGTCTTAGGCAGCAGATCTGAACCTGCGGCCTAAGCCATCGCTATTTCTTAAGAAGGTCGGGATACTCGTCCTAATCATCCGTCAATCATGGTTACTAAGGTGGCATACTGATAATAAAAGAAAGAAAAGACGGAGAAATGACACAAGACATTACAAAAATGTGCATCTTTTATTCATAAATATTGATCGAGTACAGGATACATTGTGCTAAAGAATAAAAAATATATACATATATTTTACAAATACAAATGATACAAGGAGAATTATTGGGAAGGAAGCGTCTTGCATAGATTTAGCAATTGCTCGCATATGTCCTTCCATGCCTTCTCTTGATCGGCTACCACCGCCAGCTCTGCCTCCACTTGGGCTCGTTGCTGCAAGACCGACGCAAGCTGCTCCCTGACGACCTGATAGGCAGCTTCCCGACTTGGGATATTGCGCTCAGCTACGTCAAGCTTCCGCTTCAAGTTTAGCCCATGGGAGATGCGCTCCAAGAGACCCTCAAAGATAGTCTTCACTTGGGCAGCATTTGCCTCAACCTCAGCGCGCAGATGGGCCGTTTCGTTCGAGGTCTTTTGGCATTCCCTTAGTCTTAAAGCTGCTTCTTGCTCCAAGTGGCGGAAGTGCGAAGTGCTTTGCTCGAGCCAAATTGTGTGTTGGGTGCTCAGGGCTAAAACTTCGGGAGAAGGGCGCGTCGACTCCAGCCGATATAGACAGGCCTCGATCTCCCTGCAGTGATTAACCCAAGATCCGACGACGCCTTCGTTATGAAAATTTACGAGCGCCGCCAACATTGGATTAACCTCCACAGCGAAATCTACGGCAAAAGGGAGAGCGTCCATGTTGAGCTCTTCGATGTACCCGCTCAGCATGCCCAAACTCATCACAGCACCCTTTGAAGACGGGCGTTTCAAGAAAGGGCCTGCCGGTGGAAGGACGCGAGACTCAAAAGGGACCGGAGCCGGAACAATAGCTGCAAAATAAAACATGGTCAAACGATGGTTCGAGAGATGTTGAAGGGTTACCAAAAAGGAAATTTACTATACCAGCTGCAACGAACGGCAAAGCCGGAAGGGCCGGTAGCGCGGCAGGTCTTGCATCCCCTCCTTCGATTTGTGGCACTGCAATAAGGAAAAGGAAAAATCAGGAATCATCCCATTGCTAAAAAAAAGGGGGGAGGGGGTAAATAAAGACTTTGTAGTGAACGTATACTCACCAGCGTCACTAGAGGGAGAAGCAAGTTCCGATGGGAAGGAGAAGTGTGGGAGCAACACTTGATATAGATGATTAAAGAGCACTCCTGAAAAGACGCGGTGGTATGGCGTTAGTCCATGAACTACACGTTTAAAAGATTAACTTGTGAGTCGCAAATCCATACCTTCCAACATCCGCGACGGCACGAGGGAAGATGGGGAAGTGACCACCGACAAAGCAGTGGTTGACGGTGCTCCTTCAAGCAATGGAGCATCGGCACTGGCCGCACCTGCGAAGACAAACCTGTTAGAGAAGATTGCAATATAAAAAAAAGGAAGAGAGAAAACGATAATAACTCGAAATTTACCCGACGAACTGCCAGCCGAGACTGAGGCAATTCCTTCCTCCATTGACATCAGGCCACCGCCCGTAGCCTCGTCACCCGACTCAATAGGGACCGTTGTTACACTTGCAGGCCCTGGAGAAGGCGGGGGAATATAGGCGGAGAGGGCCATGATTGGAGCATTGCCAGATTCCTGAGAAAGAGCAGCTGGCTCGTCCTCAGGAATCGTGGCGACCTCAGCCGCTACTCCTACGGGTCCTGCGGTCACGGTTGTCTCGTCCGCCGTCACCGCGAGGTCTCTAGCCTCGAGCGCTTCGCCCTCTACCGCCTTCGCCTCGGTTAAGACAATCATCTCATCTACCGCCACGTCAGGAGCGGTATCAATGACCCTCTCGGCGGCGGATTCCTCAACCTCTGTTTCAGGTCCCGTGGCCCCAATGACGCGCTTCACCGTCGGCTCAGGTTCGGCAGGCGCCGCTTCCGCCGTTTCCTGGGGTCCAACGGTCTCCGCCTCCCCCTCAGTCGGACTAGGCCCTGCAAGATGAAACGCATATGAGCCAATGGCTTTATAATTCTTACAACAAAGCTCTGAAAGAAATACTACCTGAAGAGGATTTATCATTTACACTTCGGGCCGCGCGCGCCGCTCGCTTATAAGCAGTAGATAGGGCGACAGGGGCCTCTTCAGAAGGAGTGTCAGCGCGAGGAATGGTACTGGGACCCGCTCCTGCGGCCAAAGCAGCTTTACGCGCCTTTGCTTCGCGTCTCAACCGCTTCCGCTCCTCCCGAGCCGTTGAGACGGATGGCACTAGAGCTTCCCTAATTGAGGTGTCCTCGTCCGTGAATAGGGAAGCCTCTAGGTTTTTCAGGGCATCCCTCGTCGTTTTGTCAAGCCGAGGCTCTTGCGGCAACTTCGACGAAGCCAGGACTTCGGTAACGGGCTCGGGAAGGATCCCCGCGTCAACTGATATAACCTCTGCAAAGAAACAAAAGAAGGTTAGGTTGACCATCAGAGAAGATGACAAACCTTCCTTATGAAAGAGAAAAGGGTGGGACATACCAACGCCTGCTGGGACACGCTTCTTCTCCTCCTCCTGGAAGGTCTTCAAAGAGGCAGCAATGGCCTCTTCAGTAGAAACACCTGTTGAGAATAAGGCAAATATTAGCTAAAGATAATAATAAAAAATGCAGTAAAATGACAAATAAAGCGGCTGATGATTACCTGACTCAGCGAGTCTGCTTAATATTGCTTCGAGCCTTGCCGATCGCTCCGAAGCTGCAATGGCGGCAGCCAAATTGGTGTTCGCAGGGTCTACCAAGAAACCCTCGTTGCTTCCATACTCACATATGTCTTCAGTGGGAGGAGCCGCAGGCTTTAAGCTGAGGATCGCATCGAGGGAAAGGGCGGATTTCTTCTTTTTCTGCTGTCCACCAGCTTTAGATCCACCCGGAGCGGATTTGCGCTCGGCAGTCACTTTAGGGCGGCGAGTCCCGATCTCTGCCCCTCCGCTAGACCCTGGTGATACCACATTAACCGTCTTCGTGGGAGCACGGGGCGCCGGCGGTGCATCCACCGTAGTGGGCAATGGCAATCCCCGCGGGGGGCTCAACACGTGTGGTCGATCGACTCCAGCATCTTTTAGCGGAGCGGCGACCGGGAGCCTTGGCTGCAAGGGGCCTTGCGATCACCACCAGGAGGCGCACCCCTACGGTCAACCAGCATGCTCTTCTCCGTTAAGATAATCGGGCCCATCGCGTGCGCATACCAGGCCACATATGAATTAAGCATCTTAGGGGTACAGCTGGGTTCACTAATGAAGAAATAGGAACCTGTGTTAAGCCGTGTAAAATGATGCATCGCATTCTTTATCCCCTCTGGGCCGACCACGGGCGTTTCCAAGAAAGCTTCCAGCGGGACCCCTTGGTTGTAGCTTGACTGCTGGGCAAATCGGTGTGGGTTATATCTCATAAACAAGGCTGTCTTATTCTGCCTAAACACTAGATAGCCCGGCCGGATGGAGTAGAGATGGAGGATTTCCCGAGCTTTCAATACAGAGGCACCATCTTTGAAGTCATCACGCAGGGGCACCACTGACTTGGTGGTCTCTGAGCCTATGGTTATGACCTTATCAACAAAGGAAACCTTCGCTCCGACCAGATGTGGACGAAGGAGCAACCCTCTAGACTCCCGCGGGGCTGGAACCACAATTGAAGCCCCGACCAACCGCATGACTATCGGGAGTCTGTATCTCTCGAAGAGCGGAGGAGTCTTGTTGGCACCAAACACTCCTCGCACATGCATCTCCATCCAAGAAGTAAAATAGTGCGTCGGGAAGTTGGCAGGCTGTACCCCAGGCTCACTAGCGTCCGCCGCTACGCTGAGTCCATTGTAAAGGTAAGCCAATCCGGTGATCCCTACCGATAACTGCAAACCGGCCACCATTCGATGCGCCGGGTAAAAGACAGATGGCCGCATGAGGCGTGGGTGCATGGGGAGCGCGAAGCTACATAACCATAAACCCAAAAACCCTATGAAAAAGGTTTCCTCGTCCATGCCAGGAACGGCGATCTTTGAGAAAGGGACGCTGGCAGCGCTGGGGAGATAAAAATTCCGCTGGTCGTTTTCCGATATAGGTCGGCGGTCCAAGCCGAAACCAAAAGGGTCAGCAAGCTGAGCAAACTTCTCGCCCTGCTCTGATAGGAACTCCGGGCGGATAAAGCGAGCAATGAAATCCACAAAACTGACGCCCCGGTCGCCCGATTCCAAATGGAGTTCCTCATAAATCTCCAACACCTTCACCAAGCCCGGGTGCTGATGCTGAATGGCATTCTCTGGAGTTAAGTCAAGTACTAGCTGCTTGGTGGCGAAGACATACTCGTCAGGAGGAAGCAGCTCCTCGTAGTGTTCTCCCCTCATTGGCAGACCTGAAATCTCAGCAAATTCCTCCAAAGAAATGGAGACTTCCCTATCCGCTATCAGAAAGGTATGGGTGGGGATATTCCATTGTTCAATAAAGGCCTTTATCCACTACGTCGGAGGAGAGGGATACTCGAAAAGCGAAACGTAGACAGCCGAGTATAAACCAATCGTCGTCAGGTGAGCCCTCTTCGCCGCCAAAATGTAACGGGCCCATTGCAAATATCCGGCAAGCGGTCGCGGGATCAATCCAATATTATAAGCCTGTCCCCAAGGGCGTGCTTCACCCTGACAGATTTGCCTCCCCAAGATGTCTATCGCCGGCGGCGGCTGCACCGGGATGGCACCGATTGCAGGCTGAAGGAGGTCGTCAGAGTTCCAATTTTTGACCTCCACGGCATACTCCACCGGAGGCTTGTCCGCATAAGGGATCGTAACTATGGGCTCAGAGGGTGAGGCGAAGCTGAAGCTGCGACGGCCTTGGATGATTTGGCTGTACCACCTTCCCCATAGGTGAAGTTTCTTGCACTCGGGATCATGATCTTTAATCAGAGCAAACACTACCCGGTCCACTGGCGAATGGGGGAACCCTCCTTCCGAGCGAACAAAAGGGAAAGACAAATCTTCAGACATGTTTCCTGTAGAAAAAGAAAAAAAAATATAACCGTTAGTGTTCCAATGCTTCACATTTCAAAGTCCTACATCACACTACAATGCAGTGGGTAGGGGACCAAAGGGGGACCCACAAAATCAAGATGACGGCGCATCATTTGATAAGACATTCCCATCATTGGATGAGACTGTCAGTTAATGAAAAGGACCCCCAAAAGAATATCCTTATTGGGGGGAAATCCCTAAAGACAAGGAGAAAATCTCCTTTTTTAGAGCAAAGCTCTGTCACAGAATGACATTTGTCAGACTCTGGTCTTAGGGGAATAAAACTTCCTAAAAAAAAAGAGCCTAGCTCTGTAATAGTAATGAAAACCATAACTCCTAAGGATTAATTTTTTTTTTTTGGGATCTTAAAAATTCATGAAAACTTTTGGGAGTTCTCCATTTTTATATATAAAAAAAAAGAGGGGAGATCTACATTTGATCTATGAGCAGGGCTCTGTTCATGGGTTAAAACCCAGGAACAAGATCGCTGTAAAATTTTGAGAGCAAGGTTCTGTTGATGAAACCCCAAAAGGGTTTTCTTTAGATCAAAGATCTATGAGAGCAAAGCTCTGTTGAAGAAACCCCAAAGGGGTTTTCTTTAGATCAAAGATCCATAAGAGCAAGGCTCTGTTAATTAAATTAATTTTTTACCTAGAGTGATTCTAAGTTCTGAACTTTAAAGTTCTTGAGAAGAAGCAAGAGCAAGGCTCTGAGAGTTCTTAAGCAAGAGCAAGGCTCTGAATCAAAGTTCTTGAAACGGTAAAGAAATTAAAGGACCAAGGGTCCTATTTATAGGCGCCTGCGCCTCTTCACCTGACCTCCATGATCCAACGGCCAGGATCTTGCCACCGCTGCACTCACGTGCGCGCCACGTGAGCGCAACGGTGGGGGGGTATTTGTTTCCCCAATTAGAGCAAAGCTCTGTTTGAATTTTGAAAATTCAAATTTTTGAAGCAACGCTTCAGATCCCGTGCGCTGCGCGCAACGCGCCACGTGTCAGAAGTTGACACGGCAGCACAACGCCGAAGGTACTGCGTCCAATCAGATCAGGGCTCTTTAAAAAACATAAGCAAACACTCAGTTGCGCAAACACGACTGCGCAAGTGCACCACAGCGCGGCACGTGTCTGCGCAGTTGCGCAAAAAGAGCTGCGCAAGCGCACCGCTGCGTGACACGTGTCTGCGCAGTTGCGCAAACACGACTGCGCAAGCGCACCGCTGCGTGACACGTGTCTGCGCAGTTGCGCAAAAAGAACTGCGCAAGCGCACCGTTGCGCGACACGTGCCTGCGCAGTTGCGCAAAAAAAAAAAGAGCTGCGCAAGCGTACCGCTTCGCGACACATGTCTGCGCAGTTGCGCAAACACGGCTGCGCAAGCGCACCGCTGCGCGACATGTGTCTGCGCAGTTGCGCAAGCGCTGTTGCGCAAGCGCCTCACTGCGCAACACGTGTCACGCGCTGGGGAGTTGCGCAAAAACAGAATGAAGATTTAAGGAAATTTTTTCTGTTCTTGTTAAAACAAGAAGATTTCTTCTGTAAACAGGGGCCTTTGGATCAAAGATCCAACGGTGGGGAAAATTCCCCAAATCACTCAGAAAAGATCTTTTTAACAAATTTAACTGATTTTTGAGCACTATAAAAAGGACCCCAGACCTCATTTCAAAGATATAGAGATTGTGTTTAAAAAAAAAGAGAGAAGAGAACTCTTGAGAACTCCTTGAGAACACAAAAAAGAAGGTAAAAAAACCCTTTGAAATAAGAGAAAATTCTCTTAGGGAATAGATCATTGATCTAAAAACAAGATCAGTGATCTTCAATAAATAAATAAATAAATAAAAATAATAAAAATAGTGCCTTGCACTTGCTATGAACCTTTGGTTCTCTGAGACAGAAAGAAAAAAAAACTTTTCTTTCTTTCTTTTCTTTGATCTAAATTTAGATCAAGAGATTAAAAAGTGCTCTGCACTTCTTTTCTTGAATCTAAAAGATTCTTGGTGCTTTGCACAAATGCAATGCATTACTTGAAGGGCCAGGCTCAAATCAAAAAGACCTAGCAGGCCTAAAAAAAGGGGCAGACCCCAAAACAAATTGATGCTCTGCATCCTTTCTGGGCAAAGCCCAAATAAAAATAAAAAGAAATGCAAAAGCAATGTTGGACATTTTCAACTGGACTTAGCCCAATCGTGGCCATAAGTCCTTAAATTAAATTGACTGAACAAAATGGCTCTCCTAAATCAATCTACATCCGGTTCGAGGGTACATCTCCGAACTCCTTTGACATCCATCGTTGTAATTCCTCAACGACGTCAAAGAGGTGACGGGTCCCAACGGCCACACACCCATATGGACTGTGGGGTCCTTAAACTCGTGGACCGAAACGTCCCTAAACTAATATTGGACCGAAACGTCCCTAAACTAATATCGGACCGAGACGTCCCTAAACTAATATTGGACCACCACATCCTTAAATCGGCGATGGACCACCACGTCCCTAAACTGGCACAATAGAGCCCAAATGCTCTTTTGTCGGATCTAAACGATCCCGTTAAGTCGATCTTAGTCCCAAACTGGACTAACGTATCCTTAACAACCGTTTAAGTTGGTCTTAGCCCCAAACACGGCTAACGTATCCTTAAACACTCAAATGGACTACAAAAACCTAAATCAACTTCAGTTCGAGGGTACATCTCTGAACTCCTCTGACACTTGTCGTTGTAATCCTTCAACGAAGTTGGAGAGGTGATGAGTCCCGACGGCCATATATTAAATGAATCACGTTTAAGTTGATCTTAGCCTCAACGAGGCTAACGTATCCTTAAACTAAAAACACCAAACCCAAATCTAAGTAAATACGGATTTGGACTAATCCACGTCCTACGGGTGACGGTAATACTCAGTCTCTGTATACAATCCACGGGCAACCACAAACAAAACAAACACACACGACACGAAGTGAAATTCTGGAGAAGGAGAAAGTTGTTACTGCGATGCGGTAGCGTAATTAACTGCAGGGGCTTGCGCCTGCAGGGAAGAGCATCCCCACAATCAAAAACCTCTCATCCTGAGGGGGAATCTGACGAAGTCTGCTACATCGGCCGCATCCGTCTAAGCCTCCGATACACGGTGCCGTAAATCAAATTGGCATCTTCGGAGAGGTGGACGGATAGCACCTATTAGCATCTGCCCCGAATCTCAGGCAAGACGCAAAGTCTAGGCCGCCATTCGGAGGGGAACAGCCGATCTACTCTGGAATATCGATGCCCTTTCTCGATACTCCCTTGACTAAGAACTGTTAAAGGATGTGCTTGTGGACTACACAAGCCACACTAGTATGATCTGCATCATAGTCTTGGTAGTCAAGTCTACATCCTAAGGGCTTTATCAACATGTATCAGAGAGACAGTATATAAATACAAGTGTACATGTTAAGATAAAGAGCAACCAGATATCATACTATCATGTCGAGTAAGAAAGTCCTCTATATATATGTCCAAGCTTCCACTATAATATGCAATAATGGCCTCTAGGGCATACATATTCCTAACTGTTATCCGACCCGACCCGCATGCTTAGAACCCAGTATGATACAAGGTTATATATAATATTTACTAGTATAGTGTATCTACGTGAATCTAGTACTATATATACTTTATTTATGTTTAAATCTTTACATATCTATTTATATTACAAGATATAAATAAATAATATTTTTTTCTAACTGGCTTTGCATGGCATATCACTCCATATCTTATTGTTGTTCTTATCTATCATGGTCAAATCCTAAAATATAGACACTAAAATTTTAGTAGATTTTTATTTATATTTATTTAAATTTTATTTTGGGATATATATATTTAATACTAGATTATTGAATTATGGTCCAAATCTTTACGTATGTATTTTATTTTTAAAAACTATATTTTTGACTAGATTCGGGTAATATTTGGAGTGATCTGGTATTATCTGTAAAAATCCTACATAATATATATATATATATATATATTCTTATACACTCTAAATATATTATTATATAATTGTTATATATAATATATTATTAATAAATTTATTTTTCAAATATAACTCTCTCTCTCTTTTCCTTGTCTCTATCTCTCTCTCCTCTCGTTCTCGTCCCCAAGCCCTAACCCACGCCCTCACCCCCTCGTCGCCGTCTCCTCTCGTCGCCGTCACCACCTCTTCACCCTCACCTCCTCAACATCACCACCATCGTCATCACCTCCTTTCTCCTTTCCGGAGATCTTACCCGAGCTCGACTACACAACCGAGAACCCATTGCCACCTCCTTCCTCTTCCTCGTCGACCTTACCGCATGAACTCGACCACCACCATCATCACCTCTATCACCTTCCCCTTCTCGTCATCGCTAAACCCAGAACCCTATCGCCACCATCTTCTTCTTCTTTTCTTCTTTCTTCTACCGCCGACAAACCCAACCTCCCCGTCTTTCCCGACCTCGCCGTCGACTTACCTCATCTTCTCGTCGCTGACCTAGTGACCTCTTCTCCAATCCCTTGCCGTGACCCATAACCCTCATCCCTGGCATCTTCTTCTTCTCGTTCTCTGTATTTGCTCGCCGGAGTCGACAGTCGTCGCCACTCCGGTTCCTCGCTGACGAGCACAACCCAGACCCTATCTCCAGTCACCAATTCTCAAACCCAGAACTCATCATCGCAGTTGCTAAGCTCAGGCCGAGACTTGTTTGCGTCGGGTATGCATCTGTTTACCGCTGAAAACATAGACGAACTGGGATTGATTGTCTTGCCTGAATTTGGGGGCAGATGTTATTTGGATTTATCCGTCCACCTCTCCGAAGATACCAAGTTGATTCATGGCACCGTATATCGGAAGTTTGGATGGATGCGGATGTTGTAGCAGACTTCATCAGATTCCCCCTCACTTTACGAGCTTTTTTTATTATTATGGGGACGCTCTTCCCTGCAGGCGCAAGCCCCTGCAGTTAATTACGTTACCGCATTGTGATAACCACTTTCTCTTGCTTTAGCAGTTCACTTCGTGTCGTGTGTATTTTTGGTTTCCCGTGAATTGTATACGGAGACTAGTTTATGTCGTCGCCCGTAGGGCGCGGATTACTCCAAATCCGTATATTTTAGATTTGGATTTGGGTCAAGAATTTGCTTGATGGGATTTTGAACTTAGGTTGTATATTCCTATAGTTCAGAAATATTTTTTTTGGTTTAAGAACCGTTAATCTAGTTTGAGATTAAGATCAACTTAAACATATGAGCATTTGGGCCCAATTTATTTTTAACTAAGGATATATTAGTCTTATTGAGATTAAGATCAACTTAGCAATATTTTAAAGATCCTTAAATTTTATTAAGATCCAGGGTATTTGGGCTCAGTTGTAAGAGACTTAGCCAATTTGGGCTTAGTCTTCTCAGTTCTTTTTTTGTTCAAAAGTGCTAAGCACTTATTTAGGCTCTGTTCGTTCAGCCCTCTTTTTTATGCAAAAGTGCTAAGCACTTATTTGACGCTCTGACATTCACATGGGTATCATGTGAAGCATTCAATTATGGACGCTGCCCAATTAGTGCTGAGCACTCAGCCGTTTTGGGTGTTTATGGAGTGCTAAGCACTCTTATTTTTGTGGTGCCCATGTGAGGAGCACGTGAGGCGCCGAGCTTCTGCTTTGGACGCCCACATGTTTTTCATGTGAGGCGCTGGGCGCTTTTGGGGGCGTCCACGTGGGAAGCACGCGAGGTGCCAAGCTTTCTTCTTTTTAAGAGATTAAGTTTCTATTAATGGCATTTTGACCATTAATGATCACCAAGATCTTTTGTTTTGAAGATCTGAGATTAAGTTTCCTTTTAAGAACTAAGTTCTTTTATAAGAACTAAGTTCTTTTATAAGAACTAAGTTTCTTTTAGGGTTAAACCCTATTTTCCGAGGAATTAAACCCCTATAGGATTTTTCTTTTTCCTAGTTTTTTTTTCTGAATCTTTGATTCTCAAGAATAAGATCTTCCCGATGAAAATTAAATTCTCAACTTGTGGGAAACTTGTCTTGTGGATCTCTGATCCAGAGAAAGAACTAAGTTCTTTGAGAAGAGTTAAACCCTTAAGACAGGTAAAAGAGATGTTTTGATCTCTGTGTTTTCTTTACCTAGGGGTTTTCCTTTGAAAAGGGAAGTCTTCCTATTTTTAGAATCAAATTCTCTGTTTTTTTAAGGCTTTCTCTCTTTTTTCCAAATCTTATGGGGGGTTCTTCTTTCTTTGAGAGAGTGTGTGTTGCCTCTGTGTTTTTCTCTCTCTGTGGTGTGTGAGACTTGAAGTCTCGGGTCCTTTATATAGGAGGCAAATTGTTAATTGGTTTTAAGAAAATTTCTCATTGAGAGATTCCAATTGATTTAATTGGTTTGGGGAATACTACCCACCGTTGGATTTTTGATCCAAGAATTTCTGTTTTACAGAATATGATTTTTTTTTTGTTTTTAACGAGATCGGGGAAATATTTTTCCATATATAGAATTTATTTTGTAAAATGGTGATTTTTAATCACTATTGGATTTTTTAATCCAAGGGTTCTCTGTTTTACAGAGAGCAGTCTTTATAGTTTAGAAAGATTGAGAGAATATATTTCAAAATAGAATTTTATTCTATAATTGGATTTTTGATCCAACCGAGAGTATCTTTCTTATTTATAAAGATTTGGGAGATATTTTCTTCTAATAGAATTTAATTCTATATTTTGATGATTTATTGTCTCCATTAGATGTTTGATCCAACGACTCTGTTTAACAGAGAATATCTCAATTTTTGTTAGGGAAATATAGAATTTAATTCTACTGATATAAACTTGGGCGCTGGCGCTCACGTGTTGTGCACGTAGGCGCCACTTAAGTATTTAATTATTATGATAGGTACTTATGTGCTTTGCACATTGGCGCCTGCGTAAGGAGCACGTGCGGAGCCATCTAAGAGTTTAACTCTTATGCAATAAATTCTTCTGTGCTTTGCACATTGGCGCCCGTGTGAGGAGCACGTGAGGCGCCACCATAGGATTTAATCCTATAAAATTGGCTCTAGCGCTGGCGCCCTCATGAAGAGCACGTGAGACACTGCCTCGTTAAATCCCAACAGAGCTTTATTAGATTAAATATTGGGGGAACAAATGCCCCCCACCGTTGTGCTCACGTGGTTCACACGTGAGTACAACGGTATCACCTTTTCCACCGTTTGATCTCCTAGGGAGTTGAACCGTCCCTTCACATCTTATAAATAGGGCCTTTGGCCCTTGAAATGACTGCCATTCCATCATCTTCTTTTTTCTTCCTTGAAAATTTAATTCTCTTTTCAGAGCTTAGATCTCTGCCCCAAAGAAACTCTTAGAGTTGAACTCTGTAAAAAAAACTTTGTAAGAATCATGATCAAATTTCAAACTATAAAAAAACCTTCCTTTTTTGTTTTGGATTTTTACCCATTAACAGAGCCTTGCTCTTTTCTTGGAATGATCTCTTAGAGATCTTAAAAATCTTTTATTTGGGTAGACTATGGGTCTTAGAGATCTTAAGGTTTTACCCTGTTAGTGACTTTGATCTCTGAAGGTTTTTCTGGAATTTAATTCCAATATATTTCCCGTGGGGATTTAATCCCACTATCAGAGGAATTCAATTCCGGTTTGTTCTACAGAGCTTAGCTCAGAGAAAATTTCTTTTAAAAATTCTTTTGGGAATTTTATTCTCTTTTCTTATTTTCTTTTTAGGGTTCTTCTTGTAAATTTGAATCTGTTGTAGAACACGTTCTTCGAGACCATTGGGAGTCTTGAACTCCACTGTTCAATGAAATTTTTCATTAAATGAGAATCCTTTTGGATTCTTACAATGAGTGTCTACCTCATCATTGATGGGGCATTACCTTGATTTTGTGTGGTCTATTCTCCCTTTCCTTCGATGACTTTAATATGCCAGAATGTAGTACAAATTTGGATGTACTGAAAACGCTAAGGCCTTTAATTGTAGTTGATTACATTGTGTTGATAACTAACCTTATTATATATATATATTAGGTACTAAGGCTTCCGATTCCTCCTTCCCGTACGTTCGCTCGGAGAGCGCTTTCGCCGATGCGCCTACAGATCGGGAAGTCTTTGCGCTAATTCGGGACTATGACCCGGAACAAAATGTTTCCCCAATAAAAGAGTAAAGATCTGCTGAATTTAATGAGGCAGCGCCTCACGTTCTCTTCACGTGGGCACCAGCGCTAGAGCCAATCTTATAGGATTAAATCCTATGGTGGCGCCCCACGTACTTCTTATGCAGGCGTCAATGTGCAAAGCACATAAATACCTATTATAAGAATTAAATTCTTAAGTTGCATCCACATGCATAACACGTGAGCGCCAATACCCAAGTTCATATCAATAGAATTAAATTCTATATTTCCCTAATAAAAGTTGGGATATTCTCTGTTAAATAGAGCCGTCGGATCAAAGATCTAATGGTGATAAATCATCAAAATACATAATTACGAGAAAATATCTCCCAAATCTTTCTAAATAAGAAAGATACTCTTGGTTGGATCAAAAATCCAATTATAGAGTAAAATTCTATTTAGGGAATATATCCCCTCAATCTTTCTAAACAAAAGAAATTGCTCTCTGTAAAATATAGAACCCTTGGATTAAAAATCCAATGGTGAAAATCACTATTTTACAGAATAAATTCTGTATATGGAAAAATATTTCCCCAATCTTGTTAAAAAGAAGAAAACATATTCTGTAAAACAGAACTCCTTGGATCAAAGATCCAACGATGGGTAAAATTCCCCAAACCAATTAAATCAATTTGAATCTCTCAATAAGAGATTTTCTCAAAACTAGTTATCAATTTGCCTCCACTATATAAAGGACCCCCGGAGAGACACACACAGAGAGAGGAAGAGACCATAGATAGAAAGAACAGAGAATTCAATTCTCAAAGAAGAAGATCTTTCTTCTTAAAACACTAGGTAAAAAAACGAGATCAAAATATCTTCTCTATATATGATATCACATCTAAGGGTTTAACCCTTTTAAAAAGAACTTAGTTCTTTCTCTGGATCTGAGATCCACAAGACAAGTCTCCCACAAGTTGGGAATTTAATTCTCATCGGGAAAATCTTATTCTTGAGAATCAAAAATTCAGGGAAGAACAAAGAAGAATATGAAGAAGATAGAGTCCATAATACTCCGAAAACTTAGTTCCTTCAAAATAATAACTTAGTTCTTTAAAGAACCTGATCCAAGATTCTCAAAATGGTAATCTTGGTGATCCTTAATGGTCAAAACACCATGGAGTTCATAATACTCCAGGAACTTAGTTCTTTCAAATTAAGAACTTAGTTCTTAAAGAATATGATCCCAGAGCCTCAAAATGATGATCTTGGAGATCGTTAATGGTCAAAATACCATTAACAGAGATTTAAGTTCTCTAAAAATATCAACAGAGATTAAATCTCCATAAAAAACCAGCGCCTCACGTGCTTCCCACGTGGGCGCCTTTTTAATAGCGCCTAGTCCCTCAGGTGAAAAACCTGCGAGCGCCCAAAACAGAAGACCAACACCTCACGTGAAACACACATGGGCGCTGAACATACAGCCGAAGACAGCTAAGTGCTTAGTACTGATTGGGCAGGGCCCAACGCCTTAAGTGCTCCTCATGTGGGCGCCAAAAAAGAATAATAAGAGTGCTTACCACTCCATAAACATCCAAAACGGCTGAGTGCTTAGCACTGATTAGGCAGCGCCTAGCGCCTCACGTGCTTCCTATGTGGGCGCCACAAAAATAATCAGTGTCTAGCACTCCATAAATAGCCAAAACGGCTGGGTGCTTAGCACTGATTGGGCAGCGTCGAGCGCCTCACGTGCTTCCTACGTGGGCGCCACAAAAATAATCAGTGTCTAGCACTCCATAAATAGCCAAAATGGTTGAGTGTTCAGCACTGATTGGGCGACGCCCATAATTAAATGCTTCACATGATACCCATGTGAATGTCAGAGCGTCCACGCCCATAATTAAATACTTCACATGATACCCATATGAATGTCAGAGCGTCCAATAAGTGCTTAGCACTTTTGCATAAAAAGGGAGGCTGAACAAACAGAGCGCAAATAAGTGTTTAACACTTTTGAAAAAAAAAGGGACCGAGTAGACTAAGCCCAAATTGGCTAAGTCTCTTGCAACTGAGCCTAAATGCTCTGGATCTTAATAAAATTTAAGGATCCTTAAAATATTGCTAAGTTGATCTTAGTCTCAAATAAGACTAATGTATCCTTAGTTAAAAATAAATTGGGTCCAAATGCTCATATGTTTAAGTTGATCTTAATCTCAAACTAGATTAACGGTCCTTAAACCAAACAAAATATTTCTGAACTATAGGAATATATAACCTAAGTTCAAAACCCCGTCAAAAAAATCCTTGACCCAAACCCAAATCTAAAATATACGGATTTGGACTAATCCGCGCCCTACGAGCGACAACATAAACTAGTCTCCGTATACAATCCACGAACAACCTAAACAAACAAAAACACACACGACACGAAGTGAACTACCGGAGCAGGAGAAAGTGGTTATCGCAATGTGGTAACGTAATTAACTGCAGGAGCTTGCGCATGCAGGGAAGAGCGTCCCCACAATAAAAACCCCTTCATAAAATGAGGGGGAATCTGATGAAGTTTGCTACAATGGTCGCGTCTGTCCAAACCTCCGATATATGGTGCCATAAATCAACTTGGTGTCTTCGAAGAGGTGGATGGAGAAGTCTAAATAATATCTGCCCCCAAATTCAGGCAAGACGATCCATCCCGGTTCTTCTCTGTTTTCGGCGGTGAACAAATTCTGTCACGCCCGGTGAGACCTTTTCCTCTTTCCACTCCACATTTCGTGTGTCGTATTTCACGAACAAAATCGCGGTTTGCTATGATTGCTCTTGGATTCGAGGTACTAAAACTTGGTATCTTACTCTTGTATAGAAAATCGATGGCTTCCAGCTGCATCTCTTGCAACAGCGACTCTCGCTCTACCCTAGCTGGAGACCTACGGGCCCAACGCGACCTCTATCTTTTCAATGCCGGCGGGGCAAGTAACACAGCCACTACTGGGTTGTTTTTTGGGACCATCTCCCACCGATGAGTTTCGGTGCCTCAACGCTGCAAGAGGAAGCTCCCCGGAGGTCGGTCTTCGATCGACTGGCGACCACAACGTCCCCTCTCAACGGGCCGTCCAAAGCTGACATATCAGTCTTCAACAGCCTGAGCAAGAACCCAAACTGGCCCGCTAAGAGGCTTGTGATACCTGAAGGGGATGCCTCAAAGGATAGCCCTCCCAACTCCTGCTATGGGCAAAGCCGTCAAAGGCGCTTTCCCTACCAGAAAGTCGGTCTTTGAAAGATTGGCCAACCCTCCTCAAACCCTTCTAAAGACGTTAGTCTTCAATAGGTTGACGCCAACAACATCCCCTCAGCAAAACCGGGGGCACGAAGAAGCCGCTTCCAAAACTGAGGCGGTCCCGTCTGCACGCTCGACGTCGCTACTGGCGCCGAGTGAGAAAAGCTGGGGGCAACTCCCCATATGGACTTACCCCACCAGCTCTAATGGTGTAAGTTGATGCTGTTGTTCTAACCGGGAACAACTTTGATCTGCTTAGGAGGGTACGCAAGAAATATCCAATGGCGATGCTAAATAAATCACCCCCGCCTGTAGAATCCACAGTGCAGGCAAAGACGGAGCAGCCCCATCAGCGGATCTCCTCGCAAATTCACAGGTTCTGGAGAAAAGTCCAGGACTCTATGATCAACAAAGATTACTCTCCTCAGCCAAAGAAATCGAAGGTTCAGCAAGAAAAGACCATTCCTCCGTCATACAGTAAGGGACTCCCTCAGCACAGGTGCCTGTTACAACGACTCCTTCAACTTCGACTTCCTACAAAAGGACGAGTCCGGAGAAAATCCCACCACCGACGGCAAATTCCAAAAGTGATGGACCCAAACGCCCTAAGTTTGGGGGCATGATCGTGCATACGGTCTACATGGCTTCCAGGAAAAATGAAAGCCGTGCTTCGATGAGTTACCGACCGCAAACTTGGTTGCTGAAAAAAGCCCAGGAGCAACAACAAAAGCTCCAGGAAATGCTGACCAAAATAGCAGAACTTACCGAACAAAAAGAAAGTTCGGGTCCAGCAGCCGAACATCGCCAGGAGCATGAGACCGATACAGCCTGCGAAGGGTGCTTGAAAGAAAGGACAAGGAAGCTGCTAAGCAAGCTGCTAACATAAAGCAGATGGCGCTCTTGTTCTAGGATATGGTTGGAATGATGATCCAACCAGAGCCCCCAGCCGAGGATCTGCAG
Source organism: Agapanthus africanus (assembly GCA_030015575.1). Lineage (NCBI taxonomy): Eukaryota > Viridiplantae > Streptophyta > Magnoliopsida > Asparagales > Amaryllidaceae > Agapanthus > Agapanthus africanus. The sequence goes on from JASDDO010000010.1 coordinate 534,084,461, forward strand.
ATAATCATCAAGGATGACAGAGGGGAAACATCAAATCCTCTTTCGGCCTTATCAGCAGCCAAGGAGGAAACGATCTCTAAGGCTGCTCTTGATGATTATATAGCTCAACAAATAAGAGCTCATTAAGCAAATGAAGCGGCTGGCCAAATCGTCAGAACTGGACGGCCGTATCCAGGCTCGTATGATCAAATCAAGTACCCGCCGGGATATATGATCCCCAAGTTCCATGTATACAAAGGGATAAGCAACCCCTATCAGCACGTCGCACAGTTCAGAGCTCTGTGCGGAAACACTGGAGGCGACAACAAACTGTTACTTCACCAGTTCGTTGGCAGCTTGTCAGAAACAACCTTTGAATGGTACTCGGAGCTCCTAAATGACTCCGTAAATACATTCACATAGATGGAACTGCTGTTCACATAGCGGTTCGCCAATGCGAGCGAACGGACTCCAATTACGTCGTTAATCAATGCCAGGGTAAAGCCGGGAGAAACCTGGGTCCAATATGCGATCCGGTGACCAAACCTATGGTCTAAGTGCGAACAGGCATTGAAGAATCTCCCACAGTGGGCATCTTCATCGGGACTCTTGATTCTAAAATGACTGTGTCCCAGTTCATGACATTCTTCAAACCAACCGCTTTCCAAGCTCTGATCGATAAACTGGCTCAAATGGACCAGATGGGCCACGTGCCTTTCTCCTCAAATAAGGACCCTCGAAATAACAAGGGTAAAGGGAAAGCGGCCTTCGTTGCCAACACGCAACAACAACCGAGTGGCCCAAAACCAGCTGCTCGCCAAAACAACGTGCGCCCATGCCCATCCTTGGAAGAAAGACTAGGACGTGCTTACTCGTTTTCCCGTGACAAGATGTGGAGACTGTTTGAGTTGGAAATGCGTAACAAACTCATCACACTGCAAAGCCCACGACGTCAACCACAACCCGGCGACGTCAATAACCCCAACTACTGCTTCTATCACAGAATGGTGAGTCACCAAATTGAAGATTGCTACATCTTCAAGAACTGGGTCGAGGACCGGTATCAACAGGGGAAATTCACACTGTCTGACAACTGGAGGGTAAACCCCCCCATAGAAGCACACTCCAAAAAAGGTGGATGCACCGGGGGCATCTTGCTCACTCGTGGAAGAAACTCCATGGGAAGTCATTCTTTCAGCTAAAACCAAAAGAATGCTGAAAAATCTACAGGAATGTCTAGTAGTCAGGCGGAAAAGCCTACATGAATCCGAAATCATTGAAGGGATGTTGAAACCACGTCCTGCATTGAAGATTGTTGACAAAAGGCAAAACTTCCAAGTCAAGCCTCCGAAGTCTTCAAAGAAAAAGAAGAAGACCAAGAAGCATGTGCAGCCTGCCGAGTATGACGGCAAGCGCCCAGACCTACAAAAGTACATTGACGAGGTGGAGGAATACAACCAGAAGGCATGGACACCGATCACGCTCGAAAAGTTCCTCAAGTATATTCTTGAGAACAAAGATAGTGATTACGATGAGGAAAATGACTCATCAGGAGATACCGAGGACCGTGTAGCAAGTTGCCACATGATCTCTCATTCGTCGTCATATGACGAAGAAACTCCTTCGGCGTCAGAAAACAACGCGGAGGAACTGGGGGCAGAGTCGGCGCTAAAATCTCCGGAACTGCCGGAAGATCCGATCGATAGGTTGTTAAACGAAGCCTTTCATAAAAGCATACTCGACCAAGAACGCGAGACAACCATATACGAAACGGCCAAGCGTTAGCGTCAGGATGAAGAAGCTGCGGCAAGGATGAGTCATAAAGTACTCCCTCCAAACCAAAGCACACCTGCTACAAATAAAAGTAGAATCAAAACAGAGAAACGGTTTGCCAAAGCCCTGTCAATGTGGATGAAGCTGCCACCTCTCGTAGGAAACACTCCCAGGTTCATATGCCTCAACGGAGAGGATTCACATCCAAACTACTGCCTATATCATCGGAGGGTTACTCACCCCACCGAGGAATGCAATACCTTCAAGAAGTGGTGTTAAGGATATGTTGCCCATCAAAAACACTTCAAGAGGATGAAGCGCGGAGCTCGTCGACGGCAAAAAGGTGCGACAGATGCGCGTGAAAAAATGACGGGCAACTGTCATATGGTTGATACCAGTTCGGAAAGGGAAAACCCCAAGTTCTTAATTTCGGGAGTGATTCTAAGGACGAAATATCCCTTAGCCCTCTCTTTAGAGACTCCACCTCCGAAAAAGAAGAAGAGGAGAAGAACTGCAAGAATATTCAGCTGCGTAACCGCACGCTGCCTGAAAAGAATCTCGGACCTACAAACAAAGGTTCGAGTAAAAAGGATAAAGGGAAAGAAAAAATTCCTGAGGAAATTACCCTCGACGATGGAGTTGTCAAAGAGCTCGCAACAAGGGATCCGTCTTGGAAAAACAAGGTGGATTATAATGTCCTAGCACATCTGAGGAAAATACCCTCACAGCTGAGCATATTGGATGCTCTCCTCCTGTCCAAAGAGGCACAAGAGTCTCTGATCAAGGTATTACAAGAGCCCGATCAGTTCCAAACTTTCCTTGCGGAAGAGAAGATAAAGGACGAGCTGGCATAGGTTCACACAACTGACATTACATTCAGTGATGAAGATCTTCTCTTCGGTACGTGCGAACATAACCTCCCGTTATAGGTTAGGCCATTGACGACTTTCTCGTGAAGCATCCGATACGAGCCGACTCCCCTTTAAATTGCGAGTTTCCGGATGAACATGCATTCGACACAATCAAAGAAGAGATGGGAGAAAATGATTCCCAATGGGAACTCTATTTCGATGGAACATCTTCCATGAAGAGGCGAAAGCAAAACACCCCTATAATCAAAGCCGGGGTAGGCCTTATCTTCGTGACTGGACAAGGAGGGATAATGCGCTTCACCCTTTCTTTAACGGAGCCAAGAACAAACAATGAAGCTGAATATGAAGCTTTGATAGCGGGTCTAGAGATCACTATCGACATGGGAATCAAAATCCTCCTCATATATAGAGACTTGCAGCTGATCGTTAGCCAAGTAAATGGCGACTATCAGACATGCAAGCCAGAGCCGATAAAGTATGGCGAAAGAGTGCAGCAACTGCTGACATAAATCCCCTCCTACATTCTGTAGAGTATACCGCGTACAGAAAATAACAAGGCAGACGCATTGGCCAAATTGGCTAAAGAACTGGCCGATGAAGATCTCGATGATGTAAAGATCATTGTGCAAAGATGCAGGGTTCTCGCGCCAACAGATATATCTTCGGAAGACCTAATAGATCTATCTGAAGGAAAAGAAGTGACCGAACAAGCAGCCCTTCAAATAGAGGACAAAAGAAAGGTCAAAGATTGGAGGGAAGTCTTCATAGATTACTTCAAATCCCATCGAATGCCCAAAAATGTGTCGCTTAGACATCAGCTCATGAAACGAGCTTTGTCTTTCGCCTTCGTCAATGATACTCTATATAAAAGATCGTTCGACTGTCTGTGGCTAAGATGCCTAGGACTAGAAGAAGCAAAGAGAGTCGTCCAAGAAACTCACGATGGACTTTGCGGCTCTCATCAAGCTGGGCCAAAGATGAAGCTGAAGATAAAAAGAATGGGTTATGTCACGCCCCGCTTCCCAGTAGACGGAAGCAGGTACGTGACGAGGCCAGCGACGTATTTATTTTGAGAAGGTCATTTCCCGGAATAAATATGCTAAGTGTAAAATAAGCAATATAAAATGACAAGATAATAAACATGAGATTAAAACTTCAACAACTTTATTTACATTCAACTTGATTCATTTACAATACATGGTTTTAATTGAAAGAAAATACAAGGATTGAAATGCCTAAACAAGTGGCGTACATAAATAGAGAAAATGTAACTGGTCTAGGCCTGGGTCTTGGTCTAATGGTGTTCTTTCTCTGAGATGTCTATCTCTTCAGTCTTCACAGTATCTAACGAACATTCTAAGGAAATAGAGAAGGGTGGAATACCCGTCAGCGAACTTTCGCTCGGTAAATCCCAAGGAAATGAAGTAAAGTATAAAGTGAAGGTAAAAGTATATTATGAATAATTGAGTATGGAGTATGTTGTGTCAGCATGTCATTTAATGTCAACTTGGAAAGTTTGTTTAGCATGCATTTTTATTGTAATACATGTGAACAAGTATGGTAATGTGTGACGAGTAGATAAGCATGGTAGCATGAGCATGGCAAACAAAAGTAACATGGCAGTGTAGTGTAAGTATAGTAAACATGCAGTGAATGTAAGTGGCTTATTAGGTCTCTACTTGGGTATACTAATTTAACGTAAGTTCAAGGGTGAATGTCAACCAATCTTAAGAGTGTTTTCGAACCCAACAGGCTATAATCCAGGGGTAAGGAACCACAGGCCCGAATCAAGTGTTAGTAACGGGATTCAACCTAGTGTTGAAATATTCCAAACTCAACAGCCTGTAATCCAGGAGTAAGGAAACACGGGCCCTCATAATAACTTGCTTGCGTCAGTAGACATGGATTCATGATCTAGTGGGACTCCTGAGATTTCGTTGGATTCACGCATGAACTACCCCAGCACCCTGTATATGCTATGTTACAGTTAAATTTACAGGCCTTGCTCGAATCCATGAATTCATCAAGTGGCCAGATAGAGTTCATGTCGATATCGAGTATTCATGTCAAGTATTCGTGTATTCATGGTTCGAGTCAAGTCAAGTTATGTATTCAGGCTTGATATATGTGTTTGAATTCAGGTATTCAGGTTCATGTTCAAGTATACATGCTAGACTTTGGGTTCATGTTTGAATTGGATTCTGACTTGAGTTTGGATTCATGTTCATGTTTGGTTTTAGATTCAGGTTGAGTTTGGATTTAGACATGAGTTAGACTCTTTAAACTGATTTAGATCTTGAATTAAGTTCAGGAGTTATTGGTAACTGCTGCACATGGACGGTAGGATTTGTGTCTTTTTCCAAGACAATTACCATAACACCGTTAAGTTTTCTACCTTAAATAGACAAGCACTCACTTTCTCCTTCTCCCTGGGGTTTAAGAGAATTGATCCCGCTTAAACCCATATTTTCTAAAATCCTTAAATGCAATTTTATATAACTCGAGGGGGTTTTATGAAAAATATTTTTAATATAGTTTCAAAATAATCTCGAGAAATTATTTATATTCTTTAGGGTTTCCATGTATGTGTATTTTAAGAATTGAGATATTTTAGTGATAATTATCTTAACTTGAATAGTTTATGGTATTTTACTGTAAACTTGTCTTGTATTGATATCTTGAGGGTATTTTGATGAAACTTGTGAACTTTCCTCTTTAGAAAAAAATGTAAGTTTGTCGTATTTTGAAAATATATGGATTTGTAATATTTATATAATTATATAAAAATTAATTTTATTAATAAGTAGAAAATTTCGTTTTTCTTAAAAACCGTATTACAAACTTTTCGAGACTGAATGCTCCATGAGGAGGTCTGCATCTCGCTTTAATAGTCCAAGGATGTGCGATAATCCGCACCATTCAATAGCAGGTTCCCTAAAAAGGGTTGTAGAGACTTATTTGCAAAGGAAATTAAAATACAATTTTAAAAGAACCTGATTTTTTTATAGTAAAGGGTATTTTAGTGTAACGTTACATTCGTATCAAAAAATACGTTCACAGAGTATTGTGCTATGGAAACATGTGTGTATGTGAGGGGTAGATCATTACCCCATGAATTTTTCTAAAGGTATAATTAACAAAAATACTAAAGGATGTGATATGTGAAGTTCATGGTATTTAAACGAAAAACTTAAATTAAGTTTATTATGCATGGAATTCTAGGTTACAATTTATTCTAAATATTTATAATAATATTAAAAGTATTGTGTAAAAGTTGTATGAACAATATGTAAGAAAAAGGGTGAGTTTTAAAGGTTTAGAAGGTTGACATCGGTATTAACTCCACTTACCGATGTTTGTTTTGAAAAGAGATTTCAAAGAGAAAAAAGTGAGATTGGGAGGGACTTACCGTTTGATTTTGTAAAGAAGAGAAGGAGGAAGAGGTTGAGGTCATCGTGGCATCGCGAGATCGTCGGAATTCGCTTCGATCCTCGTCGGAAGTTGATAGCTTGCTAACTCCACTTCTACCCGACTTGTACTTAAGAAAATATGATATTTTTGGCTAGAATTTTCAGAATGAGTAGGGGCTAGGGCATGTGATAGTATTTATAGTGTGAAATTAGGGTTTTGGAATTGAAAGAATGAATTAAAATGCATTTAAATTTGATTTTAAGGTGAAATTGAAGTCTATGTTTGATTGCAGGAAAATCAAACAGTGCAGGGGTAATGTGGATAGGCCAAGAGTCATGTGTGCAGAGCCCGGGGGCTTTTAGCCACGGGGGGCCCGTCCCCGCGGCCCTAGAAGCGATCTCGCCGGCCATCTTGTGAGGGGGAGCCGGTGGATTCATGCCACGTGTCCATGTCACTGTTAATTCCATTTTGCACATGTTTTTTTTCCCTGACTTTTAATTTTCATGTGCATTACACTTGTAAACTTTTGGGCTTCCAAAAATTTTAAAAGAAAAATCAGAAAAAAATAATACGTGTTTGATGGGATTCGAACACAGGGGCTACGTCACAGCAGTGCAAGGCTTTACCAATGAGCTATAAGTTATTTCTTGCTTTTCTTAAACAAATTTAATTTATAACTTGTACTCAGGCTAAGGAACTCCTTTCTTTACTTTAAAAAGAAAAATTTTGTATAGAAATTTCAGAGTTGTTACAGGTTACTATTGGCCTACGATAATTCAGGACTGCTCGAATATGCGAAGCAGTGTCACTCGTGCCAAATTCACGATGACTTCATTTATCAGCATCCAAATCTGCTACACCCAACAATGGCTAGCTGGCCGTTCAAAATGTGGGGAACCGATATAATTGGCCCCATTGAACCGGCATCGTCCAGAGAACATCGGTTCATACTGGAAAGACCGACTACTTTTCTAAGTAGGCAGAAGCAGTACCACTAAGGGAGGTGAAGTCGGAGAATATCCTCCATTTTTTCAGAACGCATGTTATCTATCGGTTTGGCACTCCGCGATGATCATCTTGGATAATGGACTAGCCTACAGAAACCATATAATCAGCCGTTTCGCACAACAATATAAAATAGATTGGAGATACTCTTCAGTCTATAATCCTCGTGCCAACGGTCTAGCTGAAGCTTTCAACAAGACCTTGACAAAGATTATAAAGAAAACAGTGTCCAGAAACAAAAAAGACTGGCACGAAAGGTTGCATGAAGCTCTCTGGGCGTACCGAACAACGTTCAAAACGTCTACGAATACAACACCATACATGTTGGTATTCGGTACGAAAGCAGTGCTTCCTGTGGAAGTGGAACTCCCCTCTCTACGAGTGGCGGTTCAGTACGAGCTGAAAGATGAAGAAATTGCTCATCTTCGGATTGAGGAGCTCGATGCCCTCGATGAAACTCGCCTCATAGCACAGCAAAATCTGGAGGCTTATAAGGTAAGGATGATACGGTCATACGAAAAGCTAACCAGGCCGAGAATATTCCATCAAGGCGAACTCGTGCTAGTCATCAAAAGACCCATGATCCACAATCGTGCAAAATGAGGGAAATTCGAGCCGAACTCTGAAGGCTCGTATATCATAGACAAAGTCTACCAAGGTGGGGCCTATCTGCTTATAGATATGCATGACGAAAGACCCTTCTGGCCAATAAATGGCCGATTCCTCAAAAAATACTACGCTTAACGAGTTACGACTTAGGTCAATGATAGATGACGACGCTCGTGTTCGTTCGCTATCTTCCTGAGTCAGAACTCTGAGAATAGTATACAAAAAAGCTCCGTCGCCCCCAAAATGACGAAAACGGACAGAGAAGTCCTTAAACTAAAAATCCGCCTAAAAAACAGCGACAACGGACCGAAAAGTCCCTAAAATAAAATCCTCCTCAAACATGGCGATAATGGACCGAAAAGTCCATAAACTAAAATTCGCCTCAAACATGGAGATAATGGACCGGAACGTTCCTAAACTAGCACGTCGCCTCAAATATGGCGATATGTTTTCTTGAGAGCTATACTGCAATCAAAGTCTTAATAGCAAAGATTTCAACTCAAGTCCCACCGGATACACAGCTACTCTAGCGATGAACCCACCCCAATTCCCATCGACAGATTGATGGGTACCTGCGGTGAAACTACTCTCGGGTATTCCATCGTTTAAAAAGGGAGGAGGTATGTCCACAAGCGAAATGAGCACGGATGAAAATCCGAAAGCATGACGTGAGTAAAACAGAAGGACTGCCGGCGAGTTTGTGAAAACTAGGAAGGACGCAATCTCGTAAAAAAAGGAGGAGGTATGTCCACAAGCGAAATGGGTACAGATGAAAACCCGAAAGGGCGTCGTGAGTAAAAACAGCAGGATTTCTGGCGAGCTTGTGAAAACCCGGAAGGGCGCAATCTCATAAAAAATACCCTTACGAGATCCTCACGACTCGTAAGAAGAATTTCCCCCTATGATACCCTCACGACCCGTAGGATCCAAAAGCCTTAAGATACATGGATGTGAATCTGTTCTTAAGCCGTCATATCCCCCAAGTTGCCCTACAGGCGGTCCAATATTGACCTTTGTATACAATCCACAGACATGAATAAATATTCCCTTACCAAGTTTCACCAATGGCGAGAAATGTCCCTATACGGCGAGCGACACTTGTAAGTTCTCACGACTTATAAGAAAACACTCTTGTAAGATCCTTACGACTTAGAAGTGAAAACGCACTTAGGAATCCTTACGACCCCTAAGGAGAAAATACACTTACGGGATCCTCACGACTCGTAGGGAGAAATACCTTTATAAGACCCTTACAGCTCATAAAGTCAAAAAGCCTTAGTCGACAGGATCCTAACCCTATTTGCTAAGCTATCTTTGTTCAAATCGACAAAGGCAAATGATGATTCGCTCCTGGCAATATTCCAGTGGTAGCGATGCTGATGCCTAATCAAATGTCAAACTCTAAGTTCTTTTACGGCAAATAATGATTCGGTCCTGGTAATATTCCAGTGGTAGCGATACTGATACCAAGATTGGTATCAGATTTTAAATCTTTAAAAAAAAGCCGAAATATTTGGGCAACTTGCAATAAAAAGCAGCGAGTAAAAATTTAAAAAAAATAGCCGAAATGATTGGTTACCGCGATAAAAAGCCGAAATGATTGGGCAATCGCAACTTTCGTGACATAAAAGCTGAAAAGATAGATCATCGCGGAAAAAAATTAAAAAAAATGAAAATGAAACTTTTCTTCCCTACAAGTATGTCCATATTGACTCTTGTGTACGATCCATGGGAACAAACGAAAGAAAGAGAACCATATTTTCCCACTAGGCTCCGTCAAAGGGAGGGTTAGATCTCGACGGCAATGTCTACAGCCTAGAGATCATCCCGATGTCCTTCTCATTCCGACAGAATGTAGACGCAATGTCAACAAAGCTCCGAGGAGCCAAAAAAAATGAACTTATGGCAAAATTCTAACTCCAAGTCTTGACGGTTCATATACAACTTAGAGATTATCACCGTGTCCCTTTCTCATTCCAGTAGGGACAGACACAACAATCAAATAAAAATGAAGTGACGACAAAATCCTAGCTTTCGATTTTAATGGCAACATATACAGCCTAGAGATCAGGTCGACGTACTTCTCATCCAAGCAGGATGCAGACGCAACGTCAATAAAGACCCAAGGGTCAAAGAAAAAATGGAGTAACTGCAAATCCTAACTCCAAGTCTCGACGACACATATACAACCTAGAGACTGTCACAGCGTTCACTTTCATTTCAGCGGGATGCGGACGCGACTATCAACTGAAATTGGAGCCATGGCATATTCTTAGCTCCGGACTTCAATTGCAATACATATAGCATAAAGGTCCTACATATGTCTACCCTACTTCAGCAAAGGGACGGCACGAAATCGTCAAAGAAAAAATGAAGTGACGGCATATTCCCAGCTTCGGGTCTCGACGACAACTCATATAAAGCCTAAAGGACCATCGGAGATCATCCCACATCAGAGCGGAGTGATTATGACTCATCAGGGCTCCAAATTGAGCCTAACCTCAAGTAAAAAGTGCCATGGAAAATTCCTATCGTTTGCTCTTCTGACGGTAATATGACCTAAGAAGATCACTTGAAGACGTCTTGTCCAGCACCCGAAGGGATCAGAGACACGACAGTTGCGGGGCTACTCGAACAGTGGTTTAAAGACTGTATATCGAGGGTACATCAGCCTACGCGGCGGTACGACAGACTAAAATCATAGTACCACAAACCTAACGGACCCCTGTCGTAAAGAATGGGGGTTATCTGCATATAACGTTAGGACAAGTTTGCCTGTAAACCCAAGGGAGGTAAACTATAAACTCCGAAATGAGTACATAAACTAGAAACTCCGAAACGAGTGAATAAACTACAGACTCTAAAATGAGTACATAAACTAGAAACTCCGAAACGAGTGAATAAACTACAGACTCCGAAATGAGTACATAAAACTAGAAACTCCGAAACGAGTGAATAAACTACGAACACCGAAACGAGTGCATAAACTAGAAACTCCAAAACGAGTGAATAAACTACAAACTCCGAAACGAGTGAATAAAATACAAACTCCGAAACGAGTGAATAAACTACAGACTCCAAAATGAGTACATAAACTACTCCGTGCCAGATCAAGACATCAAGAAACAGAAAGGCGCGACTCATAGGCTTCGGGGCTCAAAATTACTTTTCTTAAGGATCAAGATCTGAGTTAACGATTAAAAAAAGGGACATGCCAGCCAGAAACTAGCCATATGCTATGCATTACTTCACTTACGGATATGCCACCATGAGCAAGGTGGTAAGGGAAAGCATTTGTTCACATCAGTCCAGTGTTCACATATATCTAGATACATGCATCAGAAACTTCTAAGATTAAAATGCAAAGTATAGGATCAGTGATACAGGGATTAACAAAACAATAAACATGATTCCTTAACTCCCTCTCTGCCTTCTCTACCATGTCGAAGCGGCGATCCTCACGAGGAGTCGCTCCCCATTGGTCAGCGCCGTGCCCATCAGCGAAGGCAGACATGATGGCCCGCTAAGCCCGCACTTAACTTATCAACTAAACAGAACGGTCCTTCAGAGGCTGGGTAATCAAATGTGCCTCATAAAAGCACTCGATCTTGTCCTCCATTGTGTCAAGTATCGCCGGAGTCATCTCCGCTGGATGAGGGGGGATGTCAGCAAGCACAGACAGGAAGATCATCCGGAGCCAAATGGAGCCGATAGGATGAGGAGAGCCTCTACGAGCCAGAAGCTCATATATCACAGTGTCACATTGGTCATCTGTAAGGACATGATCCACTAAACGCACAGCAAAACGAGGGAAAATTCCCTCGATAGGTACCTCCCACGGTTACCGACGAGTATGAAGTCGATTGCAAGCTATAACTCTTGGTTTGTTAAAAATGGTTCTCTCCTTATGAAGAAGGAGGAAAACATAGTTTCAGATTATAAAGAGGAGCATTCAAGTTTAGGCACAGAAAATATTGTGCATGGTGGAGCTATTTTCAAGTCCTGATAAAATGGGCATAGGAAAAGAAAAAGTTGACTCATGGGAATCAGAGCGATAAGGTGAAACGATTCCGTCAGCAGTGCCTCACGTACATGACACGTGAGCGCCATCGCTGATTCTTTGCAGGATTAGAACCAGTAGCGGCGCCTCACGTGCATAACATGTGAACGCCGGCGCTAGTTCAGGATTAAATCCTGTAACAGCGCCTCACATACATGGCACGTGAGCGCCAGCGCTGATTCTTTGCAGGATTAGAACCTGTAGCGGCGCCTCATGTGCATAATATGTGAGCGCCGATGCTAGTTCAGGATTAAATCCTTTAACAACGCCTCATGCGCATGACACGTGAGCGCCGGAACTAGTTTATATATATATATATATATATATATATATATATATATATATATAAACACTTCACGTGAGACTCATATGAGCATTGGCATAAAGAGAATGGGGAGTTTTGTTATTCATACTTCGAAGAAATTTATACATTGGCCAAAAAAAAAGGTTTTACAACGGAAAGACGCTGAATTCCGGACACGGATTCATGAACTTAGAGGAAAGTTTGAGTAAAGTGATTCTAGTTTCGTTGACCATCTTCTTACGTATTTTCTCACGAATGCAAGCGTCGGGATCCCCGCTGATGTCGTCCATCCTCTAGTACGCGGATATTATCGCCTTCTGTTGGAAGACGCGATGCAAAACAGCGACAAGATTATCTCTCCGCTTCTTTGAGATCGGGCCCATCAGATATACCGAATGCACCTTGTCTTCAGCATCATCAAGTGTCTCGAGCGGCATAGCCTCATCAAGCTCAGGAAGTGCTTCCCAAATCGACCCAACGACAATCTTCAAAAGAGCAGAACGGCGGGGGAGCAATCGACCGTTGTAATCGTCGGAGTGACGCATCACCTCAGCGCATTGGGCGTTAGTAAACTCATGGCCTTGACAGCGGCCTTGGATGCGAATATCCTCATAACAGATAGTCTCTTCAAGATCATAAAGATGAGAAGCCATAGTATCTAAAAAACCGGTAAAAGATTAGCAATCAAAATACCAAAATCATTACGATCTAGAAGAAAGACGGTGGCCCCACAAAATCAAGGTAATGCTCCATCAATGATTAGGCAGGCACTCATTCTAAGAATCCAAAAGGATTCTCATTTAATGAAAAATTTCATTGAACGGTGAAGTTCAAGACTCCCAATGGCCTCGAAGAATGTGTTCTACAACAGATTCAAATCTGCAAAAGGAACCCTAAAAAGAAAATAAGGAAAGGGAATAAAATTGCCAAAAGAATTTTCAAAAGAAAATTTCTCAGAGCCAAGCTCTGTAGAACAAACCGGAATTGAATTCCTATGCTAGTGGGATTAAATCCCAGAAATCCACATGGGAAACATATTGGAATTAAATTCCAGAGAAAGCTTCAGAGATCAAAGTCGCCAACAGCATAAAACCCTAAGATCTCTGAGACCCATGGTCTACCCAAATAAAGTTTTTTAAAAATATTTCTAAGAGATCATTCCAAGAAAACAGAAAAGCTCTGTTAATGGGTAAAAATCCAAAACAAAAAGGAAGTTTTTTTATGGGTTGAAATTTGGTCATGATTCTTACCAAGTTTTTTGACAGAGTTCAACTCTAAGAGTTTGTTAGGGGCGGAGATCTAAGCTTTGAAAAGAGAATTAAATTTTCAAGGAAGAAGAAAGAAGATGGAACGACAGTCATCTCAAGGGCTAAAGGCCCTATTTATAAGATGTGAAGGGTCAGTTCAACTCCTTAGAAGATCAAACGGTGAAAAAGATGACAACGTTGCACCCACGTGAGAACAACGGCGGGGGGCACTTGTTCCCCAGTAAAAGAGCAAAGCTCTGTTGGATTTAATGAGGCAGCGCCTCACGTGCCCTCCACAAGGGCGCCGGCACCAGAGCCAATCTTATAGGATTAAATCCTATGGTGGCGCCGCACGTGCTCCTCACGCAGGTGCCAATGTGCAAAGCACATAAGTACCTATCATAAGAATTAAATTCTTAAGTGGCGCCCACGTGCATAACACATGAGCGCCAGCGTCCACGTGCATAACACATGAGCGCCAGAGCCCAAGTTCATATCAGTAGAATTAAATTCTACATTTCCCTAACAAAAGTTGGGATATTCTCTGTTAAACAGAGCCGTCAGATCAAAGATCCAATGGAGATGATAAATCATCAAAATACATAATTAAGAGAAAATATCTCCCAAATCTTTCTAAATAAGAAATATACTCTTGGTTGGATCAAAGATCCAATTATAGAGTAAAATTCTATTTAGGGAATATATCCCCTCAATCTATCTAAACAAAAAAAATTGCTCTCTGTAAAACAGAGAACCCTTGGATTAAAAATCCAACGGTGATTGAAAATCACTATTTTACAGAATAAATTCTGTATATGGGAAAATGTTTCCCCAGTCTTATTAAAAAGAAGAAAACGTATTCTGTAAAACAGAACTTCTTGGATCAAAAATCCAACGGTGGGTAAAATTCCCCAAACTAATTAAATCAATTGGAATTTTTCAAAGAGAAATTTTCTCAAAACTAGTTAATAATTTTCCTCCACTATATAAAGGACCCGAGACTTCAAGTCTCACGGAGAGACACATAAAGAGAGAGAGGAAGAGACCACAGATAGAAAGAATAGAGAATTCAATTCTCAAAGAAGAAGATTTTCCTTCTCAAAACCCTAGATAAAGAAAAGAGATCAAAATATCTCCTCTACGTATAATATCACATCTAAGGGTTTAACCCTTTTAAAAAGAACTTAGTTCTTTCTCTAGATCTGAGATCTACAAGACAAGTCTCCCATAAATTGAGAATTTATTTCTCATCGGGAAGATCTTGTTCTTGAGAATCAAAGATTCAAAGAAGAACATGAAGAAGATGGAGTTCATAATACTCCGGGAACTTAGTTCCTTCAAAACAAGAACTTAGTTCTTTAAAGAACCCGATCCAAGATCCTAAAAATAGTGATCTTGGTGATCCTTAATGGTCAAAACACCATGGAGTTCATAATACTCCAGGAACTTAGTTTCTTCAAATCAAGAACTTAGTTCTTAAAGAACATGATCTCAAAGCCTCAAAATAATGATCTTGGTGATTTTTAATGGTCAAAATATCATTAACGGATATTTAAGTTCTCTAAAAAAATCAACAGAGATTAAATCTCCAAAAAAAAAAACCAGTGCCTCACGTGCTTCCCACGTGGGCACCTTTTTAATAGCGCGTAGCGGCTCACATGAAAAACACATGGGCGCCCAAAATAGAAGGACAGCGCCTCACGTGAAACACACGTGGGCGCTGAATAAAAGTGCTCAGCATTCCACATACAGCCGAAAACAGCAAAGTGCTTAGCACTGATTGGGCAGCGCCCAACGCCTCACGTGCTTCTCACGTGGGCGCCAAAAAGGAATAATATGATTGCATAGCACTTGATCATTCGAAAATATTGCATTTTTAACACATCAATTTCCCTACCATTTGCACTCATCTAGAGGTGTTCGGTATAATTATAGCACATATTAGCAAAACATCCGTAAAATACCAAATAACTTGTGTTGTATACTAAAACCGGCATTTTTGAGGGAAAGTGAGTGTTTATCATTGCATCGCATAATCTTTGTATAGCACAACACTTGTCTCGAGAATCTGTGCATGAAATTCCAGGAAAAGAGCCGAAACTGTCAAAAAGTGCTGTTAAAAATACGCCAAGTCCAAGACTTGACATCTGGCAGTGAACTAGAGAGATTTATAAGATTCCACACATCAGAAAAGTTCTAAAAGGCCATCACAAAGACACACAGGAAATTTCATGTACAGGGACCACCAAAGGGCCGCGGATCCGCGGCCATAGCGCCCTTCCCGCGGCGGATCCGCGGCCATGTCATGGTGATGTCAGCACATTTCAGCGTCAGGTTTCTCCTTTCAATTGGTACACTCATTCAAGCCATGGCAAATTCCAGATAACTCCAGAAACTTCTGTCCGATCAGCAAGGCTTATTGTTCAAGCTAAACATTTTCAAGCTTCCAAAGCAAGCTACTTAACTAACTAACCCTAGAAGCTTCTCCCTAACCTCCAAGCTTATGAAGGAAGCTAACCCTAACTAACTAACTCTAGAACCTTCTACCTAACTACCAAGCTTACAAGGGAAGCTAAACTAAACCTAGCTTCTAAAGGAAGCTAATCCTAATCAAGGCTATAAAAAGGACCCTAAGGCTTCACTCTCAAGGTTAATCTCCAATTCCCAACACAAGTTGAGTGACACAACTTGTAACCCTAACCCTAATCCAATCACCAAAGCCAAATTCAAGATCCCCGAGTACAATTCAAGCAAGAAGCCTTCAACCTTTTAGGAGCGAAGCCGATCTTCATCCGAGCAAGTGGTCCAAGACGATCCGCGACTCATGAAGACGTGCGAAGCTAATCGACGATCGAGTTCTTTCCTCATTGTAGATCTTGAGAGAATTGTAACAAAATTGTTGATAAATAAAAGGTGAAATTCTTTATCTTGCTTTCTTTACATTCTTGCATCATGATTAGATCTCGATTCTTGATTGCGTTCTTTGATATGCTCGTGAAGGAGTCGAGAGAATCAATAGATGATAATGTTACAAATCTTGAAACGATTCTTAATTCCTATAAGTTTTGTAAACTCTTATAAATTGAAATATCGACAACCTAGTTTTGAGCGATGCTTTCTTGAATGTTTTCGCTCTTAATTAGCGATCCACGGTCGATGCTTGAATTTACTAGAGGCTAGCTTTTTGAATGAGATTCATCGAAAGGACAAAGGATGAGATGAAGAAACCCTAGTTTCTTCGAAAGATCCTTAAACCTCGATTAATCGTCATCGATCTAGTATCAAATCATTAATGGATAAGAAAACGTAATCACTAGTTTTCATCACGTTTATAGATTCAATCGATTCCTACGAGCCTCACTTCGATTCTTAAAACCTAATTCGATTGGATATGATCAATTCTTGATTCTTGATTTTTAATGTTTTCTTGATAATTAGATTTAGATCTAGATAATTCTTGAAATTCACTTTTAAATCTTGAATTGAATTGTCTTTTTTTCTCTTTTCTTTAATTTTCAATTCATCTAATTCAAATTCGAATGAATCTCACTTTCCCTGTGGAAGATCCGCACTCGCTAACGCGCTACAATCGACACCATTATTGATTGCGGTCAAAAATTCATTTGGTTGTGATTTCTTACACTTTTCTTATATACACACCGGAAAACATTCAATCCAAATGGCGCCGTCGCCGGGGATCGTGTGCTAATTTGTTCGTTTTTGAAATTTGAGTTGAAAAATTTATTCCATCAAAATTTTTAGATCAAAATTCGCGCAAACACTAAACGATCCGTTGTGATTTGTTGCGAGGAAATATGGAATCTGTGGAGCTTGAGGAAAAATATTTTGAATATTCCGGAGGCCACAGAAGGTGAACAGGAACAGTTACTGTGAATTTTGTGCAGTGATCTTAGCAACTGACCGCGTTTCCGCGGCAAAGAGGAGCATACCGCGGCGGTTCCACGGCGGGTCCAAGGCATCTCTGTACCAAAATTATCTGGTAAATTCCTCACTTTCTTATCTCCTCCCTCATTTGCTCCAATAACAATTTTCTGCAGGTTTCTTTGCAAAAATTCGCAGCGCCGCAAAAATAAAAATTGTGCGTGTTTGATCTTGGTTGTTTGCATTTTTAATACGGAAATTAAGGGGCAAAGACAAAATTCAGATTAGGTGGGGAGTTCATTACCCTTCCTAATCCCCGAAAATCACAAAACTGCATCCGCATTACCCTCATTAACTAAAAGAAATCTAGACATGACTCTAAGGACCGTCGCGCTCACTTAGGACAGAAGGAGGTCGTGGGTAATCTATTGCTTATCCGCGTTTCTTTTGTGGTGTCTAAGGCAAGTGGCTACTTAATTAGGCTCACTATTTATATAGTGGAGAACATCCCACTTACCTGGCACTTACCTGGCCACAGGAGGGACAAAGAGGCAGTAGAGGATTGATCTTGCGACTTGTCTTCTGGCAGTTAGGAGCGGTCTAGAGACTTGACCTAGGTAACCATTAGACTTAGGGTTGTGCTTGTGCATTTGTTGTGATTTGCATCATTTTTTCAAAAATCCTTATCTTTTTCAAAACAAACACCAATCCACATTTTCCTTAATTATCACAACGCTGCCACTTGTACTAAACCCTTTAGTGCAAGATAGGCTGGACACGGGATTCTAGTGCCCGACTTGTCCGCGTTCCCCCGATCGACTCCGAAGTCGGTATTTCTACGTCTACGTCTTCTTTACCCACCACCACACCCACATCGATGGACGCTTCTCCATCGAACTTCTTTACCACTACTCTGCCGCCGTCCGCATGTGCGTAAAATCCACCCCGCATCTCTCTCCAGGTGAGATGCTATCCTATACGAGGTCCTCTTTCGACCTGTCTCTCCATTCCACCAGCCAACGGGGAAATTTTGAGATTAAACCCCAATACATCAACTTTCTACCCAAATATCACGGTCCCGAGTCTGAAGACGCATATGTCTTTATCACCAAATTTGAAAATGTATGCGCAATGATGGGTACTTCACAGCTCTCTGTAGATGCTATGTGTCTCCGTTTTCTTCCATTTACTTTGTGCGATATAATCGATAAGTGGCTTTATAACACAACCACACATTCCATTTCAAACTGGGAAGAATTCGTTGCAGCATTCCTTAAGAAATTCTACCCGAATCATAAAACAGCTCGAGTCCGTAGCGAAATAAATCAATTCACCCAGCTTCCGAATGAGCCATTCTCGAAGTGTTTTGAACGCTTTAAGGATCTGTTGGTTCAATGTCCACATCATGGAATCCTTAGATGGGATCTGTGCAGAATTATATATGAGGGCATTAATCCTACCACTAAACAGAACCTTGAAGCCATGTGTCAAGGCAATTTTATGACCAAAGATGATGGGGAAGCTTGGAAATTCCTAGAAGATTTCGCTGAAAAATCTTTACAGTGGGAGAGTGTAAACCAGTCATCGTCTAGGGGCGGTATTCACCAAATTGATGTGTCCATAGGTGTTCGAGCTGAAATGGCAGCAATGCAAAAGAAGCTCGAAGCTATGGAACATAAACTTCTAGCAGCCTCCCTAAATCCGATGTCGCTCTCTAAAACTGTAAAGATTGTCCATTGAATTCTCCGTTTCCAGATCACGAGCATACCAATGCTGCTTTTCAAAGACCTGGAAACGATCCTTATTCTTCCACATATAATCAGGGTTGGAGGAATCACCCTAACTTTGCTTGGAACCAACAGCAAAATCAACATGCGGTTCCAAATCAAAATAATTTTCAAAGGGCTCTTCCACCACCACAGCAGCCATTTCAACTGACTCAGCACCCCTACCAATCACAAAACTTTCAAGATCCAGTCAACACACCTGCACCGTATAATCCTGCACAGTTGACTGGTACTGATCTCTCTGCTTCACTCGAACGGACTTTTGAAATGTACATGAAACGAATGTCGGCCGAATTTAGGTCTTCCCTCGATAAATTTGAGAAAAACTCTGACCTCCAAGCTGAGAGTTTAAAATCGATGGAAGCAGAAATTTCACGACTAAAAGCCGAAATGAGTGCGAGAGAAAAAGGGAAACTTCTGTCTCAACCCTTACCGAATCCTGGGCATTCACAACACTACAATGTGAGTGACATCACAACGTTGAGATCAGGAAGAGTGTTGAACAATCATGTTGGGGAAGAGATTGATGATGCTGAAAAATCTATCAATAACACCCCGGCTGAGACCTTTCCTTACACACACACTTCTACCTCTGATCCTTGTTCTTCTACCCCACCGTCTTCTTGCGAGCCTATTCTTCATTTCCCACAAGGCTCGTTACCTCAGCAACCCTCTTCTATCCCACCACAGACGATCCCCACTCCTATTTTGGGATCACTTCCACACACAACACCTTCTCCTATGATGGACCCAGCTTTTATTGCTAAAGCTCCTTATCCTAATCGGTTAAGGGGTAACAAATCGAGTCCACATATGGAGAAGATTATAGAAATGTTCAAACAGGTTAACATCAACATCCCTCTCCTAGATGCTATTCAACAAGTCCCCGCTTATGCGAAAATTCTTAAAGACTTGTGCACTAGGAAGAGGAAGACTCAAGTGCCAAAGAAGGTCTTCATGACAAATAATGTTAGCACTGCATTTACCCCACAGCTACCAAAGAAACGTAAGGACCCAGGATGTCCTACAATCTCGATTTCTATTGGGGGTAAAAACATCGACCGTGCTCTTCTTGACCTAGGCGCAAGTGTTAACCTGCTTCCATATTCTGTATACGAGCAGTTAGGGATTGGAGAGTTGAAACAAGCTCACTGCACTCTCCAAATGGCAGACCGTTCAATCACCAAACCTAGGAGTGAACTAGAGGATGTGGTTGATAAAAGTCGGGGAATTTGTATTCCCTGTGGACTTCATTGTTCTCGATACACAGCCTGTAGCAAACCCAAGGAATCAAATTCCGGTGATTTTGGGTCGACCATTCCTTGCCACTTCTAATGCTGTCGTTAACTGTAGAAACGGTTCAATGAACCTATCTTTTGGAAAAATGACAATTGAACTGAACATCTACAAAATTGGAAGTCATCCATCTGAACCCTCTGCTCATATCCTTGATGTGTGCTCTGTCCACGAGATTGCTCCCGAAAGTTGCGGAGTTGATGAACTTTGCTTTGAAGATCTCGACGACACTACCACATCAATGTTTGATCTTGCACATCTTAGCGAAGACACATTATCCACGCTTGAGTCCGACACTCTTGACTCATCACCTTCCGAGTCTGTATCTTTCACAGGCTATGAGCTTCTTTGTGACTCCGAAAATCATTCGATGATCCCACCTTCTATTATTTCTCTGCCAGCATTAGATCTCAAACTTTTACCTTCTCATCTTAAATATGCATATTTAGGTGAGAATGAGTCTTTACTGGTCATCATATCCGCTTCTCTAGCATCAGAGCAAGAGAAGGCACTTTTGACGGTACTGAGATCTAATAGGCAGGCGTTTGGTTGGACCATGGCTAACATCAAAGGGATTAGTTCCTTGATTGTAGAACATCATATACATTTGATGGATGAAGCCAAGCCAACCCGAAGATGCCAAGTTGATTTATGACATCATGTATCGAAGGTTTAAACGGATGCGGCTGATATAGCAGACTTCGTCAGATTCCCCCTCGTTTGAGGGGTTTTTGATTGTGGGGACGCTTTTCCCTGCAGACGCAAGCCCCTACAGTTAATTAAGCTACCACATCGCGGTAACAACTTTCTCCTTCTCCATATGGTCATTTCGTGTCGTGGGTGTTTGTTTTGTGTTTGGTTGCCCGTGGATTGTATACGGAGACTAAGTTATGTTGTCGCCCTTAGGACGTGGACTAGTCAAAATACGTATCTTTCTTAGATTGGGTTTGGAGGGTTGTGTTTAAGGATACGTTAGCCTTATTTGAGGCTAAGATCAACTTAAACTTTTGTTAAGGACATGTTAGTCTAATTTTAGACTAAGATCAACTTAACGAGATCGTTTAGATCCAACAAGAGAGCAATTGGGCTCTATTGTTTAGTTTAGTGACATTGCGGTCGATAATTAGTTTAAGGACATTACGGTCCATTGTTAGTTTAAGGACATCTCGGTCCAATGTTAGTTTTAGGACATTGCGGTCGAGGTTAAGGATATCATAGTCCGTGGATTTAAGGACTCCACAGTCCGTTGTTAGTTTAAAGACATCACGGTCGAGGTTAAGGACATTATAGTTCATGAGTTTAAGGACCACACAGTCCGATGTTAGTTTTAAGACATCACGGTCGAGGTTAAGGACATCATAGTCCATGAGTTTAAGGACCTCACAGTCCGGTGTTAGTTTTAAGACATCACGGTCGAGGTTAAGGACATCATAGTCCATGAGTTTATAGACCTCACAGTCCGGTGTTAGTTTTAAGAAATCACGGTCGAGCTTAAGGACATCATAGTCCATGAGTTTAAGGACCCCACAGTCCGTAAAAATGTGTGGTCGTCGGGACCCGTCACCTCTTTGAAGACGTTGAGGAATTACAACTACAAATATCAAAGGAGTGAAGAGATGTACCCTCAAACCGGGTGTAAATTGATTGGAAGAGCAGATAAGCTCAGTTCAATTTAAATTGAGGACTTATGACCAAAATTGGGCTAAGTCCAGTTAAAAATGTTTAACATTTCATTTTTGTTCTGCCTGTTAGGCCTTTATTTAGGCTCTGCCCTTTTAATAATGCCAAGCATTGGGCTCTGACATTTTGTCTGGTATTAAGTGCATAGCATTTATCAGAACAAAGTATGTTCTGACGGCGTGCCACGTGGCACATCAGGCGCTTTGCGCCAATTAAATAGCGCATTGCGCTAGCGCACATGAGGGTGACACGTGTCGTGCTTAGCGCTAAGCGCGAGTTTGTTAGCGCACTGCACTGGTTTGTGGATGCGCTAGTGAATGACACGTGGCGCGCTTGGCGCTGAGCGCCAACTCAAGAGTGCAGTGCTCTATTTTCAGGAGCGCAAAGCGCAGATCGTGTGTCTGTGGTTGACACGTGGCAGGTTTTGGCGCTATGCGCCGGTCCAATAAGCGCAAGGGCGCAGTTCAAGAATACAAAGCACTTTCCAGTAGCGCAAAGCGCATCAGATCAAATTTAAGATCAAAGAACAAGTTTTTTTTTGTTCTTCAAAGGAGGCCTTGCCTCAAGATCCAAGAACCAAAGTTCTTGTTCTCATCAAAAGGCTCTGACTTTATAGATCAAAAGATCTGTGAATGAAGTAAAGTACTTCTTTATTTTAAGGATTG
The DNA here is from genome assembly GCA_030015575.1 of Agapanthus africanus. Classification (NCBI taxonomy): domain Eukaryota; kingdom Viridiplantae; phylum Streptophyta; class Magnoliopsida; order Asparagales; family Amaryllidaceae; genus Agapanthus; species Agapanthus africanus. Next base: position 534,107,031 of record JASDDO010000010.1, read on the forward strand.
GATCTTTTAATCCTTTATGTTTAATCAAAGATTTTGGTCTTTTTTATAGATTTAAGATCTTTTTAGAAGAGGATTCTTCTTTTTATGAGAAGTTTTCATCTTTATTGTTCAAGAATTAATTGTTTTTACCTTTAAAGATGAAGAAATGATCTTCTTTCTTCATAGGCTTGCCTTTCTTTCTTTTTGAGTTCTTCTCAAAGTTTGCAGAGGGTTTTTTCTATATGAGACTTGAAGTCTTGGGGCCTTTATATAGGGCCAATTGATTTGTTAAATTATTTGAAGAGATCTTTCTTTGATTGATTAGGGGATGTTTCCCCACCGTTGGATCTTTGATCCTAGAGCTTCTGTTTTACAGAAGGCAATCTTCTTGTTTTCAACAAGATTGGAAAGATCTTTTCAGAACAGAATTTTAATTCTGATTAATTAATAATTTATTATTATTAGATCTTTTGATTTAACGGTGGGGAATTCTTTTAATTCCAGTGCTGGCGCACTTGGCGCTGGCGCACCTGCGTTTGACACGTGGCGCGCAGCGCAGAGCAACTGCGCTAGTGCACATGTGCTTGACACGTGGCGCGCAGCGCAACTGCGCTAGCGCGCCCGTGTTTGACACGTGGCGCGCAGCGCAGAGCGCTGGATCAGAAGCATTGCTTCAACTTTTAAAATTTGAATTTTGAAACAGAGCTTTGCTCTGATTGGGGTGCGCTGTCTAGGGCGCAGCGCTCCTGGCGCTGGCGTGTCTGCTTTTGACACGTGGCGCGTAGCGCACGGGATCTGAAGCGTTGCTTCGATTTTTGAATTTTGAAATTCAGAACAGAGCTTTGCTCTGATTGGGGGAAACAAGGGTTAGGATCCTGTCGACTAAGGCTTTTGACTTCATGAGCCGTAAGGGTCTCATAAAGGTTTTTCTCCCTACAAGTCGTAAGGATCTCGTAGGTGCGTTTTTCTCCTTAGGAATCGTGAGGATTTCTAAGTGTATGGTCTCTTATAAGTCGTAGGGATCTTACAAGAGTGTTTTCTCTTTATAAGTGTCTTTTGCCATATGAGCATATCCCCAGTCTCTGGTGGGACTTTGTTAGGGAAATGTTTATTCGCGCCCGTGGATTGTATACAAGGGTCAGCATTGAGCCACTTGTAGGGCAGTTTTGGAGGTTGTGGTGGCCGCTTAAGAACAGGTTCAGATCCCTGTAGCTTAAGACTTTCGAATCTTACGAGCCGTGAGGGTCTCAAAAAAGAGTTCTCCTTACGAGTCGTGAGGATCTCGCAAGTGTAATTTCTCCTTAGGAATCGTGAGTATCCCTAAGTGTGTTGCTCCCCTGTGAGTCGTAAGGATCTCATGCATGTGGTTTCTCCTCACAAGGTCGAGAGGACCTTGCAAGTGTCTTTTAACGAGATTGCGCCCTTTCGGGTTTTCACAAAACTCGCCGGTAGTCCTGCTGTTTTTACTCACGGAGCCCTTTCGGGTTTTCATCCGTGCCCTTTTTTTTCTTATGGACATACCATTTTTTTATTCTTTTTTTATTCTAACGAGGTTGCACCCTTTCGGGTTATCACAAAACTCGCCGGCAGCCCTGCTGTTTTTATTCACGGAGCCCTTTTGGGTTTTCATCCGTGCCCTTTTTTGCTTATGGACATACCTTTTTTTTATTCTTTCTTTTTTTTATTCTAACGAGGTTGCGTCCTTTCGGGTTTTCACAAACTCACCGGCAGCCATGCTGTTTTTACTCACGGAGCCCTCTCGGGTTTTCATCCGTGCCCATTTTGCTTATGGACATACCGTTTTCTTTTTTTTCTCTTTCTTTTTTTTATTCTAACGAGATTGCGCCCTTTCGGGTTTTCACAAAACTCGCCGGCAGCCCTGCTGTTTTTACTCACGGAGCCCTTTCGGGTTTTCATCCGTGCCCTTTTTTGCTTATGGACATACCATTTTTTTTATTCTTTTTTTATTCTAACGAGGTTGCGCCCTTTCGGGTTTTCACAAAACTCGCCGACAGCCCTGCTGTTTTTACTAACGGAGCTCTCTCGGGTTTTCATCCATGCCCTCTTCGCTTATGGACATACCATTTTTTTACCACGTCAGCCTGAGGATGCCGCGGTTGGTAGTAGTTTAACGACGTTTCGGTCATATCGTGCGATTACGCAGCTAGATTTTGCCGCAAATCTCCGCATGTTTTGTGTCGGAGGTGGACTCCTTGAAGAGAGGGCTGAGGGCGATTTCTTCGTCAGAGTCGCTTCCAAGGGTGATAACTTGCGATCCCTTGGTGTCGGCTATGTGACAGTTGCCGGCAGCTCTTTCGCGCTCATCTGTCGTGCTTTTCTGTTCCCGACGAGCCTTGCGCTTCACTCGTTGAACGTGTCGTCGATGGGCAATAAATCCCTGCCACCAGTTTTTAAAGGCTATGCACTCTTCGGTAGGGTGTGCAATCCTCTGATGGTATAGGCAGAAGTTAAGATGTATGTCCGTTTCATCAAGACGTATATCGCCAGGGGAATTTCCTTTGAGAGAGGGCAACTTCATTCCTATTGCCATGGCCCTAGCGAATCGATTCCTTACTTTAAGCTTGCTTTTGCTGGCGATAGGGATGCTTTGCTCCAGTCGGGGTGTCTCGACCTTTTCCTCCAGTCGTCAGCGTTTGGCATTTTCAAATATAGCCAGTTCACGCTCTTGATTGGCTTTGCTTTTCTGACGGGCTTCGTTCAGTAGCAAGTCGATCATCTCGTCAGACGCTTCCAAGGATTTCGGTTTCAATCCTATACCCAACTCTTTTGTGCTGTGTTCTATCGCCGAGTGCGTTTGTTCATTAGTTAATGCCGAATGAGAGATCATGTGGCAACTTGCCATATAGTCCTCAGATTCTTTTGACGAGTCAACCCTGTCGTTATTGTCGTCATCTCCGTTCTCAAGGATATTATTGAGAAATTCTTGGAGTGTGACCGGGGTCCGCGCCTTCTGGTTGTATTCTTCCAGAGCGTCAATCTGTTTTTGCAGTTCCGTGCGCTTACTATCAAGCTCCACGGGTTTTTTGGTCTTCTTCTTCTTTTTCGAAGACTTTGACGGTCGGATGTGAGCCTTTGGCTATCACTACCAATTTTCTGAGTTGGGTGTGGCTTCAGCATCCCCTCGATGATATCAGGTTCCAGTAGATTTTTCCACCTGATCGATGGGCATGTTTGGAGATCCTTCATTCTTTTTGTCCTGGCTGAAAGAGCGACCTCCCATGGTGCTTCCCTTATGAATGAACACGATGCCCCCGATACGTCTACTTTTTTAGAGGCGTGAGGTTGTGGTGGGCTCACCTTCTAGTTTTCCGATAACGCGAACTTGCCTTGTTGGTATTGATTTTCAACCCGGTTTTTGAAGACGTAGCAGTCCTCGATCGAATGGCCCAATACTCGGTGGTAGGGGAAGTAATTGGGATCATTGACGTCGTTTGGCTGCAACGGACGTTTTGGGTCCGGCAAATTTATGAGCCTGTTGCGCAATGCCAGCTCGAACAGTCTCCTCGTTTTATCTTGGGGAAACGAGTAAGAACGTCCTAGTCTCTCCTCGAGGGATGGGCGTGGACGCATAATGTTTTGGCGAACAACCGGCTTTAAGTTGCTCGACTGTTGTTGAGTATTGGCGACGAAAGTTGCTTTTCCTTCCCCTTTTCATTCCGAGGATCCGTCTTCGAAGATGATGGTCTATGACCCATCTGGTCCATTTGGGCCAACTTGTCAATCAAGGCCTGAAAAGTAGTTGGCTTGAAGAACATCATGAATTGCAAGATGGTCGCTTGCGGATCAAGAGTGCCCACGAACATGCCTACCGCCGATGCTTCTTCGATGCGTTGTTCGCACTTCAACCAGAAGTTCCGCCACCGTATTGTGTATTGAACCCATATTTCACCTGGCCTTACCCTGGCGTTGATCAATGCGGTGATCGGGGTGCGCTCGCTGGCGCTTGCAAATCTTTGTGTAAACAGCAGCTCCATCTCCGTAAATGTTTTGACAGAGTCGTTAGGCAGCTCCGAATACCATTCGAAGGCCGTTTCCGCTAAGCTGCCGACGAATTGGCGAAGCAACAGTTTGTCGTCGCCTCCAGTGTTGCCGCATAAGGCCCTGAATTGAGCGACATGCTGATGTGGATTCCCCGTCCCTTTATATACATGGAACTTAGGGATCGTATATCCCGACGGGTAACTTATTTGGTCATACCAGCCTGGATAGGGTTGTCCGGTCTTGACAATTTGGCCAGCTGCTTCATTCGCCTGGTGAGCTCGTATTTGCTGAGCTATATAATCATCGAGCGCAGCTTTTGAGATGGTCTCCTCTTTAGCTGCTGAAAGAGACGGAGGAGGGTTCGATGTCTCCCCTCTGTCGTCTTCAATGATGATAGGAGGGTCTTCAGTTGGAGGGTCTTCAGCTGGAGGTTCTGGTTGTAACATCATCCCGACCATGTCTTGGAAGAGAAGCGTCATTCGTTTTATATTGGCTGCCCGTTCTGCAGCCTCTTTTTCTTTCCTCTCGAGCATTCTTCGGAGGAACTCGGTGTCAGTTTCTTGTTCCCGACGCTGCTCCGAGGTCTCTGGAGTTTCTTTCGGCCTAGTGAGTGCGGCCATTGCAGTCAGCATCTCTTGAAGCTTCTGCTGTTGTTGTTCCTGAGCTTTTGTCACGGATTGGGTGAGCAGTCGGTGACCCGTAGAAGCGCGGCTTTCCTCTTTTCCGGAAGCCATGTAAACAATATGCACAATTATGCCCCCAGACTTGGGGCGTTTGGGCTCGACGTCTTTGCGATCTGCCGTAGTTACAGGGGGATTCTCCGGCCTCCTTCTTTTTTTAGCAGTTGACGTCGAGAGGGCCGTCGCAGCGGGCACCCAGACAGCCGTTGCCTTTTGTGGCTTGGCAAGATGATTTTGTTTTTGCTGAACTTTCACCTTTTTCTGTCGACGAGAGTAATCTTGATCAATTACCGACTCCTGGATCCGTCGCCAGACTTTGGAAACTTTGGAAGAAGCCGCTGAGAGGGTTGATCCGGCTTTATTCCTGTAACATTCTCCACGGGTAGAGGAGATCTTTTCAGTACGGCGGTAGGAGAGTTCCTGCACACCTTATTTAGCAATTCAAAGCTGTTCCCGATTGGAACAGCAGCATTGACTTCCACCGTTGGGGCTGGTGGAGTTAGCCCAGAGAGGGAGTTGCCCCCAGCCTTCCTCACTCGGCGCCAGTGGCGACGTCGAGCGTGTCGAGCCGATGGTGTTGGTTCGGTGATGAGGATGGCTTATCTTTCCCCCTGTTCAGATGAGGTGTTGCTGGCACTAGCCTCTTGAAGACCGAGTTCAGTCCAGCAGCAGTGTCTAGCCTGTAAAATACAGACTTTTGAGCAGGAGCGAGAGTGGGAGCTGGAACAGTCAATCTTGCAAAGACCGACCCTTTGGTAGGAGAAGCCGCCTTGACGACCTCATGAGCAGGGATGACTATCCTCTTCGGAACAACCTTTTCTGGGATTGCAGGCTTCATCATGGGCCCACATGAACTTTGGCCCAATCTGGCGAAGACTGAAGCGTTGGAGCTGGACGACCCGTTGAGAGGGGCCGCGGTAGTATCAAGCCGATCAAAGACCGACTTCTTTGGAGCTTCTTGCAACGACATTGGGACATTGAAGCTCATCGATGGGAGCATAGTCCCGAAGAATAGCCCAGTCGTGGCCTGAGTCACCCGTTCCACTGGCATCTTGAAAAGGGAGGCCGCTTGAGGCCCGTAGGTCACTCCTCCGGACGGGACGGAGCGAGAGTTGCAGTTGTAGTTAGTGCAGTTTGAAGCCTGTTTCGCCCAATCAGAGCAAAGCTCTGTTGAAATTCAAAATTCAAAATTTTGAAACAACGCTTCGAGTCTCGGGCGCAACGCGCCACGTGTCAGGCGCTAATACATCAGCGCAGCGCCTAAGAAGGCGTGCCCAATCAGAGCAAAGCTCTGTTTAAAGGAAGCAACGCTTCAGTTGCGCATGCGCAGTGCTGCGCGACACGTGTCAGCGCAGATGCGCTAGCGCAGTTGCGCTGCGCGACACGTGTCAGCGCAGTTGCGCTGCGCTGTGCGCTGCGCGACACGTGTCAGCGCAGATGCGCCAGATGCGCTAGCGCAGTTGCGCTGCGCTGCGCGACACGTGTCACGCGCTGGAGCATCTGCGCCAAACTGAATTAAGATTTTAAAGAAATCTTTCTGTTCTTGTTAAAACAAGAAGATTTTCTTCTGTGAAACAGAAGCCCTTGGATCAAAGATCCAACAGTGGGAAAATTCCCCAAATCACTCAGAGAAGAATTTATTTAACAAATCTAACTAATTTATGGACACTATAAAAAGGACCCTAGACCTCAATTCAAAGGCATCAACATTCCTTAAAAAAAAAGGTCAAGAGCTTCAAACAGAGAGAACTCTGAGAAAATTCCAAGGAAAAGGTAAAAGAACCTTCATAAAATAGAAGAAATTTCTTCTAATAGATCATTGATCTAAAAACAAGATCAATGATTTTTATATAAAAAAAACAGTGCTTTGCACTTCTTATGAACCTCTGGTTCTTTAAAATAAGAAAACAATAAAAATAAAAATAGTGCTTTGCACTAAAACTAAAAATAGTGCTTTGCACTTTTATGAACCCCTGGTTCTTGAAACAAAAAAAAGAAAAATTATCTTTCTTTGATCTAATCAAGAAATTAAATAGTGCTTTGCACTTCTGTTCTTGAATCTAAAATATTCTTAGTGCTCTGCACTTTAGAGCTTTGCTCTCTGGAATTGGCGCAACTCACCAGAGCGCGCCACGTGTCAGCAGCGCAACAGCACAGCGCACTGTGCTCTTACGCTTGCGCTCACCAGAGCGCGCCACGTGTCAGCAGCGCAACAGCGCAGCGCACTAGCGCAGCGCACTGCGCTGTTGCACTTGCGCTCGCCAGAGCATGACACGTGTCCTCACCACAAGCGCTTGCGCTCAGTGACTGGCGCAAAGCGCCTGACAAATGCAGTGCATTTCACCTCTTGAAGGGCCAAGCCCAATTAAAAAAGGCCTAACAGACCAAATTAAATGCAATGCATTATTTTAAAGAAGGGCAGAGTCCAGACAGATGCTCTGCATCATTTATAAAGGGACATAGCCCAAATCAGAAAGGCCTAGCAGACCAAAATAAAATGCAGTGCATTATTAAACATGGGCAAAGCCCCAGCACAGGCCTAATAGGCCAAAGATAAAAACGTTGAATATTCTCAACTGGACTTAGCCCAATCATGGCCGTAAGTCCTCAAATTAAATTGACTGAGCAAGACTGCTCTCCTAAATCAGTCCATATCCGGTTCAAGGGTACATCTCTGAGCTCCTCTGACACCTGTCGTTGTAATCCTTCAACGACGTCGGAGAGGTGACGAGTCCCGACGACCACATACATTAATATGGACTGCGGGGTCCTTAAACTCGTGGACCGAAACGTCCTTAAACTAATATCGGACCGAAACGTCCTTAAACTAATATCGGACCGAAACGTCCCTAAACTAATAATGGACCACCACGTCCCCAAACTGGCGATGGACCACCACGTCCTTAAACTGGAAATAGACCACCACGTCCTTAAACTGGCACAATAGAGCCCAAATGCTCTTTTGTCGGATCTAAACGGTCCCGTTAAGTTGATCTTAGTCTCAAACTGGACTAACGTATCCTTAACAAACGTTTGAGTCGATCTTAGCCCCAAACATGGCTAACGTATCCTTAGACATTTAAATGAATGATAAAACTCCAAATCAATTTTGGTTCAAGGGTACATCTCTGAACTCCTCTGACATCCGTCGTTGTAATCCCTCAACGACGTCAGAGAGGTGACGAGTCCCGACGACCATATATTAAATGAATCACTACATTAAGTTGATTTTAGTCTAAAACAGGACTAATGTATCCTTAACAAACGTTTAAGTTGATCTTAGTCGCAACGCGACTAATACATCCTTAAACTAAAAACACCAAACCCAAATCTAAGTAAATACGGATTTGGACTAATCCACGTCCTACGGGCGACGGTATTACTCAGTCTCCGTATACAATCCACGGGCAACCACAAACAAAACAAACACACACGACACGAAGTGAAATTCTGGAGCAGGAGAAAGTTGTTGCCGCGATGCGGTAGCGTAATTAACTGCAGGGGCTTGCGCTTGCAAGGAAGAGCGTCCCCACAATCAAAAACCCCTCACCCTGAGGGGGATTCTGACGAAGTCTACTACATCGGCCGCATCCGTCTAAACCTCCGATACACGGTGCCATAAATCAACTTGGCATCTTCGGAGAAGTAGACGGATAAAACCATATAGCATCTGCCCCGAATCTCAGGCAAGACGCCCAAGTCTGCGCCGCCTTTCGGAGGGGAACAGATTCTGGCACGCCCGGTGGGACCTCTTCCTCTTTCCACTCCACACTTCGTGTGTCGACTTCGCGAACCAATCGCGGTTTGTTAAATGGTTGCCTTAGGATTTCAAGTTACTAAGATTTGGTCTTTTGCCTGGCGTAGAATTCAAGCATCAATGGCCTTTAACTGCACCAACTGCTCGAAGTGCCACTGCAACAGACGCTCCACCTCACCGGGAGGTGTAGCATATGGGCCCCAAGCGGCTTCCTTCCTCACTCTGACAGTAGACCAGGTGACCCAAGCCACCACTGGCCTGTTCTTCGGGACCATGATCCCACCTACAAGCTTCCCTACGCCAGTTCTGCACCGGAAGTGAACAAAAAGTCGGTCTTCGACCGGCTCACTGCTACGACGGCCCCTGTCAACGGGTCGCCCACTACCAAACCGACAGCCTCTGTTTTCACCAGGCTAAATCAGAACTCTAAACTGGCTGTCCTAAGGAAAGCAATAACTGCTGCTCCAGAAGTCGTCAAGGCGGCTTCCCCTGTCAAAGAGTCAGTCTTTTCAAGACTGACGATTCCTGCTCCTGTCCCTGCTCGAAGATCTGTCTTCGACAGGTTGAATATCATCCCTCAAAAGACAACTTCAGTCTTTAAGAGGTTAACACCGGCGGCGCCTCATTTAGACTGGGGCAAAAAGAAGATGTCTCAATCTCCGAGCCAGTCCCAACGGCTCGTCATGCTCGACGTCGCCATTGGCAACGAGTGAGGAAGGCAGGGGGTAACTCCCCCTCAGGGCTAACTCCACCGGCTCCAATGGTAGAAGTCAACGCTGCTGTTCCAACTGGGAACAGCTTTGAACTGCTGAGGAGGGTATGTAAGAATTCTCCAACCGCTACACTGAAAAGATCTCCTCCGCTTACGGAGAGAGTTCCGCAAACAAAACAAGAACAGCGCCCTCAACGGCTGTCTTCAAAAATTTATAAAGTTTGGCGGAGGGTTCAAGACTCTGTGATTGACCCAGGTCACTCCTCTCGTCGCCAGAAAAAGGCGAAGGTGGAAAAAGACAAGGACTGTCCCATTAAACAGCAGGGGACAGCAGCTGCTAGGGTGCCCCCTTCAACGGTTCCTTCAACCTCAACGGCCCACAAAAGAAGGAGGCCAGAGAAAACTCCTGCGTCAGCGGCAAAAGTTAAAAATGGTGAACCCAAACGCCCTAAGTCAGGGGGCATGATAGTTCATACCGTCTACGTGGCATCTGGTAAAGAAGATAGCCGCATATCTACGGGTCATCGACCGCTCACCCGATCAGTGACCAAGGCACAGGAGCAACAGCAAAAGCTCCAAGAAATGATGAATGCTATGGCTGCACTTACCGGACCAAAAGAAAGCCCTGAAACGTCCTCGGACGAACGTCAGGAAGAAGAAACCGACGCTGAATTCCTTCGTCGGATATTGGAGAAGAAGGACAAAGAGGCTGCTGAACAAGCAGCCAACATACAGCGTATGGGCCTCCTCTTCCAAGACATGATAGGGATGATGATACAACAAGATCCTCCGGCTGAAGAGCCCCCGATCGTCCTTGGAGACGATAGGGGAGAGACATCAAATCCTCCATCGGCTTTATCCGCAGCTAAAGAGGATACCATATCAAAGGCTGATTTGGATGAATACATCGCCCAGCAAATACGGGTGCACCAGGCGACTGAAGCAGCCGGTCAGGTCGTAAAGACAGGGCGGCCATATCCGGGTTGGTACGATCAAATTAAGTACCCGATAGGCTATACAATCCCTAAGTTCCATGTCTACAAGGGGACGGGCAATCCTCATCAGCATGTTGCCCAGTTCAGGGCGCTCTGCGGCAACACCGGTGGCGATGACAAGTTGTTGCTTCGCCAATTTGTCGGAAGCTTATCAGATACGGCGTTCGAGTGGTATTCTGAGCTCCCCAATGACTCTATTAAAATCTTTGCGGAGATGGAGCTGCTGTTTACCCAACGTTTTGCAAGTGCCAGTGAACGTACCCCGATGACGGCACTGATTAACGCCAGGGTAAAACCCGGCGAGACATGGGTTCAGTATGCTATACGGTGGCGTAATCTATGGTCGAAGTGCGAACAGCGCATAGAAGAAGCTCCTGCGGTGGGAATGTTTGTTGGAACCCTTGATCCACAAGCAACCATCTCACAGTTCATGATGTTCTTCAAGCCGACTACCTTCCAGGCTTTGATCGACAAACTAGCGCAGATGGACCAGATGGGCCATAAACCCTCTCTCCCAAAGCCGGACTCCCGAAACGACAAAGGAAAGAGGAAAACGATCGTCGTCGCGAATGCTCAACAACAACCGAGCGACTCGAAGCCGGTTGCTCGTCCAAACAATACGCGCCCGTACGTACCCCTTGAGGACAGGATGAGACGTCCTTACTCCTTCCCCCGCGATAAAACGAGGAGGCTATTCGAGCTGGCGTTGCGCAACAGACTCATAAATCTGCCAGATCCAAAACGTCCGTTGCAACCGAACGACGTCAACGAGCCCAATTACTGCCCTTACCATCGAGTGCTAGGCTATCCCATCGAGGATTGCTACGTTTTCAAAAATTGTCTTGAAAACCAGTACCGTCAGGGCAAATTTGCGCTATCTGAAAAATGGAAGGTGAATCCCCCGCAACCCCACACCTCTAAGGGGACGAATACGCAGGGGGCAACGTGCTCCGTCATTGAAGAAGCTCCTTGGGAGGTCGTATTATCAGCCAAGACAAAGAGAATGCTAAACGATCTTCAGACATGTCCAGCGGTCAAGTGGAAGAACCCCTTGGAACCGCAGGTCATTGAGGGGATGTTGAAGCCACGTCCGACTCCGAAGACCGATGGTGGTGGTTCATGCGTTCATAGCCAGCCGTCAAAATCTTCGAAAAAGAAGAGGAAGAAATCAAAGAAGCCCGTGAAGCCTGGCGACAAGCGCACGGACTTACAAAAGCAAATTGACGCGCTGGATGAATACAACCAAAAGGCGCGGACTCCCATTACGCTTTAAGAGTTCCTTGATCACTTCTTTCGAAAAGAAGATGAGGGAGAAAGTTCATCGGATGAATCCGAGGAATATGTGGCGAGCTGTCATATGATCTCCCATTCGATCACGAACGATGAAGAGACTTCTGGCACTAAAACGCTGGGGGCAAATACCAAATCAAGAGCTCCGGAGTTATCAGTCGAAATGATTGACGCGTTTCTTAATGAAGCTCGATTGAGAAGTAAAGCTGATCGAGAACGCGAGATGGCTATATTTGAAAGGGCCAAACGCCAGCGACTTGAGGAAAGAGCTGAAATGGTCCCGCTGGAGCAAAATGCCTCCACCGCTGACAAAAGCCAATTCAAGATAAAGAAGAGGTTTGCTAAGGCCATATCAATGGGCATGAAGCTATCATCCTCTGAAGGAAAAATTACTGGTGAAATAGAAATGCACCCCTCCTATTGCTTATATCATCAGAAGGTCTCGCATCCCACTCAAGAGTGCAAAGCTTTCGATAGATGGTGGCAAGGATACGTCGCTAATCGACAACGCTTTAAACGGGAAAAGCGTAAAATTCATCGGGAGCAAAGAAATACGACCGAAGAGCTTGAAAGAACTGCCGGAAATTGTCACATGGTTAACACTGGCGGGTCACAAGTGCCTACATTCGGGAGCGACTCTGATGAGGAGCTAGAACTTGCCCCTCTCTTTAAAGAGTCAACCTCGGGAAAAGAAGAAGAGCCAATGGTCTGCGAAAATATCCGGCTGCGGAATCGGACGCTGCCTGAAAAGAACCTCGGACCCTTGAACAGAAAAGATAAAGGGAAAGAAAAGGTCTCTGAAGATATCGTCTTAGATGACCAAGTTCTGGAAGAGCTAAACGCCAACAACCCGCCAAATAAAAATAAGGTGGATTACAACGTCTTAGCACATCTGAGAAAGCTTCCCTCACAGCTCAGTATTCTCGACGCCCTTTTGTTATCAAAGGAGGCGAGAGATTCTTTGATTAAGGCGCTACAAGATCCGGACCAGTTCCAAGCCTTCCTAGCCGAAGAAAAGATGAAGGACGAATTAGAAGAAGTGCACACAGCCGACGTTGCTTTTGGTGACGAAGACCTTCTCCTCGGGACATGCGACCACAATCGTCCCCTTTATGTCTCAGGATACTGCCATGACATAAAGATAGGTAAAATCTTGGTCGATAACGGATCGTCTGTTAATTTGCTCAATGTGCGAGTGTTAAAGGAAATTTGCATGAGTGTCCAACACCTCGCTCGTGACAAGATCACCATCTCCGGATTCGACTCCCAATCATCAAAAACTCTTGGATCTGTGATATTGACGCTACGCTTCGGGTTGCTCGTCACAGACATCAAATTCCATGTTATAGACGCCAAGACGTGCTACAATGCTCTGCTCGGCCGACCATGGCTACACGAGTACAATATCATCCCTTCTACACAGCATCAGTGCATGAAGTATTGTAGGGATGGCCTCGAGTACACTGTGGCCGGAGAATTGAATCCGTTTTCCGTGAATGAAGTTCGCAAATATGAAGATGCCAAATACTTCTTGCCGAGTTTCGAAGACACGGAAAGGTGTCACAGGCCGGAGAACAAAACTAACGCAACCATCCCTGTCTTCGGCAGTGATACCGAGGAAGAAGAGGATGTAATTTATTCGGGTCCGCCCCAATACACCGAGCCGGGACCATCCGCCCCTTCACTGATCTTTGGTAGTGATTCAGAGGATGAAGTCCATGCTGTATTCCCTGCTCGGCTTTCAATACGAGCTTCTGCTGATGAAGAGCGAAGTCTACAGATAGCCATGGTGCCGCTCAAACATTATAGAGAACTAGATGCGCTCGCCAACGATAGTGTGGAAGAATTGCGGACATTTTATATCCCTCCCGGACGAAAAGGCGATAGGGCAATCCTATTCTACCGTTCCGAAGAAACCAAGGTGGAAAAGGAAATCTGGCATGGTGCAGATCCTACGCTCGACAGGCTTCAGCCCATCCGTCTCCCCAGATATTATACGGAAGGTTTGAAAAAGCTGCTGGAACGCCAGGGGATACCTTTCGAACAGACCGTTAGGAAGGCCAAATTCTATGACAGGGTTTGGAACGTCCCCGGAACTCAGCACAAGCTACCTAATGGGAGGTTGGAGACGATCGGGCTCGGATACATTCGCTCCAGGAAACGAGAGCCGCTCCGCGACTGTTACGTCGTGCATAATTCTGATGAAGAAGCAGATGCTCAAGAGAAAAACGCTAATCCTGAACCAGCAAAAGTTCCTGATACAAAACCGCCCAGTCCATCATTTGAAGACGAGATGGGCAAACTTATAAGGGAAGCGGGTCAAAAAGCCCGAGATGATCACAATCGTGAAATGGCGATCTATGAGAAAGCCAAAACACAGCGCCTCCTTCAACAGGCAGTAAAAGACGAAGATGCTGCCCCATGTCAACCTGATACAAAAAGGGCTCGACGCGGAGGCAGAAACAAGTCGAAAGGCCGAAGAGGCGCTCAACAGCAACAAAGCAGGGCTAGGAAGCCACGTAAACGAGAATCGAGCGTTATTGACCAATCCCTCATGAAGAAAATGGGTCGAGCATACTCGTTTCCTCGGGAAAAGATGAAGAAGATACTCGATCTTGCCCTAAAGCACCAAATGCTTACATTGCCGGAGTCTAAGCATCCCGAACAAGCGGGCGAAGCCTCACCCCCAGACTATTGCTCTTACCATCGAGTGATAGGTCATTCTCTCGAAGATTGCTTCACCTTTAAAAATTGGGTTGAAGATCAGTACCAGCTCGGCAAGTTCGCTCTGTCCGACAACTGGAGGGTAGCACCACCACAAAAGCACGAACCCAAGGCCACGAAAGAAAAACCAGTTCCACATTGGGACTGGAAGCGAATTCGTACCTGTCACATGATAACAATACTAAAAGGAGAACCCGAGAACATGGACAGCCTCCCTTGGTGCCTCGAAAACAGTAATGATGAGGTAATCTCAGAATTTCCCCCAGCTCCGAAAGAACTGAAGGATGGAATACATACCACTGCAGATAACCTCAAGAAAATCGAGTTGGGGACGGTAAATGATCCGCGAACGACATTCGTCAGCGAGCTGCTGTCTGAAGAGAGGGTGAATGCGTTAAAAGACGTCCTTGTGCAACATAAAGATTGCTTCGCATGGAACTATTCTGAGATGCCAGGACTAGATCCAGAAGTCGCTGTACATAGACTAGCAATATCCCCAAACGTCAAACCAGTCAAACAGGCGCCGAGAAGAATGCGACTCGAGCTTGAGATGAGCATCAATACCGAGGTTAAAAAGTTAATCGACTCTGGCTTCATCCAGGAAGTTCAATACCCTGAATGGATCGCCAACATCGTCCCAGTGATGAAGAAAAATGGGACAGTGCGCATATGCGTGGACTTTCGGGATCTCAATAAAGCTTGCCCGAAGGATGATTTCCCAGTGCCAGCCACCGAATTGATGATAGACAATACATCCACTCATGAGGTTTTCTCCTTCATGGACGGCTCATCGGGGTATAACCAGATAAAGGTGCATCCTGAAGACCAGAAACACACCGCCTTCAGGACCCCTATAGGTATATTCTGTTATAAAGTGATGCCCTTCGGTTTAAAGAACGCCGGTGCTACTTATCAGAGGGCCATGACAAAGATCTTCGACGACCTTATACACGAAATCGTCGAATGCTATATCGACGATCTCGTGGTTAAAAGCAAATCATACGAAGAACATCTCGAGCATTTGAAGACCGTATTTCAACGCCTTCGGCAATACAATTTGAAGATGAATCCTCTTAAATGTGCGTTCGGGGTTTCCTCGGGCAAATTCCTGGGATTCATCGTCCGACACCGAGGTATTGAGATAGATCCTTCTAAAATCAAGGCGATCATGGAAATGCCTCCGCCAAGAACTCTTAAACAGTTGCGATCTCTCCAAGGAAAGCTTGCATACATTCGGCAGTTTATCGCTAATCTTTCAGGAAAGTGCCGTCCTTACAGTCACCTGATGAAGAAGGGAACCCCATTCGTTTGGGATCACAAATGCCAAGGCGCACTGGACGAGATCAAGCAGTATCTGCAAAACCCTCCAGTGTTGGCTGCTCCAGTTAAGGGAAAGCCTATCATTCTTTACACGGCCGCCCTTGAAGGTTCTTTAGGCGCATTATGGGCACAAGAGAATGACCAGGGGAAAGAAAGAGCACTCTACTACTTAAGTCGGGTTCTGCTGGGGGCAGAAAGCAATTACTCCCCCATTGAAAAACACTGCCTGGCGTTGATCTTCGCAATAACAAAGCTTAGACATTACGCATTAGCGCATGAAGTCCATCTCATTTCAAAGGTGGACCCTCACAAATATTTAATGTCAAAGGCCATCTTGACGGGACGAGTCGCTAAATGGGCTCTGCTCTTAATGGAGTTCTCGATAACGTATCGACCCCTCAAGGCAGTGAAGGGTCAGGCCATAGCCGACTTCCTTGCTGAGCACCCGATACCTGCCAATTCTCCCCTGAATTGCGATTTGCCAGACAAGCATGCGTTTGACGCAATCGACGGTGGTGATACCCGTTGGGAGCTTTATTTCGATGGAGCATCTTCCATGAAGAAGCACAAACAAAGTACGTCAATGATCAAATCGGAAGTAGGACTTATCTTCGTGACCCCTCAAGGAGGAGTAATGCGCTTCGCCTTCTCCTTAACAGAGCCGAGAACGAATAATGAAGCTGAATATGAAGCATTGATAGCAGGCCTCGAGATCGCCATCGACATGGGAATCGAAAGCCTCCTCATATATGGGGACTCCCAGCTAGTCGTCAGTCAAGTGAACGGCGATTACCAAACATGCAAACCGGAATTAGTAAAATACGGCGAAAAGGTGCAACAACTGCTAACCCAAATTCCCTCCTATACTTTGGAGAGCATACCACGCGCGGAAAACAGCAAAGCGGATGCACTGGCCAAACTTGCTAAAGAATTGGCTGACGAGAACCTCGATGACGTTAGAATCATGGTACAAAGCCGTCGAGTGCTTGCCCCAGCAGAAATATCTCTGGAATCATCCGAAGGAAAAGGAGCGAACGAGCAGACAACCCTGCAAGTAAAAGATTGGAAAAATACCAAGGATTGGAGAGAAATCTTCATAGATTACTTCAAGTCCCACCAAATGCCTGAAGAAGCATCCACAAGACATCAGCTCGTGAAACGAGCCCTGTCTTTCGCCTTCGTCAACGATACCCTGTACAAGAGATCATTTGATTCTTTGTGGCTGAGATGCTTAGGACCTGACGAAGTGAAAAGAGTCGTCCAGGAAGTTCACGACGGACTCTGTGGTTCTCATCAAGCAGGCCCTAAGATGAAGTTGAAGATAAAAGGATGGGCTACTACTGGCCCATGATGATTCAGGATTGCATCGAATATGCGAAGCAATGCCACTCATGCCAAATTCATGGGGACTTCATCCACCAGCATCCAAATCCGCTACACCCGACAGTGGCTAGCTGGCCATTCGAAATGTGGGGAACTGATATAGTTGGCCCCATCGAACCAGCATCGTCTAGGGGACATCGTTTCATCCTAGCGACGACTGACTACTTCTCTAAGTGGGCAGAAGCGATACCGTTAAGAGAAGTGAAGACGGAAAATATCCTCCACTTCTTCAAGACGCACGTCATATATCGGTTTGGAACGCCAAGGCGAATCATCTCCGATAACGGGCCAGCCTACAGAAGCCACAAGATCAGTCGCTTTGCGCAACAGCATAATATAGACTGGAGATATTCCTCAGTTTATAATCCGCGAGCTAACGGTCTAGCTGAAGCCTTCAATAAGACCTTAACAAAGATCATAAAGAAAACGGTATCCCGAAACAAGAAAGACTGGCACGAAAGACTGCAAGAGGCTCTTTGGGCGTATCGAACTACATTTAAGACAGCCACAAACACAACGCCGTACGCGTTGGTATTTGGGACGGAAGCAGTACTCCCTCTCGAGATAGAATTACCCTCTCTACGAGTGGCAGTCCACTACGAGCTGACAGACGAAGAAAATGCTCACCTTCGGCTTGAGGAGGTTGACGCCCTTGATGAAACCCGGCTCATAGCACAGCAAAATCTAGAAGCTTATCAAGCAAAGATGACGCGCTCATACGAAAGGTTGACCCGACCGAGGACATTCCGCCAAGGCGAACTCGTGCTAATGGTCAAAAGGCCTATGATCCCTAATCGCGCCAAGCGGGGAAAATTCGAGCCAAACTATGAAGGCCCGTACATCATAGATAAAGTTTACCAGGGTGGGGCCTATCTACTCATGGACATGCACGGTGAAAGGCCTTTCAGACCGATAAACGGTCGCTTCCTAAAGAGATACTACGCTTAATGAGCCACAGCCTAGGTCAATGATAGATGACGACTATGTCCGCTCACTATCTTCCTAAGCTCAAGCTTTATAAAAATAGCCAACCTTCTCAACAACGGACCGAAATGTCCTTAAACTAATAGCAGACCGAAACGTCTTTAAACTACTACCGCAGCATCTTTTAGGCTGACGAGATATAAAAAAAACATTTAAAAATAAAATAAAATAAAAACGGTATGTCCATAAGCAAAAACGGCACGGATGAAAACCCGAAAGGGCTCCGTGAGTAAAAACAGCAAGGCTACCGGCGAGTGTTCGTGAAAACCCGAAAGGGCGCAACCTCGTTAAAAGACACTTACAAGGTCCCCTCGACCTTGTAGGGAGAAACCACCCGCGTGAGATCCTTACGACTCACAAGGGAGCAACACACTTAGGGATCCCCACGATTCCTAGGGAGAAAATACACTCGCGAGATCCTCACGACTCGCGAGGAGAAATCTCTTATGGGACCCTCACGGCTCATAGGATTTGAAAGTCTTAAGTTACAGAGACCTAAACCTGTGCTTAAGCAATCCCCACAATTTCCGATATTGCCCTATAAGTGGTTCAATATTGACCCTTATATACAATCCACGGGCGCGAATAAACATTTCCCTAGCCAAGTCTCATCCGTGACTGGGGATATGTTCGCATGGTAAGCAACCCTTGTAAATCCTCTCGACTTACAAGGAGAAAACCCTCCTGTAGGATCCTTACGACTTACAGCGGAACAATACACTTAGGAACCTTCATGATTCCTAGGGAGAAAATACACCTATAAGATCCTCACGACTTGTAGGGAGAAATAGCTTTGTGAGACCCTTACGGCTCATAAAGTCAAAAGCTTTAGTCGACAGGACCTTAACCCTAGTCGCTAAGCCTCCTTTGTTCGACAACGACAGAGGCAAATGATGATTCACTCCTGGTAATATCCCAGTTGCAGCGGTGCTGATGCCGAAATCGGTGTCCAATTTCAGGTTTACAGCGAAAAGCCAGTAGGCCGCTCATGCATACAAAATAGCCGAAATGATGGGGCAACTTGCAATAAAAAGCAGCAAGTAAAATGTATGCATGCAAAATAGCCGAAATGATTGGGCAACTCGTAATAAAAAGCAACGAGTAAAAATAAAATAAATAGCCGAAATGATTGGGCACCGCGAAAAATAGCCGAAATGATTGGGCAATCGCGACCTTCGCGATATAAAAGCTGAAATGATAGAGCATCGCGGAAATAAAATAAAATAGAAAGAAGAAATGATAAAACTTTGGCCCTACAGTTAAGATCACATCGATCCCTGTATACAATCCAAGGGCGCAAACAAAGAGGGAACCGTACTTTCCCAGCAGGCTTCTCCAGAAAACGAAGCCAAATCTCGACGGTTCATCCCGACTCCGAAGAAACCAGTGTCTTTAGCAAACACCTCAACTCATGGATACAAACACTCCTTGACGAGAGCCTCCTGATCCGCGTCGACTCGCAGAGCAACCAGTGCCTCCGTGGGAAATTCTCGACTCGTTTCAACCCCAAGGAAACAAATAATCCTTGGCGCTTGGGAAACAAATAATCCCTAGCAAAATTCCTCGACTCACGGATACAAACACTCTTTGACGAGAGCCTTCTGATCCGCGTCGACCCGCAGAGCCACCAGTGCCCCCGTGGGAATCCTCGACTCGTTTCAAACCCCAAGGAAACAAATAATCCTTGGCGCTTGGGAAACAAATAATCCCTAGCAAAATTCCTCGACTCACGGATACAAACACTCCTTGACGAGAGCCTTCTGATCCGCGTCGACCCGCAGAGCCACCAGTGCCCCCGTGGGAATCCTCGACTCATTTCAAACCCCAAGGAAACAAATAATCCTTGGCGCTTGGGAAACAAATAATCCCTAGCAAAATTCCTCGACTCACGGATACAAACACTCCTTGACGGGAGCCTTCTGATCCGCGTCGACCCGCAGAGCCACCAGTGCCCCCGTGGGAATCTTCGACTCGTTTCAAACCCCAAGGAAACAAATAATCCTTGGCGCTTGGGAAACAAATAATCCCTAGCAAAATTCCTCGACTCACGGATACAAACACTACTTGACGAGAGCCTTCTGATCCGCGTCGACCCGCAGAGCCACCAGTGCCCCCGTGGGAATCCTCGACTCGTTTCAAACCCCAAGGAAACAAATAATCCTTGGCGCTTGGGAAACAAATAATCCCTAGCAAAATTCCTCGACTCACGGATACAAACACTCCTTGACGAGAGCCTTCTGATCCGCGTCGACCCGCAGAGCCACCAGTGCCCCCGTGGGAATCCTCGACTCGTTTCAAACCCTAAGGAAACAAATAATCCTTGGCGCTTGGGAAACAAATAATCCCTAGCAAACTCCTCGACTCACGGATACAAACACTCCTTGACGAGAGTCTCCTGATCCGCGTCGACTCGTAGAGCCACCAGTGCCTCCGTGGGAATCCTCGACTCGTTTCAAACCCCAAGGAAACAAATAATCCCTAGCAAACTCCTCGACTCACGGATACAAACACTCCTTGACGAGAGCCTCCTGATTCGCGTCGGCTCGCAGAGAAACCATTGTCTCCGCGGGAAACTCCCGATTCGTCTCAACTTGCAAATGAAGCCTCAGGCAGTAGGGACTAAAAAACTTGCTTCCTGAACAATGGGACCCTGCAAGTCAATCCAAAATGGTCTCTTGCATACTATTCACGGGTCTCACTCTCCAAAGTCGAATTTCGACGAGGAGGGAAACAACCGCTTGTGGGTCCTCTCGACCCGTAAGAGGGAAAAATTCTCTTATAGGATCCTTACGACTTATAAGAGAAAACCACACTTAGGAATCCTCACGATTCCTAAGGAGAAAACCCAACTACGAGATCCTCTCGACCCGTAGGGAGAAAAGCCTCTATGAGACCCTCACGGCTCATAGAGTTGAAAAGTCTTAGGCAGTAGACTTGAACCTACGGCCTAAGTCATCACTATCTCTCGGAGAAGTTAAGCTATCTGCCAATTAAGTTCATCAAAGATATCACGCTGAAAAGAAAGAAAAGGCGGGGAAAAAGCACAGGACATTACAAAAATGTGCATCTTTTATTCATAAATATCGATTGAGTACAGGATACATCGTACTAAAGAATACAAAATATACATATATGTTACAAGTACCAACGATACAAGGAAAATTACTGAGAATGAAGCGTCTTGCACAGATCTAGCAATTGCCTGCACATTTCCTTCCATGCCTTTTCCTGATTGGCCACCACTGCCAACTCCGCCTCCACTTGGGCCCGTTGCTGTGCGACAGATGCAAGCTGATCCCTGACGGCCTGATGAGCAGCCTCACGGCCTGCAATGTCACGCTCGGCAACATCGAGTGCCCGCTTCAGTCTCATCCCATTTGAGATGCGCTCCAGAAGACCCTCGAAGACGGCCTTTACCTCAGCGGCGTTCGTCTCAACTTCAGCACGCAGGCGAGCAGTGTTGCTTGAAGATTCTTGGCACTCCTTCAGCCTCAAAGCCGCTTCTTGTTCCAAATGACGGAAATAAGAAGTGCTTTGCTCGAGCCATGCTCCCCATTGAGTGCTCAAAGTCAAAGTCTCGGGGGATAGGCGCATCGACTCTAGTTGATGAAGGCGAGCCTCGATCTCCCGACAATAGTTAACCCAAGAGGCGACAAGGCCCTCGTCATGGAAAGTGGCAAGTATCGCTAACATCGGGTTAACCATTGTGGTGAAGTCCGCAGCAGATACAGGAGCCTCGATGTCGAGCTCCCCGATGTAGTCGCTCAACATGCGCAAACTGTTCGCCGCACCTTTCGAGGACGGACGTCGCTGGGAAGGGCCGCATGCGGTGAGAGTGCATTGGGAGTGCAAACCAACTCAGCCAAAGCCCAAGAAATCCTAAAAAGAAGGCCTCCTCGTCCATCTCGGGGGCTGCGACTTCTGCAAAAGACATGGTTGGGGAGTTAGGAAGAAAAAAGTTCTTTTGGTCTATATCTTTCGCTGGCAGGTTATCCAAACCTAAACCAAAAGGGTCCTTAAGGTTGGCAAACTTGGCAGCTTCCGCCGAGAGGACGTTTGGGTGAAGGAACCGAGCAGTAAAATCCTCAAAATTAACTCCGCGGCTCCCACGCTCAATGAAAAGGGCCTCGTAGATGTTCAACACCTTGATCAGACTTGGAAATTGATGTTGAACAGCGTTCTCCGGCGTGAGCCCCTTTATCACCGGCTTGGCACCAAAGATGTACTCATCCGGCGGGAGCAACTCTTCATAATGTTCCCCCATAACCGGTAGACCAGACACCTCCGTAAACTCTTCCAAAGAGATTGACACTTCCCGATCCATGGCAAGGAAAGTATGGGTAGGAATGTTCCACTGCTCCAGGAAGGCCTTGAACCACCAGGTGGGAAGCGTGGGATACTGGAAGAGGGAGACGTAGACTGCGGTATACAATCCTAATCTTATCAACTGCGACTTCTTCGTCGACAGGATATACCGGGCCCACGGTAGATAGCCAACCGGGTGGCGAGGGATCAGACCAATGTTATATGATTGCCCCCAAGATCTCGCCTCGCCCTGACAGATACGGCGTCCTAGGATATCCAAAACCATAGTACGCTGGACCGGGATGGCATATATAGCCAGATGAAGAAAACCCTTCGATGTCCAATCCGTCATCTCCACGGCATACTGCACCGGGGGTGGGCTGGCGTAATGAATCGCCGTTATGGGTTCTGACGGCACCGCGCATGTGAAGCTCCGTCGGCCCATGATGATCTGATTGTACCACGACCCCCAAAGGTGGAGACTCTTGTACTCCGGGTCGTATTCCTTAATCATGGCCAAGACCTCACGGTCCAAAGGCGCCTCGGGAAATCCCTCCTCCGAGCGGACGAACGGGAATGAAGTGTCTAGAGACATAATCGCTGCAAAAAGAACAATTTAGCCGTTAGTGTTGTAATTCCAACGTTTGGCGTTTAAAGAAGAAAGTGCATTAATTAAATTAAAATTAAAATTAATTAATTACATCACACAGCAGTGCAGTGAGTAAGGGACCAAAGGGGGACCCACAAAATCTGGATGACAGTACGTCAGTTAATAGGACAATCTCATCATTTGATGAGATTGTTAGTTGTTCCCCAGGAAAACATTCCCATTAATAAATAATCCCTAGAGACAAGGAGAAAATCTCCTCTTTCAGAGCAAAGCTCTATCACAGAATGACACTTGTCAAATTCTGGTCTCAAAGGAATAAAATTCCTTAGAAAGAGCTTAGCTCTGTAATATTCCATCAAAAAGAAAATTTTGAAAAGAAATTTAAAATTAAAATTTCTGGAATCTTGAAAATCCATGAAAACTTATAAAAAAAAATTCTTCGTTTTTCAGATCTAAAAGATCTACATTTGATTCAAGAGCAAAGCTCTGTTCATGGGTTAAAACCCATGAACAAGATCTCTGTAGATCTATAAGTTTTTTAGAGCAAAGCTTTGTTTATGAAACCCCAATGGGGATTTCTTTAGATCAAAAGATCTGTGAGAGCAAAGCTCTATTGGTTAATTAAAATTAATTTCACTTGAGAATAATTTTACCTAAAATTTTCTAACTTGGAAAATGATAGCAAAGCTCTAAAGTTCTGGAAACGAGAGCAAAGCTCTGGAGTTCTAAGCAAGAGAAAAGCTCTGGAAATCAAAATCTTGAAATGATAAGATTTTTCTAAGGGCCAGAGGTCCTATTTATAAGGCGCTTGCGCCCCTTGAGCTCACCCCTTGATCCAACGGTCAGGGGGTTGCCACCGCTGCACTCACGTGCGCGCCACGTGAGCGCAACGGTGGGGGGCATTTGTTTCGCCCAATCAGAGCAAAGCTCTGTTAAAATTCAAAATTCAAAATTTTGAAACAACGCTTCGAGTCTCGGGCGCAACGCGCCACGTTTCAGGCGCTAATACGTCAGCGCAGCGCCCAAGAAGGCGTGCTCAATCAGAGCAAAGCTCTGTTTAAAGGAAGCAACGCTTCAGTTGCGCATGCGCTGCGCTGCGCGACACGTGTCAGCGCAGATGCGCTGGCGCAGTTGCGCTGCGCCGTGCGCTGCGCGACACGTGTCAGCGCAGTTGCGCTGCGCAACACGTGTCAGCGCAAATGCGCTAGTGCGCTAGCGCAGTTGCGCTGCGCTGTGCGCTGCGCGGCACGTGTCAGCGCAGTTGCGCTGCGCTGTGCGCTGCGCGACACGTGTCACGCGCTGGGGAATCTGGGCCAAACTGAATTAAGATTTTAAAGAAATCTTTCTGTTCTTATTAAAACAAGAAGATTTTCTTCTGTGAAACAGAAGCCCTTGGATCAAAGATCCAACAGTGGGAAAATTCCCCAAATCACTCAGAGAAGGATTTGTTTAACAAATCTAACTAATTTATGGGCACTATAAAAAGGACCCTAGACCTCAATTCAAAGGCATCAACATTCCTTAAAAAAAAAGGTCAAGAGCTTCAAACAGAGAGAACTCTGAGAAAATTCCAAGGAAAAGGTAAAGAACCTTCATAAAATAGAAGAAATTTCTTCTAATAGATCATTGATCTAAAAACAAGATCAATGATCTTTATATAAAAAAACAGTGCTTTGCACTTCTTATGAACCTCTGGTTCTTTAAAATAAGAAAACAATAAAAATAAAAATAGTGCTTTGCACTAAAAATAAAAATAGTGCTTTGCACTTTTATGAACTCCTGGTTCTTGAAACAAAAAAAAGAAAAATTATCTTTCTTTGATCTAATCAAGAAATTAAATAGTGCTTTGCACTTCTGTTCTTGAATCTAAAAGATTCTTAGTGCTCTGCACTTACAAACTGCGTTAGAACTTTGCTCTTTGGAATTGGCGCAACTCACCAGAGCGCGCCACGTGTCAGCAACGCAACAGCGCAGGGCACTTGTGCAGCGCACTGTGCTATTGTGCTTGCGCTCACCAGAGCGCGCCACGTGTCAGCAGTGCAACAGCGCAGCGCACTTGCGCTCGCCAGAGCATGACACGTGTCCTCACCACAAGCGCTTGCGCTCAGTGACTGGCGCAAAGCGCCTGACAAATGCAGTGCATTTCACTTCTTGAAGGGCCAAGCCCAATTAAAAAAGGCCTAACATACCAAATTAAATGCAATGCATTATTTTAAAGAAGGGCAGAGTCCAGACAGATGCTCTGCATCATTTATAAAGGGACATAGCCCAAATCAGAAAGGCCTAGCAGGCCAAAATAAAATGCAGTGCATTATTAAATAGGGGCAAAGCCCCAGCACAGGCCTAATAGGCCAAAGATAAAAATGTTGAATATTCTCAACTGGACTTAGCCCAATCATGGCCGTAAGTCCTCAAATTAAATTGACTGAGCAAGACTGCTCTCCTAAATCAGTCCATATCTGGTTCAAGGGTACATCTCTGAGCTCCTCTGACACCTGTCGTTGTAATCCTTCAACGACGTCGGAGAGGTGACGAGTCCTGACGACCACATACATTAATATGGACTGCGGGGTCCTTAAACTCGTGGACCGAAACGTCCTTTAACTAATATTGGACCGAAACATTTCTAAACTAATATCGGACTGAAACGTCCCTAAACTAATAATGGACCACCACGTCCCCAAACTGGCGATGGACCACCACGTCCTTAAACTGGTGATAGACCACCACGTCCCTAAACTGGCACAATAGAGCCCAAATGCTCTTTTGTCGGATCTAAACGGTCCCGTTAAGTTGATCTTAGTCTCAAACTGGACTAACGTATCCTTAACAAACGTTTGAGTCGATCTTAGCCCCAAACATGGCTAACGTATCCTTAGACATGTAAATGAATGATAAAACTCCAAATCAATTTTGGTTCAAGGGTACATCTCTGAACTCCTCTGACATCCGTCGTTGTAATCCCTCAACGACGTCAGAGAGGTGACGAGTCCCGACGACCATATATTAAATGAATCACTACATTAAGTTGATCTTAGTCTAAAACAGGACTAATATATCCTTAACAAACGTTTAAGTTGATCTTAGTCGCAACGCGACTAATACATCCTTAAACTAAAAACACCAAACCCAAATCTAAGTAAATACGGATTTGGACTAATCCATGTCTTACGGGCGACGGTATTACTCAGTCTCCGTATACAATCCACGGGCAACCACAAACAAAACAAACACACACGACACGAAGTGAAATTCTGGAGCAGGAGAAAGTTGTTGCCGCGATGCGGTAGCGTAATTAACTGCAGGGGCTTGCGCCTGCAGGGAAGAGCATCCCCACAATCAAAAACCCCTCACCCTGAGGGGGAATCTGACGAAGTCTGCTACATCGGCCGTATCCGTCTAAACCTCCGATACACGGTGCCATAAATCAACTTGGCATCTTCGGAGAGGTAGACGGATAAAACCATATAGCATCTTCCCTGAATCTCAGGCAAGACGCCCAAGTCTGCGCCGCCTTTCGGAGGGAAACAAAGCCATTGATCTTCTATTTTCTGCACGGAGCAAGACACCAAATCTAAGTACCTCAAATCCACAGGCAACCATAACAAACCGCGATTCTTTCGCGAACACGACACACGAAGTGTAGAGTGGAAAGAGGAAAAGGTCCCACCCGGCGTGCCAGAATCTGTTTACCGCCGAACACAGAGACGCGACCGCGCAGGTTCGTCTTGCCTAAAATTCGGGGCAGATGCTATTTGGTGCTATCCGTCCACCTCTCCGAAGATGCCAAGTTGATTTATGGCACCATGTATCGAAGGTTTAAACGGATGCGGCCGATGTAGCAGACTTCGTCAGATTCCCCCTCGTTTGAGGGGTTTTTGATTGTGGGGACGCTCTTCCCTGCAGTCGCAAGCCCCTGCAGTTAATTACGCTACCGCATCGCGGTAACAACTTTCTCCTTCTCCAGATGGTCACTTCGTGTCGTGGGTGTTTGTTTTGTTTTTGGTTGCCCGTGGATTGTATACGGAGACTAATTTATGTCGTCGCCCATAGGGCATGGACTAGTCCAAATCCGTATCTTCTTAGATTTGGGTTTTGGTTTGGGTTTAAGGATACGTTAGTCTCATTTGAGACTAAGATCAACTTAAACATTTGTTAAGGATACGTTAGTCTAATTTTAGACTAAGATCAACTTAACGGGATTGTTTAGATCCAACAACAGAGCATTTGGACTCTATTGTTTAGTTTAGGGACATTGCGGTCGATTACCAGTTTAAGGACATGGTGGTCCAAGTTAAGGAAATCATAGTCCATGGGTTTAAAGGGACCCCACAGTCCGAGGTTAAGGACATCATAGTCCGTGGGTTTAAGGACCCCACAGTCCAGGTTAAGGACATCGTAGTCCGTGAGTTTAAGGACCCCACAGTCCAGTTTAAAGATGTCATAGTCTATGGAATGTATGGTTGTCGGGACCCGTCACCTCTCTGAAGACGTTGAGGGATTACAACGACATATATCAGAGGGGTTCAGAGATGTACCTTTGAACCAAAGTTGATTGGGAGATATATAGTCCAATTTGAGACTAAGGTCTGTTAGAAGGTTTATGAGCATATGGGCTCAGTTGATATGAGTTGAGGACTTACGGCCAATCTTGGGCTAAGTCCAATAAATGTTTAACATTTTATTGTTATGGCTATTGAGCCTTTATTTGGGCTTGGCCCTTTTAATAATGCAGAGTATCGGATCCTGACATTTTTTGTCTTGTATTGAATGCATAGCATTCATCAGAACAATGTGTGTTCTGACAGTGCGCCACGTGGCGCGCCGGGCGCTTTGCGCCAATCAAAGAGCTCATTGCGCTTCTGTCAGGTAGCACCCACGAAGAGGACACGTGTCGCGCTTAGCGCTAAGCGCCAGTTCATTAGCGCATTGCGCTTTCAATTTGTGAGCGTGTTGCGCTAGTTTAATGGCGCACCAGTGAGTGACACGTGGCGCGCTTGGCGCTAAGCGCCAGCCCATGAGCGCAGTGCGCTGTTTCAGAAGCGCAAAGCGCAAGTTGTATCTGTGATTGACACGTGGCACGTTTTGGCGCTGAACGCCGGTCCAAGGAGCGCAAAAGCGCAATTCATGAGTGCAAGGCACTTTTCAATAGTGCAGAGCGCACTTGATCACATTTATGATCAGAGAACAAGTTTATGTTCTTTTTAAAGGAGGCTTTGCCTCAAGATTAAAGAACAAAAGTTCTTGTTTTATAAAAGGGCTCTGCCTTTGTAGATCAAGGATCTGTGAATGAAGTAAATACTTCTTTTATTTTTTTATGATTAGATCTTTTGATCCTTTTCTTTTAATCAAAGACCTTGGTCTTTTGTAGATCTATGATCTTTTTAGAAGATAGTTCTTTCTTTTATGAGATGGTTTCATCTCTGTTGTTCAAGAACTAGTTCTTTACCTTGAAGATGAGAAATGATCTTCTTTTTTCTAAGAGCTTGCTCTTCTTTCTCTTTGAGTTTTTCTCAAAATTTGCAGAGGGTTTTCTCTATATCAGACTTGAGGTCTTGGGGCCTTTATATAGGGCAAATTGATTTGTTGAATCAGTTTTAAAATATCTTTCTCTGATTGATTTGGGAATATTTCCCCACCGTTGGATCTTTGATCCTAGGGCTTCTGTTTTACAGAAGGCAATCTTCTTGTTTTTAACAAGATTGAGAAAATCTTTCCATAATAGAATTCATTGTCTTTGGTAATTTTTATTTACCATTGGATCATTGATCCAACGGTGCTCTGATTTACAGAGTAAAATCTTGTCATTTGGAAAGATTTAGAGGAATCTTTCCTTAACAGAATTTAATTCTGATTAATTAATTATTTATCATTATTATTAGATCTTTGATCTGACGGTTGGGGAGCTCTTAGGTTCCAGCGCTGGCGCACCCGTGCTTTGCACGTAGTGCGCTGCTTAAAAGGCAGCGCACACGTGTATAACACGTGGTGCGCTAGCGCACACGTGTATAACACGTGGTGCGCTGCTTGTAGCGCAGCGCACCTAGCGCTAGCGCACACGTGCTTTGCACGTGGTGCGCTGTTTAGGGCGCAGTGCACTTAGTGCTGCATCTGAAGCGTTGCTTCACAATATTTTAACTTTTGGTTTTGAGGCATTTGTTACATTCTTTGCACGTGGAGTTTTTCCCTTCATTTTTTATTTTATTATTATTATTTATTTTATTATTATTATTTATAAGGGAGCAGGTTGTGAGCCAAAATTTTGGCGGGAACAATGAATTGATAAAATATCTAAGAAAAAGACAAGAATGAGAGATGAGTCATGTCTTCTCAATACTTCTCCAAGCATCCAAAACCATGACTCATTCTCCACTTCTTTTCTTTTCTCAAAATATAAATCATTTCATTATTCTTTTCTCTTGTGTGATTCTCGTACACCCATATTGTATGTATCATCAACCATGATACTTAATGTAAATACATATATTAATATATATCATACACACACACACACACACACACACACATATATATATATATGTATTTGTAGAGAAGAAAATCTTTAGTGAGCAATAATATTAGTTAATATATAAATATATCAAATATAAATATATATATCAAATTATTAAATCAACACTTGATTCAATAATCCGGTTATATAATATAT
This sequence comes from Agapanthus africanus, assembly GCA_030015575.1. Taxonomy (NCBI): domain Eukaryota; kingdom Viridiplantae; phylum Streptophyta; class Magnoliopsida; order Asparagales; family Amaryllidaceae; genus Agapanthus; species Agapanthus africanus. Next base: position 534,136,439 of record JASDDO010000010.1, read on the forward strand.
AACCGACTAATATCATTCTTATATATGTATATCAAATTATTAAATCAACACTTGATTCAATAATCCGGTTATATCACATATAACTGACTAATATTCAATATTAAATCAACACTTGATTCAATAATCCGGTCATATCATATATAATCGGCTAATATCAAATATATATACATAAAACAAATCATTGAATCAACACTTGATTCAATAATCTGGTTATATCACATATAACCTAATCGATATCAAATATCGCGAGATTAGAATACGGTATCATATACTTGTATTTAATCAAGCTCCGCACATATCTCTATATGTGCCCTACTTCGTTTCGCTTGAGCTAGGAAACCTCTGTGTGGGACTCTAAAGACTCGTCAATATGCCAGCAGTAGGTAATGATCACATCAGATACCCATAAGCAGTCAGCGGTACTAGCTGGACATAACGGCTATCTAGGTATTGAACGAATAAAAGATCAACAAGCAAACTTGCCCAAACTCCCGTAAAACCTATAAGCAACACTTACTGTACAGTCCGGTCTTTTCGTCTGATATGTCGCATATCAAGTCTGGGGGTGGAATCGTCAGGCCTCAGTAACTTGATAAGTCATGCCGATGTGTGTCCTATAACCGTTCGAGAAACTACTGATAACACCTACCAGTAAATCTCATTAGCCCTGGCCAGGGACTTGCTATTATAGCCAATCAAGCATAGCGCAACATCAACTCGCAATACCGGGAGAGACGAAACCCCTCCTATCGCTCATTGCCTCCATGTGACTCGGGACTGTATCCAAAATCCACCTGTTTGCACGACTCATTTGAGCCGTCGTAGGGAGGAAATCAAAGCAAAGTGGGAACTACACAAGACTCTATAACAATCTCAGGTCTACAGACTAATCTGTACAAGTGTAACCAGAGAACTATTATCTGACGATAAGTATGGTACCATCTAGGAGTTCTCGGCGAGTCATGTTCAGTGTACCCTTTCACTAATGAGCACCTATGCACAATTTTTGATGTCAAACACCAATGGTTGTGGGATCAGTTATCGCCCCATACAGAATCAAGAAATGTACACACTAGTCTACTCTAGAATATCAATGCCCTGTCTCGATACTCTCTCGACTAGGAACTGTTAAAGGATGTGCTTATGGACTACACAAGCCCCGCTAATATGATCTGCATCATAGTCCTTGTAGTCAAGCCTATATCCTAAGCGCTTTATCAACATGTATTAGAGAGACAATTTATAAATATAAGTGTACATGTTAAGATAAAGAGCAACCAGATAGCATACTATCATGTCGAACAAGAAAGTCCTCTCTATATATGTCCAAGCATCCACTATAATATACAATAATGACCTCTAGGGCATACATATTCCTAACAATCTTCCACTTGCACTAAGGCCAGTTGTAGTATTTCATACCCAACATCCCAAAAAGTCTCTCAAACTGCGTCTGGGGAAGAGCCTTCGTGAGTAGATCCGCAGTGTTGTCCTTCGTATCAACTCTCTTGATCTCGATCTCCCGACGATCAACTATCTCCCAGATCAAGTGATACTGCCTCAGAATATGTCTGGATCGCTGATGAGACCGGGGTTCCTTGGCCAAAGCCATAGCTCCATTGTTATTACAATACAAAATTATTGGATCCTCAATGGATGGAATCACACCAAGTTCAGCAATGAACTTCTTAATCTAGACAGCCTCTTTGGTAGTATCGTTGGTAGCGATGTATTCAGCCTCCATCGTCGAGTCTGCAACGGTATCTTTTTTGGAACTCTTCCAACATACCGCCCCTCCATTGAGGGTGAAGACAAAACCCGAGACCAACTTGTTGTCGTCCTTATCACTCTGGAAGCTCGAATCGGTAAAAGACCCCATTTGGAATTCTCTGTTACCATACACCAAGAACATTTCTTTAGTCCTTCTCAAGTACTTAAGAATGTTCTTCATAGCTGTCCAGTGCTTCTCCGATTGATACCTACTTACCACACTAAGTGCGTAAACTACATCCAGTCTAGTGCATAATATCGCATACATGATAGAACCAACTGTAGAAGCATAGGATATCATTTGCATGTGAGCCATTTCCAAATCAGTCTTGGGAGACATCTCTTTGGAGAGAGTGATTCCTAAACAAGCGGGTAAATTACCATGCTTAGAATCTTCCATACTAAAACTCTTTAGTATGGTGTCTATGTACCTGAATTGGGACAATCCCAACATCATAGATCTTAATCCCCAGGATGTAGGAGGTATCACCCAGATCTTTCATGGAGAACTTATGTGATAGGAAGAGTTTGACCGAGTGCAGTATAGGAACATCATTTCCTATCAAGAGTATGTCATCCATGTACAATACGAGGAAGATAACCTTACTCTCTACAACCCTTTTATATATACAAGGTTCATCTACGTTTTTGATAAGGTCAAACTCTTTGACTGCCACATCAAAACAAATGTTCCAGCTCTGCGATACCTGCTTTAATCCGTAGATCGATTTAAGCAGCTTGCACACCTTTCCGCTGCTCCCACTGTCTACGAAGCCCTCTGGCTGTGTCATGTACACGCTCTCTTCTAAATCACCATTTAGAAAAGTGGTCTTGGTGTCCATCTGCCAGATTTCATAGTCATGGTATGCAGCAATGGCAAGTAGGATCCTGATGGACTTAAGCATAGCCACTGGAGAAAAGGTTTCATCATAATCGACACCTGGTCATTGACGGAAACCTTTTGCTACAAGTCTTGCTTTGAAGGTCTCAACCTTTCCATTTACACCAATTTTTTTTCTTAAAGATCCACTTCCTCCCAAAGGGTTTTACCCCTTCAGGAGCAACTTCCAAAGTCCATACTTTGTTGGTGTACATATATTCCATCTCAGATCGCATAGCATCCAACCATTTCACAGAGTCTCCACTTGTGATGGCATGCTCGAAACTAGTTGGGTCATTATCTTCCATGATGCAATCCTCACGTCCACCGTCTACGAGAAAACCGTAGTATCTCTCAGGTGGATGAGAAACCCTACTAGATCTGCGGAGTGGCTGAGGTTCGTCAGGGACTATTGAATCCTCCGGTTTTACTAAATCATCAATTGTAGTTTGTGTATCTGGAACTTCTTCCAGCTCTACCTCATTACCACTAATTTCTTTCAGAAGAAATTCCTTTTCTAAAAAGGCGTTGCGAAACAAACACTCTTTGTTCCTCCGTGTGGTAGAAGATATACCCTCAAAAAACTTGCACATAACAGACCTTGCCTCGAGTTTGTCCGGATTTTAGTTTTTGACATAAGTCGGACAACCCCATATCTTACTGAAATTAATACATGGTCTCTTCCCCTCCCATATCTCATATAGAGTGGTAGGCGCAGATTTGGTAGGAACCCTATTCAATAGGTATGCAGCTGTCTCAAGTGTATAACCCCAAAAGGAAATAGGTAACTTAGCAATACTCATCATAGAGCGTACCATATCTAATAGGGTGCGATTCCTCCGCTCCGATACTCCATTGTGTTGTGGTGTATACGGAGGAGTAAGCTGAGAAAGAATCCCATTCTCTTTTAGATAATCTCGGAATTCCGTGCTTAAGTATTCACCTCCTCGATCAGATCGAAGGATTTTAATACTTTTACCCGTCTGTTCTCTACTTCATACTTATATTCCTTGAATTTCTCAAAAACTTCAGATTTGTGTTTTAACAGGATCACATGTCCGAATCTTGAGAGATCATCGGTGAATGTAATGAAGTACGAGAAACCATTCCTGGCATGTGTAGACATAGGACCGCATACATCACTATGTATCAGTCCCAAGAGTTCAGTAGCTCTTTTTCCGTGTCCCGTAAACGGAGTTTTGGTCATCTTGCCTTTGAGACATGACTGATAAGTTTCATAAGATGTAAATTCGAACGGATTCAAATATCTATTTTTATGCAACTTAGCTTGTCTGGTCGCATTGATATGACTAAGTCTATAATGCCACAAGAAGGTTTCGTTCATTTCTGAACTTTTCCTCTTGTATGTGTTCTATATATTTTGAACTGTATTTTGATTTAGAACGTATATAACGTTACACAATGCACCAAACCCAATCAACACTTGATTTAGGAAAATGTTCATAACATTATCCTCTAATGCAAAGTTATATCCTTCTTTATGTAATAAACGGATATGATATTGCACATTATCGTCGGTACGTAATAACAGTCGTTCAAAATCAATGTATTACTATTTGGTAATACGAGGTGATATTCGCCGACAGTTTCGGCAGCAACAATTGCGCCGTTCCCTACTCTGAGAGACATATCACCCTTTCTCAGTTCTCTACTTCTTCTTAACCCTTATAACATATTACAAATATGGGATCCTGATCTGGTATCCAATACTCAGAACGTAGAGCAGATCAAGAAACAGTTCTCAATAACTAACACACCCGAAGAAGATGCATCAATATGCTCTTTCTTCGTTCGGGTTGCATGGGAATCCTTGCATTCTCCTATACCTTGCTCAGACTTATGACAGTCATAAGATAGAGCGGAACCAACGTTCCCCAACCCAGTATAATAAGCGGGTTCAGTCAATACATCCATATTATTATCTTGATTAAGGTATGTCATGGTCGCTACCTAGAGAGAGAGAGAGAGAGAAGAAAACACTTTAGTGTGCGCTCTTGCAAGATTAGATTGGTTATTATCTTATCTAATCAGGATGGCTCCCACTTTTTTTATCAAATCTTCCTTCAAACCCTAAAAAGTAAGATTAGCCGGGATTAGTTACACTCTACAAGTTTGCCAATCGGTCAGCCAGGCAGATATTGGTACTCTTAGGGAGTTTCCACGTGCTTTCACATGGAACTAATTAAATAATCTCGTTTCCTCAGGGGCATAAACCCATTAACACCTTTCTTAGACACCTACTGGATCAGCTAATTGTAAAGTGAAAAACTCTCTTAGGAGTAACACTTACTCGTAGTGGGTATCGGGATCCAACTATCATATAGAAGGTATGCAATCTCATTGCAAATTTCAACACTTGAAATTCCCGATATCAATTTTTGCCCCATACGGTTTATGACCTTGACAAGGTCAACAAAATATAAACCGCAAGTCAAGTTCAACCAGTCATTTCGTGATTGAATTAAACCCACCCGCACGACCCTTGATAAAGTCAACAAGGCCGTACGACTACCCTAATCCAATCATATCATATACAACAGATAAGCACTAATCAGCTACCGCACACTACGCCTTGACAAGGTCAACAAACACAGCACGAATACTAAATAGCACTTATCTGAAATGACGGAAGGCTACGACTGGTTTTGAAGAAAACCTTTAGCGTAATGAACTTGATATCGTTGTAGAATCTAGCGATTTGAAAATGAGTGGTTTAAGCTCCGTTTTAAAATCGAGTAGTTTTCAAAACAAACCGAGTGGGTTGTAGCATATGGTAGTTTTGCTAAAGAGGTCATTCTCGGTGAAGGGATCTAGGCTCTTTCCTCATCGAATGAGCTGCTGGATATTCATAATGGAATACCGCTATGCAAAGTAAGAACTAGAGCTACCTTTTTGAAAAATTTGATTCTACAACATTTTTAGGTTTCTTTTCTTTTCATTAATCTCATTAATAACTTCCCATCATTTATGTTTCCTAAATATCACAGAAGAAACGGCACATATATGCATCTGCATTCGCCACAGGGACCCGGGTCTTCATCGTAAGGTTACTTGACTTATGACAGGGCGGGGTCAGGACCAGCACGGATGCAAAACATATATAGTGTCTACTAGTATATCATATATATAAGTAGCATCCGTTTCACGCAGTTATATGATCACATCATCGCACAGAATCAGCAGAAGCAAACATATGAAATATAGGATATACTAGGAGGCCCGTATTTTAAATTAAGCCAGTATTGAAAAACACGGATTCCACGGTCGTGTTGAATAGCCAAACCCACATACCTAAACCCCTATGAGAGCGGCAAGAAACTCTGTCAATTCTAGAGTTAGGCAACCCGGTCTCAACTCCTCGAGATGGCCTCCCACTGGACTCTAGAATCCGGTTACTTGTGCTCCCCGTCTTGGGTCTATCCTAATACGGAAAAGTAAATAATATACATCAATGGAGACAACAATCTCAACCCGGAAGCGTCCCAATAAAAGAATATTACATACATAATTTTTACATGAATGAAAATTAAAAATTCTCATCTCACGCAAAACCCCCGGCTTTTCAATCACGACGATCCAATATAACATATCAACCAGCAACATAATAATATCACATGTCATCAACGTAAGTAAATATACGTATCCTTAATGTCGTTGACGTATCGCAACGAGATCGGAGATACATCCACATATTACACGTACGGTCGCAGAAAATAAATGAAAACTACAATAATTAGAATCCGCATCATTTTCAGACATTATAAACCCATATTATCACATATTCCGGATTTCATGTCTAACACTATAAACCTTGCATTTAAGTCTCGAATTGAAACCACTTTTCAAAAATAAGTCGAGTAATTCAACAAGATTCCCGATAAAATGATCGAATAATCGTCGGGAACTTTAGTAGATGGCCACACCCCCGATGCCGTCAACGAAGTGCACTTGGGCGAAACACCGTGGCCGTGAGCACTAAAGTGGATGCTTTTGGCCATGGGGTTCTCCTATAGTCACTTGGTCAGGGCTATGGGGTGTGGCTGTCTAGTAGTGTCTCATGGTGAGTGTTCGCGTACATATACGAGATTGCGATGGAGTTTTGATCCGAATCGAAACTCCGTGGCAATCCATCAAACGAAACTAAAACGCGAGATTTACAAATTGCTAACTAGCTTTCACAAAACTAATCAATGTGGATTCTAAAAATTGTATCATATAACCAAACTATCTAGACGATATTAAACATTTTGATCGATATTTCGAACAATACCAATTCACAGAGGCCTCAACAACTTGAGCCTCACTAAAAATACCCAGAAAGCCCAAAATGACATAATGGAGCAGCGGAAAAAATACGAGTCCTAAACTCTCTAAGTTAGCGGTGGAACCGCGGCTCAACTATGGGTTATACAGCGGTTCCGCGTCCATTTGGTTGAGATAGGCCCTCGTACTTCTTGGGGATCCATACAATTACCTGCATTATTTTCTGAATATTTTTAATTTGGAAAATATCAACGTTTGAAAAGTTGGATAGAAACTTGTATGTAACGGGTTTTAAAACTTCGATCGAACACTTTAACGTCGTCTAGATTTTACCTAAGTCTCTAGCTTGGCTCTGATACCATGAAAGTATGTCTTATCACCCTCTACTAGATTTAAAGGACATCAAGTATACAATTTTAAAATTTAGAGGTCTAAAACATACTAACCTAGAATCTAACTAGAGAGTTATGGTTTCAATGTAAGCAAAAGATTTCTAAACTAAGTGAAGTGGGTTTACAACCTTTGTAGACCAAGTCCTTCACTTCTAAAGCTCCAAGTAGTAGTCCCTAGAACTATTCTTTGACTCCACTTGAGAAAGGATCAAGCTTGCACCAAGTCTTCGATGTCGAATATGATCCACCTTGAAGTCTCTCTAACTCAAGCCCAATCTTCACTAATCAAAGTATTAGCGAAGCAAACAACCTAAACTAATGGGATAGATTAGTGTAGGTTGATAAAGTAGGAATTTTGCTCACTTAGAAATTCTTTTCTCTTCTCTTTTTCCAACTCAAGAAAAACCCTAGAGAAGGAAGAAGATGAACTTGGTGTGTGAGTGAATGAATGAGAGAATGAACCATCACACCTTGAGATAAGGATGATATATGAATTGATAAAATATCTAAGAAAAAGACAAGAATGAGAGATGGGTCATGTCTTCTCAATGCTTCTCCAAGCATCCAAACCCATGACTCATTCTCCACTTCTTTTCTTTTCTCAAAATATAAATCATTTCATTATTCTTTTCTCTTGTGTGATTCTCATACACCGATGTTCTATATATCATCAACCATGGTACTTAATGTAAATACATATATTAATATATATCATATATATAGATATATATATATAAATGTATTTGTAGAGAAGAAAATCTTTAGTGAGCAATAATATTAGTTAATATATAAAAATATCATATATATATATATATATATCAAATTACTAAATCAACACTTGATTCAATGATCCGGTTATATCATATATAACCGAATAATATTATTTATATATATGTATATCAAATTATTAAATCAACACCTGATTCAATAATCCGGTTATATCACATATAACCGACTAATAGTCAATATTCGATATTAAATCAACACTTGATTCAATAATCCGGTCATATCATATATAACCGGCCAATATCAAATTTATATACATAAAACAAATCAATGAATCAACACTTAATTCAATAATCTGGTTATATCACATATAACCTAACCGATATCAAATATCGCGAGATTAGAATACAGTATCGCATACCCGTATTTAATCAAGCTTCGCACATATCTCCATATGTGGCCTACTTCATTTCGCTTGAGCTATAAAACCTCTGTGTAGGACTCTAAAGACTCGTCAATATGCCAGCAGTAGGTAATTGTAACAACCTAGTTCATTTATACCAATTCCAGTTCCCGTATTCTCTTAATTGTGTTATTTTCTTGATTTATCGTGTTTTGGGTACGAATGGTATTTTACATTTTACATTGCATTCGACCCGACCCGCTTGCTTGAACTTGTTTGATTCATGTTTATAAATTACCCTGACTTATTACATAGACACGTGCATCTCATGTATACTACATACTGGCATTTTACCTGGTATTGCACCTTTTACCATATAACATTTTAGGTCATGTAAAATAGTTTAAAATTGCATATCATAGCCTGCACGATACCCCTAATCCCATTGTAGCATCCGCGCATCTTGTTCTCGTCCCGTTCAGTGAAACAGACGTGTTTGGATGGCTACGCGCACGTACGTGCATCCATTCTTGGGGGTATGCATTTTCATTAACTGAGCATTCATTTTGAGATTTGGAAGTCGCATATATTTTTCGTATTTTAAATCTGAATTTTTAGATCCGACCCGGACGCGTTTTGGAATACTTTTGTATCCCGCTAAAATTCTAATTATTTAAAATTATTAAAGTTCATTTAAAATTTATTTTGACAGCTAATAAGATTTTCGATAACTATTAAAATCTTTTTTTTAAAAAAATTAAAATCTTTTCCTAACTAACCCCCAGCCTCTCTCCTCACTTGCCCGGCCCCACTCCCTTCTCGCTCTCTTTTCTCTCTTCCTTTCTTTCTTCTTTCTTTCTTTCTCTCCTTCTCTCTCTTTCTCAAGATACCAATTTTCTTTCTCCTTACTGTTCCTTCCCCTCTCTTTCTCACCTCTCGATCTCGCTCTCTCTCTATCTCTCTCCTCTCGCATTCTCTCGCTCTCAGCCCTCCCTCTCTGTCTCTCTCATTCACTCACTCTTCCTTTACTTATATATAAAATTCTTTTTATATATATTATTTTAAAAACCCTATAATTTCACATATCTCTCTCTCTTCTTCTTCTTCCTCCTTTATTTTTCTCCCGCCTTCGTCTTCCTTCTTCGTGGCCGCGCTCGAACCCACGCCCCTGACCCCGCCGACGTCCGTTTTCGTCGCCATCGACCTCCACGTCGCCGCCAACACCGCCTCCACCTCCTTCTCTTCTTCCTCCTTCCCCACTCTCCTTTCCCGACATGGATGCTTCGCCTGCGACCCACGCCACGCGTTGCGCTCGTCCGTCGCCGCCTAACCCACGTCGTCAACCTCGCCTCCACTGTCTCCTCTCCTCCCCCCTCTCATCCTTCCATGAGAACCCAAGAACCCGGACGACCTAACCCTGCGACTCCAGCGACCCTAGCCTCGATGTCACCTTCACCTTATTGCCGACCACCTCGTCGTCGCCCTCACACCATCTCTGCCACCTTCTTTCCTCTTCTCCTCCCTTCTTCTTCCTCTTCCCCGAGACCACCCTCATCTCCCAAAACCCATGACTTCTTCTCCTTCCTCTAACCTCGACCCCGATCTCCATCTCGCCCGCAACCACTTCATCACGATCTTGTCTCCATCTCTACCTTCATCCTCTCCATCAACCACCGACACCACCAACTCCTTCTTCTTCCCATCGACTTCAACCCGACACCGAACAGCCATCGTCGCTTCATCCGAACCCCATCGCCAGCAAACCTTAAACCCCATCACCATCTTCTCATTACCGCAACCATCTCCTTCCCTCACCTAAATCCACCATCGGCAAAACCCCAGAACACCAACTGAGATCATCTCCCCTCTTGGCCGATTGACAACAACAAACCCTTGACATTCGACAGCCCATTCGACGCGACTTCGAGGCGAGAACCGAGGCTCCAATGTGTGGCCTGCATTTACGTGAACGAAGTGATCATTTCTCTGCCTCTAGATCTCCTTTCCGTCAATGTTCGTGTGTGCGTGCAAAGTGTTCAACGAAATGCCCCAATGGAGATTTTCCGTCGTTTTCTCGCATTCTTGCTGCTTGCCGTGCATCTGTGGATCACCGAGGCAAGTAAAACTTGCTACATGCTATTCATAATATTTTATACTTATTTAAATGCATATTAAACCTGTAGATTAAATCTAATGCCACATGTTCCATTTTAATATTTCGATATTCCATTATATCATTTTAGATTTAGAACTTGAAACATATCATGTTTCATATTAGATTACGATACACGGTACCCATATCCATATTTGAATCACATAATGATTATTTGTATAGCCCATAGTACCCTTTTAATAGCTTATAACCTTTCGGACACCGTTTGCATCCATTTAGCCTATTATATATACAATTGCATCCCTAGATCATTTAATACATAATAATGAGATTTTAAAATTCCATATTTGATAAAGTGTATTTTAATTAATGTCGGAACTATAACCTTAACGCAAATCGATAACTGTGCATCCATATGCTTTAACCTGTACCTTTTTTGCATACCACATCACAATGTTCTATTTTTTATTGTTCCATTAGTACCCCATACTTTTTTGTATACACATGCTTATTTTAGTTTGATTATGAGCACCCATGTGACATTTTGTGCACCCCCGACATGACTTGATATACCATTACTTGACACGACATGATACCTGTGCACTTCTTGACTTGATTGATACTTGTTCACTACCTGACTTGGCCTGATGTAACATAGCTTGACCTGTTACCTGATCTTGTTACTAATGCCAACAACCTTGACATGTTGTCCCTACGGATATTTTCCTGTTGTCTATCCAGACAAACCTGTGCCTACTTGATCCTGTGTTGGTATTAGCTCCAGATTTATTAATACCTGACTTGAACACATAACTTGGGGGTATGGGGAAATCAATGATGAAACCTGACTTGTAACTCGACAGTTCAATACCTTTACTGATCAGTCTTACGGGCTAGGCCAGCCCCGGGGTGATATTGCTGACATCACTCATCATTACATACTACCCTTTTACTACCTTGCGGCACGTCTCGGATTCAGCCCGAGAATCTTAGACCGTGGTCCCGGGCACGCACGGGATACTATTGAGTTACATCGATGATTCATCAAATTGATTTCAAAGACTTGAGAATAGTTAACCCAATAGACCAGTCCAGATTACTCACTACACATTACCCTCACTGTCCTCATTTATATTACTATTATACATGTTTTACTGTTCATACACATACATGTATGTCTTGCTACCCCTGTTTATTTTATTGCTTGATATTATAACGAACTGACGTCTGGGTTTTGCATGGCCCAGATCCTCTACCTTTGTTGCAGACTGATCAGGAGTACTGTCGCTGTTAGACCGAGCGGTGAGGATCCTGTTGGTATCCAGTTTTACTTTCCAGGTGTTTTATCTATTGGATTTTTTGCTTCCGCATATTATATTATTTCTTGACTCATTTATTCTGGCATATGGACATGTACTAGATAGTTTGGTTTACTTTCCTGTTCTTGATATCTCTACAGCCGTAATGTGACTGTGAAAGGATTTTTCTAATCCACAGGTAGCATGGTTGGCTATGTCACGTGCCTATCTTAGCATACTCTGGGAAGCGGGAGTTTTTCAACGGTTTCGCGAAGTTCCTTAATTAAGTAACCTCTTTTCCCTGTGGGCGTAGCCCCGCTAACACCTTTCTAGACACCTACTTGGTTATAGCATTGATCGTTAAGTGAGAAAGTTCCCGAAGAGTAGCATATACTCACAGTAGGATCGAGATCCAAATATCATCGTGTGATAAAGCTGAAGGAATCCTACCAGAATCATCACACTCCAAATGGTATGCAGCACTAGCAAGTTTCAGTTTCTTTAGAAACTCCCGATGTGGATTTTTGCCCCATGCTCTTATGACCTTGACTTTGGCCAACAAATCATAAGTCACACGTCAAGTTCTACCCATCATTTTTCAGGTTAATTTGAACACACCCGTACCTACCCTTGACTTTGGCCAACAAGGCAGTACGACTGTCCCAAACCAACGCATCTATCTATGCTACATATGAATATTCAATAGCTACCAATCAATATGCATTGACTTTGGCCAACAAACACAGCTTGAATACTATTGACTATCCATATGAAATGACGGAGGGCTACAAATGGTTTTGGCGAAACCGTGAACGTAGTGAACTTGATATAATCGAAGGAACGTGATAGCTTTTAAAAAGAGTGGTTTAAGCTCCGCGTTTAAAAGTTATTTTGAAAAGAAAATCGAGAGGTTTTGAAATTGTTCCAACGATTTTACTTTGGTTTATTTTCTTGCATTAATTTAATGCGTCCCATCAATTAATCCTACCATTGCAGAAAACAACGAAAATATGACATACGCTTATGCCATCCGCATTCGCCACGGGGCCCCGTCATTACCCGTTAGGTTACTTAACTAACGACAGAGCGGAGGCTGGACTAGCGCGGATGCAAAACATAAGCAACGCCTACTAGATATCATATATAGATATATACATTCGTCAGATGCAATGATAGCCATTCCAGATCACAGATGAACACATTGGATATACTAGAAATCCGTGTTTCGTTCGAGCCTGCAACGAAAAACGGATTACACGGTCGTGATGAATAGCCAAACCCCACCCTAGACCCCTACGGGTGCGGCAAACTACCCGCCAAGTACCCGAAGTGAAGCAACCTCCCTCAACAACGTGAGTAGGCCACTCGGCACTTCGAGATACTCGGTAGTTTGTGCACCCCACCTTGGGTCTATCCTAGGAGCAAAAAACAGTAAAAGAAATAATATACAATGGCGGCTACAACCTCATCCCGGATGTGCGGCCATAAAATAATATTACATCAAATGAAAGATAAAGAAAACTCTCATCTCACAACCCCCGGCTATTCATCCGCGACAATCCAACGAGTTCATATACACAATCCAACAACATTACAGATCACAGATATGCACAACCCCCACTAATCGACGTATAGCGATTAGTTGGCGTTCAGTGCATATATCATATCACAAATATAACCCATTAGCTAAAGTCTACAGAACTTCGATAAAAAATACGGATTTGTAACTACCCCAAACACAACTTTGTTCTCTGGAAAATCTGGGCAGAAACAAAATACTTTAAAAATCCCAAAACAGAACACTGAGAAAACTGCAGCAAAGACGAGTCACGGCCGAGTCAAGTCGGTCGCGGATCCGCGGCAAGAAGCATGTTCTCGCCGCGGTTCCGCGGCGCGTTGACCGAGTCAGTGGCTCGTTTTTGCTTTGTGTTCCTACAAAACCCTGAGCCGATTTTTAAGATGTGTGGAATTATTTTTTGAACAGTTTTAAAAATCGGCAGAAACATGAGTTTTCGGACATGTTTTGCGATTTTTTCTCGGATCGAAATTCTAAATACTTTGCTAACATTCTAGATGTTGTTTAGATAGGCTCTGACACCACTGTAAGTCCACGTTGCCCTCCTCGGTCCTTACGGGGAGGCGGAAACGGTAAAAAACGATTTTTTTATGACAAGGCAACATGGACTAGAAATGAGGATCTTTGCTAAACAAAAATCTAGCAAACTAACTAGAAGTTTAACTACTATGTTAGAGGGTTATACCTAGGTCTTGAACTCCTTCTCTTCTTGCTCCTTGGGATGGTTTGAATGGCTCTTACCTCGTAGTCTCCTCTTTGTCGAAGAAGGATCCACCCGAAAGGTTCTACCTTGAGCTCCTACCTCAACCGAGAGGCAACTAAAGTGCTTGGCTTGCTAAACCTAGAAATCTAGAGTGAGTAGAGAAGAGTTTTGAGGGTTTTATCTCAATAGCTCATGGTTCTCAACACATGAGAGATGAGAGCTTTGAGAGAGGGGAAGAGGATGAGCTTTGGATGAGAGAGAGTGAGTAAGTGAGAATGAGCTTGACTTTTTACGACCATGCTCACAAAAGAAAGAATAATGATGATAATAATAATAGTTAAGAATTGTGATGATTAGTTTCAATGACCATTACCATTTCATGCATTTAATGCATTGTGTAAAGAACAACAAGTAAATAAAAGTCATAGAAATGAAATGATGATGGTCAACAAGTCCACAATGGTCAACCGGTCAACAAAGTCAACAAGTCAACAAAAGTCAAATGTTCAACTTAACCATGGCACAATAATCCTTAATTAATATTATTAATCATATTTCTTATTCTCATTAGGGTTTAGAAAAATTCAACGGTCAACAACCCCAATGAGAATCCTCTGCCTCTGCATCTGTCAACTGTGCATACACACCCGCACCCGTGTTTCGAGGAACACGAATACAATGAGATAAAACCAATCCCAAAACATATACTAGGATCTGGCTTAAACCAAAGCCCGCTAGTAATAACTACCCGGACACCAAACGTGCACAAGTGCGCGGATGTGAACGAACCCTGTCGCAAAACCATGCGACCTCTACTCTGTTTTGCCCAAAGGCGAATAGCTCTCTGTGTGGGACTCTAAAGACTCAACACTACGCTGGCAGTGGGTTTAACCACAGGCCGCAAGCAGTACTAGTTGTACGTAACGGTCCCTAGGTAGATGCCGATAAGAAGACCGATGAGGTGAACCCATCCGAACTCCTACTGAGCCTGAATGTGACAATCTCCGTACAGTCCGGTCTGTTCGTCTGAGAGTATCGCATGTCGGGCCTAGGGGGCGGTAAACGTCAGTCCCCTAATAGCGGTACAAGTCGTGTCGGAGTGTAGCCCAGAACACCCTGAGATAACACAGGAAACGCTACCAGTATATCTCGCTTGCCCTGGCCAGGGACTTTGTGTAATGGCTCTCCTAGAATCAGTGTGATATCAACCTCCAATACTGGGAGAGACGAATCCTATCTAACCATCTCTGCCTCCAAGAGCTTCGGGAATGCACCTAACTACTACCTATTTGCACGACTCATTTGAGCCGAAGTAGGGTAGTAATCTAAGAACAGTGGGAATACACTCGAGGCGAAGTGACAGTGTCAAGTCAACGGACTATGCTGTACTCATGTCACCTGGGAACTGATAACTGACGATAGGTATAATACCAAACCAATAGTTCCCAGTGAGTCCTGTCCAGTGTACTCGTAACCTAACGAGCATCTGCATACTATCTCCAGTACGATGTACTGATGGCTGTGGGACAGACCATCTCCCCTCCTGGGATGAGAAACGTATACACTAGTCTACTCTGGAGTATCGATGCCCTGTATCGATAATCCTACGACTAGAGACCTGTATAAGGATGTGCTTGTAGATTACCCAGCCCCCACTAGTGTGACTGCCAACACAACGTTGGTAATCAAGCAAAGATCCTAAGGGCTCCACTAATGTGTATAGGCGATATGCTAAAAGAAACACATGCACACATTAAAGTAGAAACAAACCAAGTAGCATACTACTATTTCGAGCAAGATTGTCTATACAACTGTGAATATCCTAAGCTTCCATTAAGTAATATACAAACTAGTATGATACAGTAATGGCCTCTAGGGCATATACACTAACAATCTCCCACTTGCACTAAGGCCATGTACTGGCGTATCGAAGACCTATCATCTCGATCAGCCGCTAGAACTGAGTCTGGGGTATGGCCTTCGTGAATGGATCTGCAGTGTTATCTTCTATAGCAACCCTCCGAACCTCGATCTCCCGGCGATCCACGATCTCCCTGATCAGGTGATACCGCCTCAAGATGTGTCTGGACTTCTGATGAGACCTGGGTTCCTTCGCTAAAGCTATAGCCCCGTTGTTGTCACAATACAGAGGTATTGGATCAACAATGGATGGAACCACCTGAAGTTCTGTAAAGAACTTCCTCATCCAGACGGCTTCTTTTGCAGCATCAGATGCAGCGATATATTCCGCTTCCATCGTTGAGTCAGCAACGATTTCCTGTTTGGAACTCTTCCAACACACCGCCCCTCCATTGAGCGTAAAGACATAACCCGACAACGATTTGGAGTCATCCTTATCACTCTGGATGCTGGAGTCAACAAAGGCCTCCATCTGGAGGTCCTTTCCACCATAAACCAAAAACATGTCCTTAGTCCTTCTCAGGTACTTCAGAATGTTCTTTACCGCTATCCAGTGCTTCTCCCCAGGGTTTGACTGATACCGGCTTACCACACTCAGTGCATAAGCTACATCTGGTCTGGTACACAACATCGCATATATTATAGAGCCTACCGCAGATGCGTAGGGTATAATAGACATGCGATCCATTTCTAAATCAGTCTTGGGAGACATCTCTTTGGAGAGGGTGATCCCGTGACAAGCCGGTAAATTACCGCGCTTGGAATCTTCCATACTGAATCTTTTCAGTATAGTGTCGATGTACCTGGACTGCGAAAGTCCTAATATCCTCTTGGACCTATCACGATGGATCCGGATCCCCAGAATGTAAGATGCATCACCCAGGTCTTTCATGGAGAACATGTGTGACAAGAACCCTTTGACAGATTGTAGCATAGGAATGTCATTTCCTATCAAGAGAATGTCATCCACGTATAAAACGAGGAATAAGACAGTTCATGCAACAATTTTACTATAGATGCATGGTTCATCTGGATTTTTGATAAAGCCAAGTTCTTTGACCGTCTCATCAAAATAGATGTTCCAACTCCGCGATGCCTGCTTCAGTCCATAAATGGACTTAAGCAACTTGCACACTTTCCCGCTGCTCCTACTCTGAATGAAACCCTCTGGCTGGTCCATATAGACGCACTCCTCCAAATTTCCATTCAAAAAAGCGGTCTTTACGTCCATCTGCCAAATCTCATAATCGTGGAAGGCAGCAATGGCAAGAAGGATCCGAATGGATTTGAGCATAGCCACTGGAGAAAAAGTTTCGTCATAGTCCAAACTAGGTCTTTGATGAAAACCGTTTGCAACAAGTCTAGCCTTATAGGTCTCAACTTGTCCATCTACACCAATCTTCCTTTTGAAGATCCATTTGCAACCTACGGGTTTTACCCCTTCTGGAGCAACGTCCAAAGTCCATACTTTGTTGGTGTACATGGACTCCATTTTGGTCCGCATTGCATCCAGCCATTTTACCGAGTCAACGCTCTGAATGGCCTGCTGGAAGCTAGTCGGCTCATCATTATCAATGATGCAATCCTCTCTATCCCCGTCTATGAGAAAACCGTAGTATCTTTCGGGTGGATGAGACAGCCTACTACTCCTGCGGAGCGGCGCAGGAATGTCCTGTTCTTTCGAACCTTCTTGTTCTACTAAGCTTTCAGTAATAGCCTGTGGTTCTGGAATTTCTTCCAGTTCTATTGCGCTCCCACTTATCTGATTTTACAAAAATTCAGTTTCCAAGAAGCAGGCATGACGAGAAACAAAAACCTTTTGTTCCTCTGCGCAATAGAAGAAATATCCCTTGGAGTTCTTTGGATATCCCAAAAACTTGCACTGTACTGAACGTGCCTCGAGCTTGTCCGCATGCTGCTTTTTGACAAAAGCTGGACATCCTCATGTCTTAATGTGCTTAAGATAGGGTTTCTTCCCACTCCACATCTGATATGGTGTGGTAGGCACTGTCTTAGTTGGAACTCGGTTCAAAAGGTATGCAGCTGATTCTAGTGTATATCCCCAGAATAATCGCGGCAACTCAGCGTTACTCATCATGGAACGTACCATATCCAATAGGGTTCGGTTCCGTCTCTCCGATACACCATTATGTTATGGGGTGTATGGAGGAGTAAGTTGAGAGAGAATTCCATTCTCTTTTAGGTAACCCAAGAACTCGGCACTCAAGTATTCACCACCTCGATCAGATCTCAGTGTCTTGATACTTTTACCTGTTTGTTTTTCTACTTCATTCTTGTAGTCCTGGAATTTTTCAAAGGCTTCAGATTTTATGTTTCATTAAGAAGACATATTCGTACCTTGAAAAATCATCCGTAAAAGTAATGAAGTAAGAATAACTGCTTCGCGCATGTGTAGACATTGGACCGCACACATCGCTGTGTACGAGTCCCAAGAGCTCGCTCGCTCTTACTCCGTGTCCAGTGAACGGAGTCTTTGACATCTTTCCTTTGAGACATGATTGACAAGTTGCATATGATTGATATTCGAACGGATCCAAATATCCTTCTTTATGCAACTTAGTTAACCTTGTCTCATTGATGTGACCTATTCTACAATGCCATAAGAAAGCATGATTTATTTCTGGAGACTTTCTTTTGTGTGTAGTCTGGGCATTGAAAATCTGTGGTTGGTTTAATACGTATATACCGTTGCTTAATGTACCCGACCCAATCAGAACATGATTAAGGTGAATGTTTACAACATTGCTTACAAATGCAAAATCATAACCTTCTTTAGACATTAAAGATACAGATATGATATTATAAGTCGCACTGGGTACAAAATAAAAATCACGCAAAACCAAAACATGTCCATCTGACAATCCCAAGTGATAGTCCCCCACGGACTTAGCATCCATGCTAGCTCCGTTTACAACTCTGAGGGTCATATCACCTGCCTTCAAAACCCTACGCTTTCTCAATACCTGCAAAGAATTACAGATATGAGATCCTGATCCGGTATCCAATACCCAGGAAGTAGAGTTTACTGATAGACAATTTTCAATAACATACACACCTGAAGCCGAAGCCACAACTTGCTTCGGGTTCTGGTTCTTGTCCTTCCAAGCCCTGCAATCTTTCTTCCAGTGTCCTTTCTTATGATAATAAAAGCACTCTTCTTTTCCTACAAGCTGTCCCGCTACCTTTTCTCGGCTCTTTCCCCATAGAATGAAGTGCAGGATATTCCAACTGAATACCATGATGCAAAGCAAAAGTAATCGGCTATAGTGAAGTTAATGCCCTGACGCAAACTTCTGTCCAAGGGGTCACTCCCGGTGAAGGGATCTCGGCCCTTGCCTCGTCGACTGAGGAGCAGGATATTCCAAATGAATACCACGATGCAAAACAAAAGTGAACGTCCTTACAATAACAGCTTTTTGAAAAAGTGTTCCAACAACATCAGAATAGGTTTGTTTATCTTGCATTGATCCGAATCAACGCAGTCCCATCAATTGATCACACCACAAAGAACGAAAATATACTGATGTACGTATATGCCATCCGCATTCGCCACTGGGTCCCGTCATTACCCGTTAGGTTAGCTAACTAACGACAGAGCGGGGACTAGACTAGCGCGGATGTAAAACATATACAACATCTACTAATATATATACCAATATATTATATTCTCTCAAGGCGTGATAAAATGCAACATCACAGAAATATACAGCATCTCAGAACAATACAGATATCTGGAAGCCCCGGGTTTCACAGAGCCGCTGCTGAAACCCGACGTTCTCCTGGTCGTGTGGATAGCCTGTGCAATGAAATCCTAGACCCCTACGGGCGCGGCAAGTCACCCTCCAAAACCTGAAGCGAGGCAGCCCCCTTCAGCACCGTGAATGGACCACCCAGCACTTCATGGAATCCGGTAACTTGGGCACCCCTCCTGGGTCAACCTGTACCCCCTACGAGTGCGGCGAATAGCCCGCCAATCCTAGAGTGAAGCCCCCTCCGTCTCAATGCCATGAGATGCGGGCCCGTTGCCCTCTAGAACCCGGCTATCCGTGCACCCCTCCGCGGGGTAATCCTAGTACAGAAAGTAAAATATACATACAACGGGTACATCGACCGCAACCAGGTCGTGCCCCAAAAGAATAATACAAACAGGCAGTGACGGCAGTCCACATGTCGGACGCTCGCCCCGCAATATCAAATGTACATAATACAACAAAACTGTACTAACATTGCATCCAGGCTATCCCCCACGACCGATCCGCAACATCACAGCATAAACACAGAACATCAACGTGAAAGTCACGTTCGCAAATCCGTCTAACCGGGCTATAGCAGTTAGACAGGATTTACCGATCAAGTGACATTCACGGTCGCAGATATAATGTAAATACTGTGAACTAGCAAGTTTAAAATATCCGATCGAACAAAATATACCAAGTGGGCCCCAAAGCATTACTGTAGCACTTGCAGAAAATCTGGGCCCAAACAAAATATACGAAAACCCTTATTTTCAGCCCACAAGCCCACTGCAAAGAAATGACGACATGAACCCACTTTCCTGCGGCGGAACCGCGGCCAAAGGGGGGTCAAGGCCGTGGTTCCGCGGTCGTACGGAAAGATCATGACACCAAAATTTTCCAGTTTTCTTACGACTATCAGTACATCAGTTTTCTACAACCTGAAAAATTTTTAGAGCCCGGAAAAAATCGACAGAAAACTGATGTATACAAATTACGGTTTTTAGGATTTTTGTTCGATCGAAGCTTTAAACATACTAGTACAAGCTAGACTAGGTTAATGGCGTGGCTCTGATACCATGTTGCTCCACGGCAGTGCCCCGGCCGTCTATCCGAGGCCAAAATGCGGAATCAAAATTTTTCTTAACTTTCAAACTGGCGCTACCGCGGACAATATACCCGGATCGTAACCATTAACCGATACTAGCTAACAAGAGAAAGGGTGAGAGATATACCGAGTGATCCGAGTCCTCCGGTCTTCTCGTCATCGTCCCGATCTCCCGCGGAAACTCCGGTCGTCGCCTCCTTGCCGGAAGGGCACCACATCGTCTGCATCTTTTACGGGCTCCCGCCTCAATGCCGAGGCAACTCGGGCACGAAGCTGGCTAGTCGACGTGCCCAAGGTATGCTGTAGATTGTAGTGTAGAATGCGCTTTGTCTCAATGGGGTTTGTAGTTGCCTTGGTGATGGAGGAATCAAGAAGGAACTTTGGAGTGAGGTTGAGAACTTTTCAAGCATACCAAATGTGATATGAATAAAAATCCCTTTATCAAAATGAAACCCTCTCATTTTTCTCCCCCCTCCAAAAATGTGGCCGGCCAAGAATTTGTGAGAATGGTGGAGGGAATCAACTAAGGGAGGTGAGTGTAGGAACTCAAGTGGTAACCACATCAAAAGCAAGCCTCACATCAACTCTCACCTCATTTATAATCTCATCCAATCACAATAAAGCAAAGGAAAAGACTAAGAAAGCATCTCATGATTAATAACTATCATGATGCCACCAATATGCAAGAAACCCCTCCTCAAAAAGTTATTTGCAAACTTGCAAATAACCCCCTCCATCGGAAAAGTCCGGCCGGGAAAGAACAAAGGA
This sequence comes from Agapanthus africanus, assembly GCA_030015575.1. NCBI lineage: Eukaryota > Viridiplantae > Streptophyta > Magnoliopsida > Asparagales > Amaryllidaceae > Agapanthus > Agapanthus africanus. Next base: position 534,158,135 of record JASDDO010000010.1, read on the forward strand.
AAACCGGCCGGAACGGAATGCAAACTGGCAACTTCAGAAAACTGGTCCCGTAATAAATTACAGGAAAACCCCGATACTGTGCATACACACCCGCATCTGTATTCCGACCGGATACAAATGCAATGAGACAAAATCTACACTGTACTAAACTAGGATCCGGCTTAAACCAAAGCCGGCTAGTAATATCCGTTCGATCCTGATCCGTGCAATACCGCACGTATCTGATCGAACCTTGCCATATATCCATACGGCCACTAGTACAAACCGTCCGATCCTGATCCGTGCAATACCGCACGTATCTGATCGGACCCTGCCATATCTCCATACGGCCTCTACAGCGTTTCGCCCGAAAGCTTGAGTAACTGAAAGTGTGGTGGACTCTAAAGACTCGTCAATACTATGGTTGTGGATTTAACCACTAGCACGTCAGAGGTATAAGCCAATACGTGACGGGCCACCAGCTATTGACCAAAAGGGACGTCGATGAGCGAACTCATCCTGACACCCTACTGAGCCTGTCAGTGACAATATCCATACAATCCGGTCCGTTCGTCTATGAGCATCGCATGTCGGGCCTAGGGGGTTGGTAAAAGTCAGACCCCCAAAAGCGGTACAAGTCGTGTCGGAGTGTAGCCCAGAACGCCCTGAGATACTACTGGAATACCTACCAGTAAATCTCCTGCCTCGGCCGAGGGCTTTGCGTAATGGCTCTCCTAGACACAGCGCGACCTCACCCCCAATACCGGGAGAGACGAACCCCTGAAGATCCGCTCACTGCCTCCATGTGGCTCGGGACTGTACCCAACTAAAACCTGTTTGCACGACTCCTTTGAGCCGTGGTAGGGTAGTAATCAAAGTACAGTGGGAACTCACACGAGACAAATGACGATCCCCAGGTCGATGAACTAACCTATACACATGTCACCAGGGAACTGCTATCTGACGTCAGGTATAAGACCAACTAGCATGTTCCCGGCGAGTCCTGTCTGGTGTACTCATAACCCAATGAGCACCTGTATACATCTTAGATGAACCAACTGACACCAGTAGCTTGCGAGACCGGCCACCGCCCCTCGTCGGGGTCTCGACTGTATACACTAGTCTACTCTGGAGAATCGATGCCCTGTCTCGAAACTCCCATGACTAGGGACCTTTTAAGGATATGCTTATAGACCACCAGCTCTCACGTATATGATCGCCATCATACTGCCGGCAGTCAAGCAAGAATCCTAGGGGCTCTATCAGCGTGTAATAGCGACCTGTAAGGTCACCTGAAGCAGTACACGATGATAAAGGTAAACCAGATAGCATACTATCATCTCGAGTAAGACTGTCCTACCGGGATAGGTCCTCCCTCAATCATTGCAATCACGTGCCTGTGATCCAATAATTGACTCTGAGGGCACTATCTCCAACACCTTTGCCATTTTAGCCTTTCCCTTGGCTTCCACTTTACTAACACCGCCCCTTGGTTTGGTGGGGGCTTTCTTCTTCTTTCCTTTGGCTTTCGCCTTGGACCTAGAAGAAGAAGGTCCTCCAACAGACAAAGCGGGTGTTTCCCTTACTTTCTTCAGGGTGCCCTCTGCACTCCTCAACATGTTAAGGAGTTCTAGAAGTTCAACTTCCTTTCCTTGCATGTTGAAGTTCAGGATAAACTGGGCGTAAGTGGAAGGAAGGGACTGGAGAATCAAGTCAGTGTAGAGCTCGTTCTCTAACGTGGTCCCAAGGTCCGCGAGCTCTTCAATGTAGCCAATCATCTGAAGCATGTGTTCCGCTACAGATGATCCGACGGCCAATCTCGCCGAAAACAACTTTTTCGAGACTTCGTATCTGGCGATACGAGATTTCTCTCCATACAGATCTTTTGTATGGAGAAATATGGATTCTAGGTCCATATCCTCGTGCCTCCTCTGATGTTCGTTGTCCATAGAGGCAAGCACGATGCACTTGGCCCTCGCGCAAACAATCTCCCAGGTCTTACGGATTTCCTTATCCTCGACGCTGGATTTAGGACCTTGGACAGAGGGAACTTTGGTGGTAAGGAGATACCCCAACTTGTCATAAGTGATTGCCATTTTGACATTCCTGAGCAAATCTTTGTAGTTTGGCCCTGTCAGTATGTTTTTATCTAGTAGTAACTTAATTCCGGTCATGATGTTTGGTCGCTGCAATTAGGAGAGAGAGAAGAAACACTTTAGCATGATGCTCTTGCAAGTTTAGAGTGGTTTTTAGTTTGTCTAAACAGGATGGCTCCCACTGTTTCTCGAATCCTTCCTCAAACCAAAAAGGAAGAATTAGTCGGGATCAATCTTACCATACAATTCTTGCTTAACCGTTCAGCCAGGCCAGTGTTGGTATTTCGAGAGAGGTTTTCCAACGGTTTCGCGAAGTTCCTTAATTAAGTAACCTCTTTTCCCTATGGGCGTAGCCCCGCTAACACCTTTCTAGACACCTACTTGGTTTATAGCATTGATCGTTAAGTGAGAAAGTTCCCGAGGAGTAGCATATACTCATAGTAGGATCGGGAACCAAATATCATCGTGTGATAAAGCTGAAGGAATCCTACCAGAATCATCACTCTAAATGGTATGCAGCACTAGCAAGTTTCAGTTTCTTTAGAAACTCCCGATGTGGATTTTTGCCCCATGCTCTTATGACCTTGACTTTGGCCAACAAATCATAAGTCACACGTCAAGTTCTACCCGTCATTTTCCAGGTTAATTTGAACACACCCGTACCTACCCTTGACTTTGGCCAACAAGGCAGTACGACTTTTCCAAACCAACGCATCTATCTATGCTACATATGAATATTCAATAGCTACCAATCACTATGCCTTGACTTTGGCCAACAAACACAGCTTGAATACTATTGACTATCCATATGAAATGACGGAGGGCTACGAATGGTTTTGACGAAACCGTGAACGTAGTGAACTTGATATAATCGAAGGAACGTGATAGCTTTTAAAAGGAGTGGTTTAAGCTCCGTGTTTAAAAGTTGTTTTGAAAAGAAAACCGAGTGGTTTTGAAATTGTTCCAACGATTTTACTTTGGTTTATTTTCTTGCATTAATTTAATACGTCCCATCAATTAATCCTACCATTGCAGAAAACAACGAAAATATGACGTACGCTTATGCCATCCGCATTCGCCACGGGGCCCCGTCATTACCCGTTAGGTTACTTAACTAACGACAGAGCGGGGGCTGGACTAGCGCGGATGCAAAACATAAGCAACGCCTACTAGATATCATATATAGATATATACATTCGTCAGATGCAATGATAGCCATTCCAGATCACAGATGAACACATTGGATATACTAGAAATCCGTGTTTCGTTCGAGCCTGCAACGAAAAACGGATTACACGGTCGCGATGAATAGCCAAACCCCACCCTAGACCCCTACGGGTGCGGCAAATTACCCGCCAAGTACCCGAAGTGAAGTAACCTCCCTCAACAACGTGAGTAGGCCACTCGGCACTTCGAGATACCCGGTAGTTTGTGCACCCCACCTTGGGTCTATCCTAGGAGCAAAAAACAGTCAAAGAAATAATATACAATGGCGGCTACAACCTCATCCCGGATGTGCGGCCATAAAATAATATTACATCAAATGAAAGATAAAGAAAACTCTCATCTCATAACCCCCGGCTATTCATCCACGACAATCCAACGAGTTCATATACACAATCCAACAACATTACAGATCACAGATATGCACAACCCCCACTAATCGATGTATAGCGATTAGTTGACGTTCAGTGCATATCATATCACAGATATAACCCATTAGCTAAAGTCTACAGAACTTCGATCAAAAATACGAATTTGTAACTACCCCAAACACAACTTTGTTCTCTGGAAAATCTGGGCAGAAACAAAATACTTTAAAAATTCCAAACCAGAACACTGAGAAAACTGCAGCAAAGACAAGTCACGGCCGAGTCAACTCGGCCGCGGATCCGCGGCAAGAAGCATGTTCTCGCCGCGGTTCCACGGCGCGTTGACCGAGTCAGTGGCTCGTTTTTGCTTTGTGTTCCTATAAAACCCTGAGCCGATTTTTAAGATGTGTGGAATTATTTTTTGAACAGTTTTAAAAATTGGCAGAAACAAGAGTTTTCGGACGTGTTTTGCGATTTTTTCTCGGATCGAAATTCTAAATACTTTGCTAACATGCTAGTTGTTGTTTAGATTGGCTCTGATACCACTGTAAGTCCACGTTGCCCACCCCGGTCCTTACGGGGAGGCGGAAACGGTAAAAACAATTTTTTTATGACAAGGCAACATGGACTAGAAATGAGGATCTTTGCTAAACAAAAATCTAGCAAACTAACTAGAAGTTTAACTACTATGTTAGAGGGTTATACCTAGGTCTTGAACTCCTTCTCTTCTTGCTCCTTGGGATGGTTTGAACGGCTCCTACCTCGCAGTCTCCTCTTTGTCGAAGAAGGATCCACCCGAAAGGTTCTACCTTGAGCTCCTACCTCAACCGAGAGGCAACTAAAGTGCTTGGCTTGCTAAACCTAGAACTCTAGAGTGAGTAGAGAAGAGTTTTGAGGGTTTTATCTCAATAGCTCATGGTTCTCAACACATGAGAGATGAGAGCTTTGAGAGAGAGGAAGATGATGAGCTTTGGATGAGAGAGAGTGAGAAAGTGAGAATGAGCTTGACTTTTTACGACCATGCTCACAAAAGAAAGAATAATGATGATGATAATAATAATTAAGAATTGTGATGGTTAGTTTCAATGACCATTATCATTTCATGCATTTAATGCATTTTGTAAATAACAACAAGTAAACAAAAGTCATAGAAATGAAATGATGATGGTCAACAAGTCCACAATGGTCAACCGGTCAACAAAAACAACAAGTCAACAAAAGTCAAATGTTCAACTCAACCATGGCACAATAATCCTTAATTAATATTATTAATCATATTTCTTATTCTCATTAGGGTTTAGAAAAAGTCAACGGTCAACAACCCCAATGAGAATCCTCTGCCTCTGCCTCTGTCAACTGTGCATACACACCCGCACCCGTGTTCCGAGGAACACGAATACAATGAGATAAAACCAATCCCAAAACATATACTAGGATCTGGCTTAAACCAAAGCCCGCTAGTAATAACTGCCCGGACACCAAACGTGCACAAGTGCGCGGATGTGAACGAACCCTGTCGCAAAACCATGCGATCTCTACTCTGTTTTGCCCAAAGGCGAATAGCTCTCTGTGTGGGACTCTAAAGACTCGACACTACGCTGGCAGTGGGTTTAACCACAGGCCGCAAGCGGTACTAGCTATACGTAACGGTCCCTAGGTTGATGCCGATAAGAAGACTGATGAGGTGAACCTATCCGAACTCCTACTGAGCCTGAATGTGACAATCTCCATACAGTCCGGTCTGTTCCTCTGAGAGTATCTCATGTCGGGCCTAGGGGCGGTAAACGTCAGTCCCCTAATAGCGGTACAAGTCGTGTCGGAGTGTAGTCTAGAACACCCTGAGATAACACTAGAAACTCTACCAGTATATCTCGCTTGCCCTGGCCAGGGACTTTGTGTAATGGCTCTCCTAGAATCAGTGCGATATCAACCTCCAATACCGGGAGAGACGAATCCTGTCTAACCGTCTCTGCCTCCAAGTGCTTCGGGACTGCACCCAACTACTACCTGTTTGCACGACTCATTTGAGCCGTGGTAGGGTAGTAATCTAAGAACAGTGGGAACACACTCGAGGCGAAGTGACAGTATCAAGTCAACGGACTATGTTGTACTCATGTCACCTGGGAACTGATAACTGACGATAGGTATAATACTAAACCAATAGTTCCCAATGAGTCATGTCCAGTGTACTCGTAACCTAACGAGCACCTGCATACTATCTCCAGTACGACGTACTGATGGCTGTGGGACAGACCATCTCCCCTCCTGGGATGAGAAACGTATACACTAGTCTACTCTGGAGTATCGATGCCCTGTATCGATAATCCTACGACTATGGACCTGTATAAGGATGTGCTTGTAGATTACCCAGCCCCCACTAGTGTGACTGCCATCACAACGCTGGTAATCAAGTAAAGATCCTAAGGGCTCCACTAATGTGTATAGGCGATATGCTAAAAGAAACACATGCACACATTAAAGTAGAAACAAACCAAGTAGTATACTACTATTTCAAGCAAGATTGTCTATACAACTGTGAATATCCCAAGCTTCCATTAAGTAATATACAAACTAGTATGATACAGTAATGGCCTCTAGGGCATATACACTAACATAAATAAAGTCGGCTCACAACAAGCTCGACACCAGAGTATAAAATAATATATATCGTCCTCACAACTGGTCTCTAAGTCAATACATGAATAGTAGATGGAGAGTACTAGATACAACAGTGTATACAACTGGAAAATAAATAGATACCGCACAAAACCCACCTATCAGCAAAGGGCTCACGCGCCAACTGCAGTGGTATCTGTATCAAAAGGTGCAAAGAAGCAGCCTGCCGTGACTACTCTGAGGGGCAACCTGCAAACACTGTGGCACAATGGGGGTGAGTTGCCAACTCATGAATAGTAGATAACATATAAAGGTAATCGCGAGTATGCACGTACTGCGATACTCTAACCTATGCCAACAGATAACATCTACATGATGAGCTGGATATGCAATATCATGCAACAAGTACGATCTAATAACATCTCTATATGATGAACAGGGTATGCAATAATCGTGCATAGCATGTGCAATCTAATAACATCTATATAGGATGAGCAGGGTATGCAATAATCGTTCATAGCAAGTGTACTCTATCAGGTACTACAGATACAGGATGAGATGTATAACACTGAAAGCTGAGCATGGGAATAAATAACATTTACACGGAATGTCAACGTGGAAAATAACCGGTGTCCATCAATACACCCAAATCCCAGTAAAAGCTCATGCGCCGTCACTCCAATCGGCCCTCAAATCCTGTAAATCTCATAGAATCGTGAGTGCCCAACATCGGCACTCGAAATATCATAAAATAATCGTTTCCAGCATACACGCAAATCCTCAAGTATCAGGCTCCGTCGGTCTGAATCGGCCCACGGGCTCCGTCTGCGGAATCGGCCCTCGGCCCCGGCGGTACGCGTCGTCCCGTATCCATCTCCCAACTCTAGTCAGTATCCTCCGGATAACCGCCAGGTCCAACCAATCACCGGTAGGTAGTAGTCCCTCCGCCGGGCTCACCGTCTAACAATACGAGTCTTCTTGTCCTGGGGTACCGTACCGGGTCCACCATGTACCCGCAATCGGTGCCTACCACTCCTCGAATCGGGTATACTCACACAAGCTCTCTGGAACCGAGAAAACTCATAGTGGACGCACTGAAATATCATATCAAGAGAAACCGAGTTTTTAAAACAGTGCGTATTTTCTTGAAATAATACTACGGTTCTCAAATCCCATAAATCCAAACTCAATGCGTAAATCCATGCAATGTGTCGTATGACACTAAGAGTAAAAAGGGAAAACCGTTCTTTTAAAAAGAATCCAGTTTTGAAAATATCTCATGCGGTCCCTATTTTCTTGAAATCAAGTCAATATCATCCATGTATGTAACATATATATGTATGTAGGTATGGATGTGCAAATGGATATATACGCGAATATGAGTGTGGCACTACTATGAAAATACAGTGTGCATGTGCGCAAGTATGAAGATATCAATATATGTGTGCACTGGTATGAATATACAGTGTGCATGTGCGCAAATAGTGATATATCAATGAAGGTATGCACTAATATGAATGTACAGTGTGTATGTGTGCAAGTATGAAGATATCAATATATGTGTGCACTGGTATGAATATACAGTATGCATGTGCGCAAGTATGAAGATATCAATATATGTGTGCACTGGTATGAATATACAGTGTGTATGTACGCAAGTATGAAGATATCAATATATGTGTGTACTGGTATGAATATACAATGTGCATGTGCGCAAGTATGAAGATATCAATATATGTGTGCACTGGTATGAATATACAGTGTGCATGTGCGCAAGTATGAAGATATCAATATATGTGTGCACTGGTATGAATATACAGTGTGCATGTGCGCAAGTATGATATATCAATGAAGGTATGCACTAGTATGAATATATATAAACATCTACAACTAGACATCCTATCACGCCCTGACGCTTAACGCCATACGGGCGATTTACCTGTAGATGTTAAATCTACTCACCTGGTCGCGTGCTAAGCGTAGCCGACCACCTGCTTCCTTTTCTTTGCGGCGTCCGACGTGCCCGCCTGCGAACCTAGAATTCACATAGAGAATCCACATAAGCAAGTATCTCGCAAAAATGCGATATCGAAATCAAACGAGAAACTCGTGTCGCGAACTAAACGCGCGTGTGTCTGATACGCTAAAACGTGTGTATACGCGTCTAAAACTACCCTGACACGTTGCGATACGCTGGAACACAGAACCCACTCATGTATCACACGTGTCTCGCAAACAAAACGTATTGGAAAAACGATATATGGTTCCAGATTTTGACTCGGGCACAAAAAGGAAAAGTTGCATATACCAAAACACTAGAATATGCAGCAGACTACCCTAGCCAAAACCCCAGCACCCAAGTCCCCTATCTGGCCACAATTTGCGGCCAGAACGAATAAACTGGAGGCCAGATTGTGGAATCTGGGGCTCGTGCTTCGTGTGTGTGGTCTAGACCTAGTATACATGCTCCAGTTTTCCCAGATTTTCTCTGAAGAAGCCGGGTCAAAAGCAGATCACAGAAAGGCCAAAGTTTGCTTTAAAACGTTAAATTTTGCACTAAATGAAACCCTATGATATTTTAGTGAAATCTAGGGTTAATCTGAGTGTATGTGGGCCTAGCAACACTTAATTAAGTTAGTCTAACCACCAAAATCATCTTTTAACAAAAAGTCCACACTAAACACCATTTCTAGCACTAAATCTCACTTTTAACACTAATCGAAGCTAATTAACACACAAGCATAGGAAAAAGGAAATTGGGATCAGAAGATATACCTCACTTGACCCTACGATGCAGGAAGAGGGAGGAGGAGGAGAAGGGAAGGAGCTGCTGCTGCTTGCTGCTGCTGCTGTGCTGCTGCTGATGCTGCTGGAGCTGCTGCTGATGCTGGTGTTGTTGTTGATGCTGCTGGAGCTACTGCTGCTTCTTCTGCTGTTGTTGCTGCTGATGTGAGTGTGTGTATGAGTGAGAGAGTTGTGAGAAATGAGTGGCAAAAGAAATGAGAGCACAAGAGTCAACCCCCCTCTCTCTCTCTCATTTAATGCAAGCATGGGCTCATGCCATGATGCTCATCCTCTCTCTCTCTCTCCAAGTCAACCACAACAATTCAAATCATTTCCATTTTCAAAAAAACAACATTTAACCAAACACTTATTTAAAATCCAAATACACCTAAGGAAAATAGTTTAACCCACCATGTTTGCTAATCATGGTCTAGCCCCATTTTAACCCTAGTTTACATGCACATGTGTGTGCAAGCTTAGAAAAATTCTAATAAAATATTCATTAAATTTGATAAAATATTTGAAAATCGTTTTAGTAAACTTTTTATTAAAAACCATACTTTAGAGCATAATTAGCCACTAATCACATCCTAAGGTGTTACAGTCTCGGTCCGAGGTTAAGGACATCATAGTCCGTGAGTTTAAAGACCTCACAGTCAAGGTTAAGGACATCATAGTCCGTGAGTTTAAAGACCCCACAGTCCATGAAGTGTATGGCTGTCGGGACCCGTCACCTCTCTGAAAACGTTGAAGGATTACAACGACAAATATCAGAGGAGTTCAGAGATGTACCCTTAAACCGATGTGGGTTGAGAGACCTGTAGTCCAATTAGGACTAAGATCTGTGATTTATGAGCATATGAACTCAATTAATCTGAATTGAGGACGTATGGAAAATTTGGGCTAAGTCCATTCAATTACAATGTTCGACATTTGTTTATGAGTTGTTAGGTGTTTGTTTGAGCCCAATCCCCTTAAAAATGCTAAGCATTGGTTTGGTCTCTGACAATGTTTTGTCTTTAGTTGAATGTTGTGCATTTATCATAGCTTCAGGCTTATTCAAAGAACAGTTTATATTTTGTCCAAGCGCACATAAAAGCATGTGGCGCACTTGGCACTAGCGCCAGTCGATGAGCGCAGTGCGCTATAGTTAAAGCACTAATGCGCTTAGCGCTTTGCGCCAGATATGAAATGCTAATGCGCTTAGAGCTTTGCGCTAAATGAAGAGCGCTGATGCGCTTAGCGCTTTGCGCTAGATGTAGAGTGCTGATACGCTTTTAGTTGAAGCGTTGAGGCGTTTGGCGCTGGTACCATGTAATGAGCGCAGAGCGCTTTTAATAGTGCAGCGCACACGTGAGGAGCACGTGGCGCGCTTAGCGCTAGCCAATAAGCGCAGTGCGCTGCGTCTGAAGCGCTATGGCGCTGCAGCGCTTTGCGCTAGATGAAGAGCACCAAGGCACTTTTAAATTAGGAGCGCTAAGGCTCTTCTTAGGTTAATTTTGCACTCTGAAGATTATCTTCCTTTTGATAAGAGATTTTGTCTCAAGATTCTAAGAACAAAGTTCTTAGTTTATAGGAGATATTTTAATCTCTCTTTGATGAAAGGCTTTGCCTTTATGGATCTGTGATCCTAAGAGAATTGAATAATTCTCCCCCTTTATAATGAGATGTTCATGATCTCATAAAGACAATTTGTCTTATAGATCTATGATCTGTGAAGTAAGTACTTCTTTGTTTTATGATGAGATCTTTTTGATCTCTTTATAAAAGACTTTGGTCTTTGTAGATCTATGATCTTTTAAGAAGAGAATTCTTCTTTTTAATTATCAGATGATTTCATCTTTTTGTTCATCATCATTCTTTCTACCTTGAAGAAAAAATCTTCTTTCTTGAGAGCTTGGCTCTTTTTTCTGAGATCTCAAAGCTTATGGGGGAGTTCCTCTGTATAAGACTTGAAGTCTTGGGGCCTTTATATAGGGCAAGATAATTTGTTGAATCAGTTAAAGAGATTTATTCTCTAATTGATTTGGAAATTTCCCCACCGTCGGATCTTTGATCCAAGGACTTCTGGTTTACAGAAGATAAATTTCTTGTTTTAACAAGATTGAGAAATCTTTCCCTCTTACAGAATTTGTTCTGTATTTTAGTGATTTTTTAATCACCATTGGATCATTGATCCAACGGTGTTCCAAATTCAGGGCACAATAATTTTTGTTTGGAAAGATTCAATAGAATCTCTTTCTTGTTAATTGATGATTTAATCATATCCGTTGGATATTTGATCCAATGGTGAGGAACATTCAGTTCCAGCGCTAACGCTTATGCGCTCTGCCCATGGTGCGCTACTTAGAGCGCAGCGCTCTTAGCGCTAGCGCACACGTGCTTTGCACTTGGAGCGCAGCGCTCTTAGCGCTAGCGCACACGTGCTTTGCACGTGGTGCGGTAGTCAAAGCCTTTGACTCTCAGCGCTGGCGCTCTTGGCGTTAGTGTTTTATGAAGCGCAACTTTATTTTGAATTTCAAGACTTGAACAGAGCTTTGCTCTGATTGGGGGAAACATTTGCTCATAACATTTGATCCCGGATGAATTATGAGGCCCATAATATATCAAATCTAAGGATTTTTTGAGACACTTTTGATAACATCAGAATTTAGCTGTTTCTCATTCGGGAGTTTATCAAAATGCATCCCGCAAAATACTGGTTCGCATTTTCTTTCTTAGATTACACGTGCATAGCATATTTGCTCATAACTATTGATCCCGGATGAATTATGAGACACATAATATATCAAATCGAAGGATTTTTTGAGAATCTTTTGATACCATCAGAATTTAGCTGTTTCTCATTCGGGAGTTTGTCAAAATGCAGCCCGGAGAATACTGGTTCGCATTTTCTTCCTTAGATTACACGTTCATAGCATATTTGCTCATAACTTTTGATACCTTGGGCTCTTTTGCGCAGAAATTTTTTTGGCGGGAATAACGTCAAGTAGTGCACAGGTATCAAGCGGGTGCTCATAATCAAACTGTAGCAAGTACGGGTGCACAAATAAAAACATGGATGCACAATTATCGATCATGGGTTACATCATGACTAAGTAGGATGCACAATATCAAGCATGGGGTGCTAATGTATTAATAATATAGTTAATGTAATATGGGGTGCAACTAGTTATGCAGAATTAATAGTATGGATACACAAATAAATATGGATGCATAAATAACTATCAGGAGTACAACTATAGCTTCATGACTATGTAGGATGCACATTATCTAGCATGGGGTGTTAATGTAGCAGTAATATGAAATAACGGGTTATGGTATTCAACTAGATATGTAATTAATGGTATGGATGCACAAATATCGATTGGGGTTACATTTACAGCTTCAAGACTAAGTGAGATACACATTATTAAACATGGGATGTTAATATGACAATGATATGTAATAATGTGATCTGTAGATGCAGCTACATGTATATTAAATGATATGGATGCATACGGATGTCCGAAAACGGTAAACTTTAATATGGGTATACCATGCATTCAACATGTGATATTTTATTCATATGGATGCATAATAATATACCTAACATGTAGCAAGATGAATTAGTATGCGACTAGATATGTAAATAGTGATATGGATGCACACGTATGTCCGAAGACCATAAAATAGTAAAATGGTAATGTGGGATGCATAATTAAACAAAAAGTAATGTTATTATTCATATGTGTGCAATATATTGTAGTATAGCATGTAGCAAGATTAACTTGCATGCAACTAAATATGAAATAAATTGTACGGGTATTGTAAAACTGTAAAACTCTAACTTGGGATGCATACTTTAAAATACATGTATTATATTTATTCAAATGGATGTGAATATACTAACATAGCATGTAGCAAGATAAACTTGCCTGAACGGAACACACGACGGATACGCACGGCACGTCCGACGTAGGTAAATCGTCGCAACGCACACGTGGCACGCGGGACGGGTCCAGACAAGGCAAGAGGGTGATCACGCATGCAAGGTACGTTCACTGGATCTCTCGGATCGTCGGCAGCGGCACGGCTCCGGCGATGACCGGAAAATACGGATCAAGAAATGAAAAGAAGAAGAAAGAAGGAGAAGAGCAAGAAGAAGAAAAGAGGAAGGGACTGGGTTTGGTTGTTGTAGTGTTCTGGGGTCAGAGGAGGCTGCAAGGGGGTGACGTCGACGGTGGGCTGTCGACGGCGAGGTTCACGACAAAGGGTTTGGCAAAAGGCAGTGGGTGTTCTTGGGTTGCCGGGAATGGGGTCGGTTCTGTACAGGGAAGAGTCGAAGTTGTGAGCTAGCTCGGGGTGTTGGTGAGGCGACGACGACGTGGTCGCCGGCGGTGAGGCGGGATGTGCAGGGATCGGTGAAGTTGAGGTCGAGATCGTTGGGAGTGGAATAGGGAGGTGATGAAGGTGGTGACGTAGACGAGTGGACGAGGGTGGTGTCATGGTGAGGAGGCAACGACGAGGCCGTCGGCGGAGAGGACGACGAAGGCAAGCGAGGGTGCAACGATGGGTTCACGTGGGTTGCAGTCAGGGAACGAAGGTGGTCGAGGAGGGGAAAGAGGAGGAGAGAGAAATAGAACAATGAGGGGAGGCCGACTAGGTCGACGGCGATGGTGGCGACGGGCGCGAGCACAGGGCGTGGGTTCTTGCTCGTGGAGGCAGGAAACAAAAAAATTTTGAGAAGATGATGGAGGAGTGAGAACGTGGGGAACTGAATAGGGTTTAATATAAATTAATATATAGAGAGAGGAGAGTTAGGATCGAGAGGAGAGAGAAAGAGAGGGGGAGAGAGAGAGAGAGGAGGGAGAAAGGAATAGAGAAAGAAAGAGAGAGAGAGTGTGTGTGTGCTGTGTTGAGAAAAGATTTACAATTTTTAAAATATTTTTTTTGTTTGTTTAAAATAAAATTAAACGTGAATAGTCAACAGTTAAATAAATAAAAATATATTATTAAAAAAATTTGATACTTTGGCTAATACAAAAATAGTCCAAAATATGCCCGGGACGGGTCTAAAAATCCAGTTTTAAAATACGGAAAATATACGTGTTGACCAAGATCAAAACAGGATATCCGGGTAACGAAAATGCATACCCCCAAGCACGGATGCACGTAGCGTGCACGTAGCAATCCAAACAGGTCCGTTTCACTAAACGGGACGAGAACAAGATGTGCGGATGCTACGACAGGGTTAGGGGTATCAGGCAGGCTATGCGATGTATTTTTAAAATATTTTATGTGACATTAAATGTTATATTTAAAAAAAAAGATGCCAGATAAAATGCCAGTATGCAGTATGTAAATATGGAAGTGCACGAAACCACGTAACAAGTCAGGATAAAATCATAATCATGAATCAAGACTGGTTTCGAGCATGCGGGTCGGGTCGGATACAAATACAGATGTCAAAAACACTATTTGCACCCAAACACGGTAAATCAGGAAAATACCATAAATAAAGAAATACTTGAAATAGAACTAGTATAAATGAATTAGGGTGTTACAATAATCAACAACCTGTTGAGATCCACACCCAACCTCCCACTACAAATCTCAACCGTTCAGTCCGCCGGCCACAAGATCGACGGAAGACAGCATCTGAAGGAGATTCCGATCTCCGTCCTTGTCACGCCCCGCTTTCCAGAGTACGCAAGATAGGCACGTGACATAACCAACCATGCTACCTGTGGATAGGAAAAATCCCTCCACAGTCACATTACGGTTGTAGAGATATCAAGAACAGGAAAGTAAACTAAACAATCTAGTACATGTCCATGAGCCAGAATAAATGAGCCAAGAAATGATAATATGCGGAAGCAAAAGATACAATAAAAGAAACACCTGGAAAGTAAAACTACATACCAACAGGATCTTCACCGTTCAGTCTAACAGCGGCAATACTCCTGATCGGTCTGCAACAAAGGTAGAGGATCTGGGCCATGCAAAACCCAGACGTCAGCGCGTCATAACAACAAGCGATAATATAAACCGGGATAGCAATACATGCAAGTATGAGTATAAAAGGTAGAGCAGGTGTAACAGCAATATAAATCAGGGCAGTGAAAGATAGTGTGCAGTGAGTAATCTAAACTGATCTATTGGGTTAACTACTCTTAAGTCTTTGAAATCAATTTGATGAATCGTCGATGTAACTCAATAGTATCACGTGCGTGCCCGGGATCACGGTCAATGACTCTCGGGCTGAACCCGAGACGTGCCGCAAGGCAGTAAAGGATGGTAGGTAATGACGAGTGATGTCCGTAGCATCACTCCGGGGCTGGCCTAGCCCGTAAGACTGATCAGAACAGGTATAGAACCGTCGAGTTATAAGTCAGATTTCATCATTGATTTCCCCATACCCCCAAGTCATATGTGTTCGAGTCAGGTATTAAGTAATCTAGAGCTAATACCAACACAGGATCAGGCAGGTACAGGTTTGTCTGGATAGACAACAGGAATTGTCCGTAAGGACAACAGGTCAGGTTTGTTGGCATTAGGCACAAGATCAAGTAACAAGTAATGCCATGGTACATCAGGTCAAGCCAGGTAGTATATAGATATCAGGTCATGTCGAGAGTTGCACGGTACCATGTCGTGTCAAGTAAAAGGTGTAACAAGTCATGTCAGGGTGCCCAAGATGTCAAGTGGGTGCTCATAATCAAACTAGCATAAGCATGGGTATACAAAACAAGCATGGGTACTAATAGAACAATAAACTGGAACATGCAATGTGAAATGCAATCAGGTACAGATTAAGGTATGTAGATGCACGGTTATCAGTTTGGGTTTAAGGGATGGTTTCAACATTACATGAATGCGGTATAGCAAATATGGATGTTAAAATCATGTTAATATGTACTAAATAATCTAGAGATGCAATTGAATATAAATTAGGCTAGCTGTATGTAAACGGTCGTCCGATAGGGTATAAACTATAAAAGGGTTACTATGGGCTATGCAAATAAGTGTTATTTGATTTAAATATGGATGTTGGTACTATGTATAGTAATACTAAATGCAACATGGTATGTTCCGGGCTATAAATCTAAAATGATATAATGGACATCGGAATGTTAACATGGAACAAGCGGCATTAAATTCAATCTACCGATACAATATGCAGTTGAATAAGTATAATAATAATACAATAGCATTTAGCAAGTTTTACTTGCCTCGATGGATCGCGATACAGATACGCACTGCACGTCCGACGTCGGCAAATGTCGCAACATCCACACGTGCACACGGAACAGGTCCAGGCACGGCAAGAAGGTAACCACGCAGGTAGGGGACGTCCACAGGGTTGCTTGGATCAACGGCAGCGGCACAACTCCGGCAATGACCGAAAAAAATACGGATCAAGAATTGAAATGCAAAGAAGAAGAAAGAAGAAGAACAGCAAGAAGAAGGAAAAGGGAATTGGGGTCTCAGGTATGGCTCTGGGTTTGGATTCATAGATCAGAGAAGGCAGCGAGGGGAGAATACGAGGTGGTGGGTCACCGGCGATGGGTTTGCTGGCGAGGCAGTGGATGTGCAGGGAGGGTTTCCTGGGTTATTGGGATTTGGTGCATGGGTCGTGGCTTGCAGGGAAGGAGATGAAAGAAATGTTGGTGTTGGTGTTGGTGTTGGTGTTGGTGATGAGGCCGGTGAGGTCGGAGCTCCGGCGAGGAGCCAGTGATGGGTTGGAGGGTGCTAACGGTTTGCAGTGAGTGGTGGGGCTGCAGGGATCATGGTGTGCAGGGAAATGGTTGGTTGGGGAAAGAAGAGGGATGCTCGAGAGAAGAGAGGATCGTGTAGCCGGCGGCAAGGAGCTTCGACGATGTGGGAGTGCAGGTGATGGGTTTCGGAGAAGGTGGGTGCAGCGGTTTGCAGAGAATCGTCGGTGAGGGGATAGAGAGGAGAGAAGAAAGAGGAGGTCGAGGAGGCGACGACGAGGTCGTCGATGGCGAGGTGCAGGAGCGGGGAGATGGGTGCGAGCGAGGGCAGTCGGGGTTCTAGGTTTTTGGGCTCGGGATCTTGGGGAGAAGGAGAGAGGAAGGTGAGGAGGTGGTTGTGGAGAGGAGAAGACGACGAGGTGGTCGGCGGTGAGGGACGAGGCGAGGGCATCGCGGGTTCGAGCGTGGGTTAGGTTTGCAGGAGGCGGCGGGGAAAACAGAAAAAAATGGAAAAAGGAGATGAGAGGAGAGGAGAGAGAGAGAGAATTGCATGGGGTTTATAAAAATAAAATATATAAAATAATTATCTGAAGGAGAGAGAGAAAGAGACAGTTTGGATTACGTAGGATTTTTAAAAAAAGAAAAATATGAATAATGCAGAGAGAGAGAGTCAGGTAGAGAGAGAGATGTGTCAGGCGAGAGAGAGAAATTTGTTATAGGAATATATTTTTAGTTTTTTAAAGATTATTAATAGTTTGAAAAATATTAGAATATAATATTATAATATTAGTCCGTTTTGAGATTTGGCAAAATACAAACTTACTCCAAAACATGTCCGGGTCGGATCTAAAAATTCAGATTTAAAATATGAAAAATATATGCGACTTCCAAATTTCAAAATGAATGCTCAGTTAAAGAAAATGCATACCCCCAAGAACGGATGCACGTACGTACGCGTAGCTATCCAAACACGTCCGTTTCACTGAACGGGACGAGAACAAGATGTGCGGATGCTACCACAGGGTTAGGGGTATCGTGCAGGTTATGAAATGCAATTTTAAATTATTTTCTGTGACCTAAAATATTATATGATAAAAGATGCGATACCAGGTAAAATGCCAGCATGTACTAATCATGAGACGCACGTGTCCATGCAAAAAGTCAAGGTAATCAATAAATAAGAATCAAACAGGTTCAAGCAAGCGGGTCGGGTCGAATGCAAAGTAAAATGTAAAATACCATTCGCACCCAAACACTCTAAATCAAGAAAATACCATGGATAAGTAAATAAGGAAACTGGAATTGGTATAAATGAACTCGGGTGTTGCATTATACCCAACTACAAAAGAGTTTCGTCCTCGAAATTCCAAGAACAAGAAAGGATAAACAAACAAGAAATTTCAAGAATAGATGTGAAAACTTCTGTCAGATCTCATCTTCTCATTCCCAAGTCGACTCTCCATGTGAGCGATTACCCCAAGAAACAAGTACAAGAGGGATAACTCGTTCTTAAGAACCTTTTCTCTTCGATCCATAATCGACATCGGTCGCTCCTCAAAAGTCAAATCTTCTCGTACAGTCAGCTCCGAATGATTCAACACATGTGTTTCATCTTGAATATACCTACGGAGTTGAGGTACGTAAAACGTGTCATGAACATTCTCCAAAGATTGCGGTAACGTCAAACGATACGTCACTTCTCCAATACGCTCCAAAATCTCAAGAGATCCAACGAGTCGAGGACTATGCTTTCCTCGACTTCCGAAACGGATCACCCCTCTAGTCGGTGATATCTTCAAGAATACCAATCACCACGTCGAACTCTAGAGGTCTTCTCGATGTATCCGCCCAACTCTTCTGTCGGTCTTGTGTTGCTTTCATATGATTCCGGATAGTATTAACCTTCTCAACTGTCTGCACGATCAAATCCAGTCCCAAAAATCTTCGTTCACCGACATCGTCCCAACAAACAGGTGAACGACACTTGCGACCATATAAAGCTTCGAATGGAGCCATCTGAATAGTCGCCTGGAAACTGTTATTGTAAGAAATCTCCACCAAATGTAGATGATCCTTCCATGAACCCTTGAAGTCTAACATGCAAGCTCTCAACATGTTTTCAAGAATTTGGATCGTTCTCTCCGACTAGCCATCTATTTGAGGGTGATAAGCTGTGCTAAACTTCAATTGAGTCCCCAAACTTTCCCGTAAGCTCCTCCAGAAGTGCGATAAGAATCGGTGTCACGGTCGGACACGATACTCACAGGTACTCCATGCAATCTTACAATCTCTTGCATGTACCGTTCCGCCAAGATTTCCGTTGATTGACCAACCCAGAAAGGGATGAAATGAGCTGCCTTGGTCAATCGATCAACAATCACCCAAACTGCATTGTTGCCTTTTGGACTCCGCGGTAGAGCTGTCACGAAGTCGATGGTTATATGTTCCCACTTCCACAGAGGAATCGGAAGTGGTTGCAATAAACCAGCAACCCTTTGATGTTCAGTCTTAACTTGCTGACACACTAAGCACCTTTCTACAAAGCGAGCAATCTCCCCTTATCATGCCTTCCCACCAGAAGTGCTGTCGTAGATCACGGCACATCTTCGTGCCACCTAGATGTACGGAATACGCGGAACTGTGTGCCTCCTTCATAACCTTTTCGTGAATATCTCCTTTTGGCACACGTAAACGACTACCATATCGCAACGAACCGTCTTCATGAATCAGTAAGTCCGTTCGAAGTCCAGCTTCAACTTGTTCCCGAAACTTTTGCAGCCTTGGGTCCTGCAATTGTGCTGCTTTAAGATTTGCGATCAACGACGACTGTACTTGCAGCTGCACCAACTGCCCCGAAGAATGCGGTAGCACATTCTCCAAATCAAATCTCTGAAAGTCTTCCATAAGCTCCTTCTGTGTAGTCATCATCCAAATTGCTGGCAACCGACTAAGCGCATCCGGCACAACATTAACTTTCCCCGGATGGTACTTAAGATCAAGATCGTAGTCAGCCATTAGCTCCAACCATCTACGCTGCCTCATATTAAGCTCCTTCTGCGTGAACACATACTTCAAGCTTTTGTGATCGGTGAATACTTCGACCCTTTCGCCCAATAAGTAGCGTCTCCAAATCTTCAAAGCGAAAAATAACTGCTGCAAGCTCCAAATCATGAGTTGGGTAATTCTTCTCATGGATCTTCAACTGTCTCGATGCGTACGCTATAACCTTCCCATGCTGCATCAAAACACATCCCAATCCTTTTCTAGATGCGTCGTTGTGAATCACCAATCCTCCGGAACTGTCTGGCACGGTCAGAATAGGAGCGGTTATCAATCTCTATTTCAACGCCTCAAAAGCTGATGCACACCTATCCGTCCACACAAATGGTACTTCCTTGCACGTAAGCTTGGTCAGAGGCTCATCCAAACGAGCAGAATTCTCCACGAACCTTCTGTAATACCCGGTAAGTCCAAGAATCTTCTTATCTCCGCAACATTCTTCGGAATCGGCCAATCTCGAACTGCTGTAATCTTTCGGGATCAACGGCGATTCCATCTCCAGCTACGATATGCCCCAAAACTTTACTTCTTCAAACCAAAACTCGCACTTGCTCATCCTTGCATACAATCTTTCTTGCCTCAATGTTTGCAGTGCGATCGTCAAGTGTTCTACATGTTCTTCCTTGCTCCCTGAGTAGACCAGAATATCATCGATGAACGCCACTATAAACTGGTCCAAGAACGGTGAAAGATTCGGTTCATCAAGTCCATAAATATCGCCGGTGCATTCGTTACTCCGAAGGGCATCACTAAATACTCGTAATGTCCATACCGAGTTCGGAACGCAGTCTTGCAAATATCTTCTGATTTAACTCGGACCTGATGATATCCGGATCACAAATCCAGCTTCGAGAATACCCTTGCGCCACTAAGCTGCTCAAATAATTCGCCAATGCGAGGGATCGGGTACTTGTTCTTAATTGTCACCCGGTTTAATTCTCGATAATCGATGCACATCCTCCTTGTGCCATCTTTCCTCTTTACTAGAAGAACTGGAGCTCCCCAAGGTGAATTGCGTCAATTCAACCCTTCTCTAGCAATTCGGTAACTGCTTCTTGACTTCTTCCAACTCCACTGGTGCCATTGGATAATACGCCTTTGAGATTGGCGCTGCACCAGGAACAAGATTAATCACAAACTCCACATCTCGTTTTGCGGTAAACCCGAGATGCCCTCGAACACGTCCATGAATTCTCGAACTAAATCCGGCACTTCTTTCTTATCAACTCCCATCGACGAAATAACATTGTTTGTCGGCCTAGCCCTAAACTCGACTGGCCCGACAGAACTGCTTCCTCCAGCAAAACAAGCTCCGGATGTCCGGGAATCTGGAGAATCACTTTCCTTTCCTTACAATCAATATGAGCGTGGAAAGTGCCGCGGAAATCCATTCCCAAGACAACAACAAACAAAGGGATGCACCAGATTTGGGTAATTCTAATGCGGGGAAGACATGATCAAGTAGGATATCGAGATGACTTCATCTGAAGTCAAGATACTGAAGAAGATTAAGTACGGTAAACATGATTCAAGCTGGCGATAAAACAAGAACTGGTAAGCAATAAAACCGAGAGAAGCAAGGTAATATAACGATCATAAAACAAGGAAATGAATCAAAACTAGAATTCTAAGTTACTTAAATAGAGTACCGCATTGTAACCATGCTGCAGTTCATGGGTACAATTACATAACTCCACTCAAGTCGCCCAAATCCTAGTATCAGAATGAAGAAACGGGGAGAAACAATGGGGAACCAAAAGTTTTCAAGTCGAGATGCAAGGTGGTTTGCATATCGTCAAGGCAAAGGATACGAGAAAGATATGATTCAAGAATCACGATAACAAGGTGGCAGGACATGTTCCTAATCATGAGTATTCTGATTCGTGTTTTGGGTCCAATACCCAACTACAAAAGAATCAAACTCGATTAACCTATATCCTATGGCTCTGATACCAAAACAACCATTTCACGCCCCGCTTTCTAGAGTACGCAAGATAGGCACGTGACTTAACCAACCATGCTACCTGTGGATAGGAAAAATCCCTCCACAGTCACATTACGGTTGTAGAGATATCAAGAACAGGAAAGTAAACTAAACTATCTAGTACATGTCCATGAGCCAGAATAAATGAGCCAAGAAATGATAATATGCGGAAGCAAAAGATACAATAAAAGAAACACCTGGAAAGTAAAACTGCATACCAACAGGATCTTCACCGCTCGGTCTAACAGTGGCAATACTCCTGATCAGTCTGCAACAAAGGTAGAGGATCTGGGCCATGCAAAACCCAGACGTCAGCGCGTCATAACAACAAGCGATAATATAAATCGGGATAGCAATACATGCAAGTATGAGTATAAAAGGTAGAGCAGGTGTAACAGCAATATAAATCAGGGCAGTGAAAGGTAGTGTGCAGTGAGTAATCTAAACTGATCTATTGGGTTAACTACTCTTAAGTCTTTCAAATCAATTTGATGAATCGTTGATGTAACTCAATAGTATCCCGTGCGTGTCCGTGATTACGGTCAATGACTCTCGGGCTGAACCCGAGATGTGCCGCATGGCAGTAAAGGATAGTAGGTAATGACGAGTGATGTCCATAGCATCACTCCGGGGCTGGCCTAGCCCGTAAGACTGATCAGAATAGGTATAGAACTGTCGAGTTACAAGTCAAGTTTCATCATTGATTTCCTCATACCCCCAAGTCATATGTGTTCGAGTCAGGTATTAAGTAATCTAGAGCTAATGCCAACACAGGATCACGCAGGTACAGGTTTGTCTGGATAGACAATAGGAACTGTCCGTAAGGACAACAGGTCAGGTTTGTTGGTATTAGACACAAGATCAAGTAACAGGTAACGCCATGGTACATCAGGTCAAGCCAGGTAGTATATAGAGGTCATGTCGAGAGTTGCACGGTACCATGTTGTGTCAAGTAAAAGGTGTAACAAGTCATGTCAGGGTGCCCAAGATGTCAAGTGGGTTCTCATAATCAAACTAGTATAAGCATGGGTATACAAAACAAGCATGGGTACTAATAGAACAATAAACTGGAACATGCAATGTGAAATGCAATCAGGTACAGATTAAGGTATGTAGATGCACGGTTATCAGTTTGGGTTTAAGGGATGGTTTCAATATTAAATGAATGCAGTATAGCAAATATGGATGTTAAAATCATGTTAATATGTACTAAATAATCTAGAGATGCAATTGAATATAAATTAGGCTAGCTGTGTGTAAACGGTCGTCCGATAGGGTATAAACTATAAAAGGGTTACTATGGGCTATGCAAATAAGTGTTATTTGATTTAAATATGGATGTTGGTACTATGTATAGTAACACTAAATGCAACATGGTATGTTCCGGGCTATAAATCTAAAATGATATAATGGACATCGGAATGTTAACATGGAACAAGCGGCATTAAATTCAATCTACCGATACAATATGCAGTTGAATAAGTATAATAATAATACAATAGCATGTAGCAAGTTTTACTTGCCTCGATGGATCGCGATACGGATACGCACTGCACGTCCGACGTCGGCAAATGTCACAACATCCACACGCACGCACGAAACAGGTCCAGGCACGGCAAGAAGGTAACCACGCAGGTAGGGGACATCCACAGGGTTGCTTGGATCGACGGCAGCGGCATGACTCCGGCGATGACCGGAAAAAATACGGATCAAGAATTGAAATGCAAAGAAGAAGAAAGTAGAAGAAGAGCAAGAAGAAGGAAAAGGGAACTGGGGTCTCAGGTATGGCTCTGGGTTTGGATTCATGGATCAGAAAAGGCAGCGAGGGGCGAATACGAGGTGGTGGGTCACCGGCGATGGGTTTGCCGGCGAGGCAGTGGATGTGCAGGGAGGGTTTCCTGGGTTCTTAGTATTTGGTGCATGGGTCGTGGCTTGCAGGGAAGGAGATGAGAGAAATGTTGGTGATGGTGATGAGGCCGATGAGGTCGGAGCTCCGGCGAGGAGCCGGTGATGGGTTGGAGGGTGCTAACGGTTTGCAGTGAGTGGTGAGGCTGCAGGGATCATGATGTGCAGGGAAATGGTTGGTCGGGGAAAGAAGAGGGATGCTCGAGGGAAGAGAGGATCGTGTAGCCGGCGGCGAGGAGCTTCGACGATGTGGGAGTGCAGGTGATGGGTTTCGGAGAAGGTGGGTGCAGCGGTTTGCAGAGAATCGTCGGTGAGGGGATGGAGAGGAGAAAAGACAGAGGAGGTCGAGGAGGCGATGACGAGGTCGTCGATGGCGAGGTGCAGGAGCGGGGAGATGGGTGCGAGCGAGGGCAGTCGGGGTTCTAGGGTTTCGGGCTCGGGATCTTAGGGAAAAGGAGAGAGGAAGGTGGGGAGGTGGTTGTGGAGAGGAGAGGCCGACGATGTGGTCGGCGGTGAGGGACGAGGCGAGGGTGTCGCGGGTTCGAGCGTGGGTTAGGTTTGCAGGAGGCGGCGGGGAAAACAGAAAAAAATGGAAGAAGGAGATGAGAGGAGAGAGAGAGAGAATTGCATGGGGTTTATAAAATTAAAATATATAAAATAATTATGTGAAGGAGAGAGAGAGACAGTTTGGATTACGTAGGATTTTTAAAAGAAGAAAGATATGAATAATGCAGAGAGAGTCAGGTAGAAAGAGAGAGATGTGTCAGGCGAGAGAGAGAAATTTGTTATAGGAATATATTTTTAGTTTTTTAAAGATTATTAATAGTTTGAAAAATATTAGAATATAATATTATAATATTAGTCCGTTTTGAGATTTGGCAAAATACAAACTTACTCCAAAATATGCCCGGGTCGGGTCCAAAAATTCAGATTTAAAATATGAAAAATATATGCAAATTCCAAATTTCAAAATGAATGCTCAGTTAAAGAAAATGCATACCCCCAAGAACGGATGCACGTACATGCGCGTAGCCATCCAAACACGTCCATTTCACTGAACGGGACGAGAACAAGATGTGCGGATGCTACCACGGGGTTAGGGGTATCGTGCAGGTTATGAAATGCAATTTTAAATTATTTTCTGTGACATAAAATGTTATATGATAAAAGATGCGATACCAGGTAAAATGCCAGCATGTACTAATCATGAGACGCACGTGTCCATGCAACAAGTCAAGGTAATCAATAAATAAGAATCAAACAGGTTCAAGCAAGCGGGTCGGGTCGAATGCAAAGTAAAATGTAAAATACCATTCGCACCCAAACACGCTAAATCAAGAAAATACCATGGATAAGCAAATATGAAAACTGAAATTGGTATAAATGAACTCGGGTGTTACAGTCCTCCTCTCTACACATCTGGTCCGATGTCCCTCATGATCATGTGCATGCATCTTCAATCTCTTCCTGCGACTCTCTCCGGAGCATCACCCGTCCAACATGCGGCTGTAAAATATTCAAGAATGCTATACAGGGACTTGACTCGCAACTTTTTATACTCGTCTATCGCCATTTAGGTTTATCATTGTTGCATTTTTCCATCGGCTTCCAGCTCAAATCTGTTTGATATTCTGCTCTATAAATGATGGAGCTGTGGAGAACCATGGCCACCACTTATTCTTTCTCCGTTGGATGCCTGCCTATTTTTCTGTTTTTAGCAACAAGGCGGAACATCATGCATTTCTCCATTACAGAGCAGTTCTCAGAACTTGCCTTTGTGCATCCTATAATGTATGTTGTTCGTCGGAAGAAATCATCCTTAACCGAGGATAACCCCTTACATATAGGGCCTGTTTGGTTATCTGGAAGTATTGGAAGAAATATTAAAGTAGCTTCCAAAAAAGTTGTTATGGAAGTAGAGGTAAATCTTACTTCCAGTGCTTGTTTGTATGTTTTTAAAAGTAATTAACTGTGTTTCTTTTATAAGAAAAAAAAACAAACAAGTATTTTTTAAAAGTATTATATCACTGCTTTGTGGAAGAAATAAATAGAATCATTAAATAATCAATGCATTTTCTTGTTCCTTGTGCTCCATGGTTACTTCTCATCCAAAATGAGGGGAAGAAAATCTCGGAAGCAACTATGCCGCATGGAACCCACCCTATCACCATGAAGCAACTTCCAAACTCTATTTTCGTCAAAACAAACACGTGAAGTATGTGAAGTAAGCTTACTTCCGTGCTGATGATGCTCGGTACTGAGAACTCCCCAGATCACGATACGTAGCAGATGGCGTGTCATGTGTCTTACGGGAATAGAGCGAGAACGGTACATTGGAGGTGTACCTCGGGCCTTCCTCCCGAGGATGTTCCCGACCTTCAATGACCTTCCAGACCACTCCTAGGCTCGTCTTACAAACAACCATTGACACGCCTCCGAGCCCTCCCGCACGCTAAGTTCCCTCAGCCCTCCTAGCTTGCCTCCGAGCTATCACAGAACCAAGCTCCCTCGGCCTCCCGCTCGTTCCCGAGCCTCCCGCCGAGCTTAGCTTCTTCGGTATCACTGATCGACCCACTGCGCAAATTACAGGCGTCTCCGCCGCAGCTCCGCGAATCTCGCCAGTCACGAGATATCCGCCGCCCATGATCCCGCGTTCTACGCCATTGCGTTCCCCCATTAACGAGCGTATCTCGTCATTAATGGAGGATCCCTCCTTTCACGCAGGCGTAACGCCCGGGGACGTAACGGCCGGCGTGAATCTCGCGCCCGCCAGCCCATAGCTGCCACTATATAAACCTCTCACTCAGATGACTCAGGGAAGGCAATTTTACCCCAATAGGCCATTACTCTGCCAAAATACCTCGACTAACTTGATCGTCGGAGGGTCCACGGTGGCACAACCACCCCGGGACTTCTTTGCAGGTAGCTCGGCTTCATTCCTAAATCAAGCCCGCTAAAATCCACGCGGGTTGAGAGGAAACCCTCAAAATCAATCTCAGCCATCCATCACCACTCGCTGCAGATCAACGGAAGACAACATCTGAAGGAGATCCTGAGCTCCATTAGTTAACGCCGTCTGTGGGAACGAAAAATTCCGCTCAACGAAAGTTGATCTTCCGATCCTGAACTCATGGTGAGTGATCATCGCGACGATCTAATCTCCAGCCGCCGTCCTCCCCACAACGGAGACGCGGGTGGATCCCCTCCTCCCCCGAACGCCATTCACGCCCTATCTGCACGGATAGATCGGCTCGCGTCCGTCGTGGATGCGCTTGTCCGTGTCCAAACGGCGGGACAAGCTCCCCAAGTCGCCGCTCCCCCACCTCGAGAGCGACATATAGGAAAAGAAGACACTGCCCGCGCCGGCGCATCCGGGCACCACCAAGCTATCTCCAGCGGCCACAGATCCCCCATGGCGACCAATTCGATGACCCGGTGGGCACCTCATAGCTCAACGCCGAGGTCTTATGAATAAGCGCCCCGCCCTAAGGCCCATCGTGCTCCTGTCCCTCCCGAGGAGGTGTCGGTGAGCTCGCCTGCTCCCAGGCATGGCCGGCGCCCTCTCCCTCGACAGGTTCGCGTGGACGGGACTCACCACGGCAGCTCGAAGACAGCCTCGCCAAGGGACCTACAGAACCTTATAGAACGGAACCGGAACCGCGGCCCAGCGCAGGTCGCTAGCAGCAGGGGCTATAAATCCGAGTATACCGAATCCTCGGGATACCATGACCGACTCGATGCCCTCGAAAAGAAGATTGAGGGTATACATCAGGAGAGTCATCCTTCAAGCGACGGGGATAGATATGCCGTCGACTCGCTTATGAGGCCCTTCACTGAGGAGCTTCTCACTGTCCATGTCTCCTCTAGGAACAAGCCCCCAAAGGTCCCCTCTTCGACGAAAAGTCCGACCCGAAAGACCATTTGGACGCGTTCATAACAGCGATGAGTTTCCAAGACAAATCCGATGCCGCGCAATGCCGTGCTTTCCCCGCCACTCTCATCCACTCTGGACGAGACTCGTTTCGAGGACTCACGCCATGCTCAATCTCTACCTTCGATGAGCTGGCCACCCAATTCCTCGGCCATTTCGTCGGGAACATACGGCAGAAGCGGACCGTCGATCATCTTTTCACTATAAAGAGCAGGACAAGGAGTCCTTCAAGGGATACATCGCCCGCTTCTACAACACCCTCCTTGAGGTCCCAGAGCACCGGGACGAGACGGTCATCACTGCCCTTAGGTCGGGTCTCAGGCACAAGGAGTGGCTCCGCTCCTTTGCATTAGCGCAACCTAAGACCATGGCCGAGGTAAAAGTCTGGACCGAGCGAGAGATCCAGCTCGAATCCGAGGTGAACGCGAACCTACCTCGGACAGACCAGACCGATCAAAAGAAGAAGGCAAGAGAGGATAAAAAGAAGGTTGAGCGGACAAAGCCCTACTCCCCAAAGTTCCAGGAGTACACCCTGCTCAACATCTCCCAGACAGAGCTGTTGGAGGAGGCAAAGGGTGAGAGATTCTTCAAACTCCCCCCGGTCAGCCATAAGGCGGCCAAACGAACACAGGGCCCCTATTGCGCTTTCCACAGGTCGCATGGACACCCTACCGAGAACTGTAAATAGCTCCGAGACTACATCGAGGAGTTAATCCACTCGGGGCACCTGGCAAGATACTTGCGGGACAAGCGACAAGCCGACCGAGAACAAGAGCACCACCCCCTCCCGGCGAGTTGACGATCAGCCAAATCATGGTTGTGTCAGCAGAGGGTGCACCTGGGGCCGACGAGACACAACGCCCCTTGACGGTCGAAGGGACTGGCAGCCAACCCAGGAAGAGAGTCAAAGCAACCGAGCCCATCATCTTTACCGACGAGGACCTCCACGGGATATCCCTTCCCCACAATGACCCTTTGGTAATCACCGCACGGGTCCACCATTACGAAGTGCAAAGGATATCGGTTGACTCAGGAAGCTCGGCAGACATCCTCTTCTACGACTGCTTCCTGTGTATGGTACTTACCCCGTCGGACCTAAGGCCGACCGCCCACATCCTATCGGGGTTCGCCAACCACTCCATCCCGACAGAAAGGGTTGTCACCCTCCTGCTTAACATCGAGGAGACAGGCCACACGCGTACCGTGAGTTCATCGTCGCCAGAATTCTATCGGCCAACAACATCCTCCTGGGATGCCTAACGCTGAATTCCCTCCGGACCCAGATATCGACCTATCGCCTAGCAATCAAGTTTCCCCTCGACCAAGGTGTGAGAAGTCGGGCCTACGGGAACCAGCAAACCGCGAAGATTTGCTTCACAGCGACATCTATGCCCGAGGAGAGAAACGATGATCTTGAGAGCACGGATGAATTCAGGGGATCTTTGGATACTCGGGACGAGCATAAAGAGATCCGAGGAGCACCAGTGGAGCCGCTAACAGAGGTCCCCCTCGTCGAAGGGGACAATGAACGAACCGTCCAAATCGGGTCACTCTTAACGGGGGCTCGGCGTGACGACCCGGTCCACTTCCTCAGAGGAAACTCAGACGTGTTCGCCTGGGCGCCCGCCGACATGCCCGGGATCGACTCCAAAATAATATCACATAAGCTCGGGGTCGACCCGGCGGTCCGACCCGTCAGGCAGAAGAAACGAAGCTTCGCCCCGATCAAGCAAAGAGCGATCGAGGACGAGGTTGACAGGCTGCTCGCATCCAACTTCAATCGGAACATGGCTTACTCGAAGTGGTCGGAAAATGTGGTCATAGTTAAAAAGGTAAGCGGGAAGTGGTGCATGTGCGTCGACTTCACTGACCTCAACAAGGCCTGCCCGAAAGACAACTATCCCCTCCCTCGGATAGATCAGCTCTTCGACAGTTCGGCAGGCCATGAGCTACTCAGCTTCATGGACGCCTTCTCCGGCTACAATCAGATCCACATGAATCCGGCAGAAGAAGAGCTCACCGCATTCACAACGGACCAGGGGGTATACTGCTATAAATTGATGCCTTTCAGACTCCAAAACGCCGGGGATACGTACCAACGCTTAGTCAATAGGATGTTCAAGCCCCAGGTCGGCAGGAATGGAGGTTTACGTCGATGACATGCTCGTCAAATCGACCTCGTCATATCAGCGCGCCAAAGATCTGGGCGAGGCTTTTGACGTCCTCCGCAAATATAAGATGAAACTGAACCCCGCCAAGTGCACGTTCGGGGTCACTAGTGGAAAGTTCCTCGGGTTCATGGTCACCCACCGAGGGATCGAGGCTAACCCGGAGAAGATCAGCGCCATCCTCAACATGGCAGCGCCCAAGACCAACGTCGAAATCATGCGACTCGCAGGGAGGGTAGCCGCTCTGGGTCGTTTTATGTCAAAATCCGGGAAATAATGCCTCCCGTTCTTCAAATCTCTAAGGAAGATCCCAAGGTTAGAATGGTCGGAGGAGTGTCAGATCGCCTTCGAGCAATTAAAATTACACCTGGCGACTCCCCCGCTACTCACCCGGCCAGTTGAAAGAGATAGGCTATCATTGTACCTGGCGGTGTCCGATCAATCTGCAGGTTCGGTGCTCATCTGAGAAGTCGAGGGAGTCCAAAAGCCGGTCTACTATGTAAGCCACGTCTTCAAGGACGCGGAAACAAGGTACCCGGCCATAAAGAAGAGTGTTTTGGCACTAATCGTGGCCTCGAGGAAACTACGGCACTATTTCTAAGCGCACACCATCCTCGTCCTCACCGAATGCCCCTTAGGGGATATTCTCGCCTCCCCTGAGTCTTCTGGTCGTTTGGAGAAGTGGAGGTGGGAGTTGTCCCATTTCGACATCAAATACCGCCCGAGGCAAGCTGTCAAGGCATAAGTCCTAACCGATTTTGTCTTCGAATGCACTATCCCTAACAAGGAGGCAGTGCCCGTGCCGGTCCCCGGATCTCAACCCTCAATCGATGAGAGGCCCAACTCCATCCCCGATTGGGTCCTTTACGTCGACGGGTCATCAGCCTATGAAGGCTGTGGTGCCGGCCTCATCATTCGGGGCCCGAACGAAGCAGAGATGGAGTATTCTTTAAAGCTCGGGTTCAAAGCCTCAAACAACGCAGCGGAGTACGAATCCCTGCTCGCTGGACTGCGGATCACCTCCGGAGTGGGGCTGAAGACTATCTGAATCCGTAGTGACTCTGCTCTAGTTGTCGGCCAAGTGACCGGCTGTTTTGAAGCATGGGAGCCCCTGATGGTGAAGTGCTTGGCCGAGGTAAGAAGGCCACGAAAGGACTTCGACGAAGTCCAAGTGGAGCAGATTCCCCGACACCTAAGCTCCCGGGCCGACGCCCTAAGCAAGCTAGCTTCCTCCTACATGGCCAACAACAAGAGGAATATCCTCTTCGAGGTCTTGCTGTGGCCCAGCGTGGAAGACAGAGTGACATCGCTCCAAGTTTACACAGCCCGGGAAGAGGATCAAGATTGGAGGAAGCCCATCGTGGAATTCCTGAAGGAGGGTACGCTCCCTGGAGATCGTGGGGAGGCCCACCGCCTCCGAGCCAAATCCCGCCATTTCTTCTGGAGCAATGGGAACCTCTACAAGAAATCCTTCACTCAACCTCTGCTTCGGTGCGTCAACCCCCACGAAGCTGACTATGTCCTCTGTGAAGTCCACGAAGGGGTCGGCGGAGCATATTAAGGGGCCCGCACCTTAGTCCAGAAGACGCTCCTCCAAGGGTACTATTGGCCGACCATCTATCATGACGCTCAGAAGCTCGTCAGAAGGTGAAAAAGTTACCAACTCCACGGCAGCGTACCCCTCCTTCCTGCTACCAAACTGACTACTCTGACCTCCCCATGGCCGTTTTCCCAGTGGGGAATGGACATGATAGGCCAACTCCTTACAGGTACGGGCGGGCATAAATGCATCCTTGTCGCGGTGGACTACTTTACGAAGTGGATCGAGGCCGTCCCCATCAGAAAACTGGACGCTACCACGACCATCAAGTTCCTGCAGAACAACGTAATATTTCGGTTCGGGATCCCGAGGTGTATCATCACCGACCACGGGGCGAATTTCGAGAACGAAAGAGTTAAAGAATTCTGCAGCGAATACCATATACTGATGAAGTTCGCCACCGTCGCGCACCCCTAGTGTTGGAGATAGTGCCCTCAGAGTCAATTATTGGATCACAGGCACGTGATTGCAATGATTGAGGGAAGACCTATCCCGGTAGGACAGTCTTACTCAAGATGATAGTATGCTATCTGGTTTATCTTTATCATCGTGTACTGTTTAGGTGACCTTACAGGTCACTATTGCACGTTGATAGAGCCCCTAGGATTCTTGCTTAACTACCAGCAGTATGAAGGCGATCATATACGTGGGAGCTGGGGTCTATAAGCACATCCTTAAAAGGTCTCTAGTCGTGGGAGTTTCGATACAGGGCATCGATACTCCAGAGTAGACTAGTGTATACAGTCGAGACCCCGACGAGGGGCGGTGGCCGGTCTCACAAGCCACTGGTGTCAGTTGGTTCACCTAAGATGTATACAGGTGCTCATTGGGTTATGAGTACACCGGACAGGACTCGCCGGGAACATGCTAGTTGGTCTTATACCTGACGTCAGATAGCAGTTCCCTGGTGACATGTGTACAGGTTAGTTCATCGACCTGAGATCGTCATTTGTCTCGTGTGAGTTCCCACTGTGCTTTGATTACTACCCTACCACGCTCAAAGGAGACGTGCAAACAAGTTTTAGTTGGGTACAGTCCCGAATCACATGGAAGCAGTGAGCGGATCTGCAGGGGTTCGTCTCTCCCGGTATTGGGGGTGAGGTCGCGCTGTGTCTAGGAGAGCCATTACACGAAGTCCTTGGCCAAGGCAGGAGATTTACTGGTAGGTATTCCAGTAGTATCTCAGGGTGTTATGGGCTACACTCCGACACGACTTGTACCGCTTTTGGGGGGTCTGACTTTTACCAATCCCCTAGGCCCGCCATGCGAAGCTCATAGACAAACGGACCGGACTGTACGGATATTGTCATTGACAGGCTCAGCAGGGTGTCAGGATGAGTTCGCTCATCGACGTCCCTTTTGGTCAATAGCTGGTAGCCCGTCACGTATGGCTAATATCTCTAACGTGCTAGTGGTTAAATCCACAACCATAGTATTGACGAGTCTTTAGAGTCCACCACACACAGTTACTCAAGTTTCGGGCGAAACGCTGTAGAGGCCGTATGGAGATATGGCAGGGTTCGATCAAATACGTGCGGTATTGCACGGATCGTGATTGGACGGTTTTTACTAGCGGGCTTTGGTTTAAGCCGGATCCTAGTATTTGACAGTGTAGATTTTGTCTCTTTGCATTTGTATTCAGTGGGAATGCAAATGCGGGCATGTATATGCAGTCACGGGGTTTTCCTGTAATTTATTACGGGATCAGTTTTCTGAAGTTGCCAGTTTGCATTCCGTTCCGGCCAGTATTCCTTTGTTCCTTCACGGCCGGATTTTTCTGATGGCGGGGCTAATTTGCAAGTTCGCAAATTAGCATTTGTGGAGTGGTTCTTTGTATTTGTGGCATTATGATAGATTAAGCATCTTTGCTTTTTCATGATGGTTTAGCATTAATGAGATTAGATTTGATTAGAAATGGAAATGACATTGTTATCATCACTTTTGGCTTATGGTCGCCCTTGGCTTTTACTACTCACCCCTCCCTTCTTGTTTTTTCCCTCCACCATTTTGTTGATATGGGGGCCGGCCACATGAAGGGAGAGAGAGAGAGGTTTTCATTTTGGTGAAGGAAATTGATTCATCTTATATTGGCTTGCTCACAAAATCCTTAACACCTCTCCAAAGTTCATTCCTTCGCTCCTCCATCTACAAAGGCAACTTCACAACCCCTAGAGACAATGGATTCTACACTTGCCTACAGCAATTCTTGAGCATGTCGACTCGCCAGTTTCGTGCCCGAGTTGCCTCGGTCCAGAGGTGGGAGCCCGGAAAAGAACCCGGGGATGTGGTGCCCGTTTCGACGAGGAGGCGACGACCGGAGATTCCGCAAGGAGATCGGAGTGGAGGCGAAGACCGAAGGACACGGATCACTTGGTATAGCTCTCTACTCTTATTCTAGTTTGCTAGTAGCTAGGTTAATGGCCCGATCCGGGTTGATAGTGCGCGGTGGTGCCGGTTTCTAAGTTCTAGAAAAGTTTTCGTTTCCGCGTTCCGGCGTCGGATTGACGGCCGGGGCGCCGCCGTGCACTTACACCTAGTGCAACGGGCAAACCGAGATCGCTAATAGGGACGTCATTCGAGGAATTCGAGCTCACCTTGAAGGACGACAGGGCAGTTGGGTCGACGAATTACCTCGGGTCTTATGGACCTTGCACACATCGAAGAAGACCCCCACCAGAGAGACCCTCTTCAGTCTCTGCTACAGCACCGAGGTAATGGTCCCAGCAGAGATCGGGCTACCCAGTCATAGGGTCGAGCATTTCGATGACGAAGAAAACACCTCGGCACTCCGGACAAATTTGGACGCCTTGTTGGAAAAGCGGGACCGGGCACAGATTAGAGACGCCGCTTACCAACAGCAAACTTCCCGCTACTACAACGCGCGAGTCAAGCATCGCGCCTTTAAGGCCGGGGACTTGGTCCTAAGGCGGAACGAATTTGTTGATCAGGGAAAGCTACATAAGTTTTCTCCGAAATGGGACGGCCCATTTCTCATCTCCGAGGTCCTGCCCGGCGGGGCTTATCGCTTACAAGATGCAATGGGTCGCAAATTTCCATGGCCCTACAACGCCGAGAAGCTCAAGTTGTACCTTTTAAAAGCATATCTATGAATACATATTTCTCCTTTTACGAAGCGATGTAAATTTTGCTAAGTTTTTTTTACATAAAGAAGGAACTTCCCCTATATATTTCACTCTTTCTCGGTTCAAAGCTCACGAATTCCGTTTCGCTGAAATACTCAAATGAACCCAGAAGACAAAAGGAAACAGTAGAACTTCGCAAAAAGGAGAATTTAATTTATTTATCAAAAGGTATTGCGGGCTCCTCGGCCTTACATAAAAGTTGAAATTACAACAACGGGGGAAGAGGATGCAGGAAGCATTGCCCGTGGTACTCCGAAGAAATTGCCGCCAGCCGAGCCCTTGCCGCCTCGGACCTCTGCCTCCGATGCTGTCCGCGAACCCTCGACACCACGGATGGGCCGGAGGACTCTCCAGCCGGGGACCCATCGGCGAGATGCCTCGGTTGGTAACACTCGAGGATGAGGGCCACCGAGTGATCGCGCCGACTCTTCGAGATCAGGCCGAAACGGCATAGCGATCTCAGTTGCCAACCGCCTCGTCCTTCAGTTGCTCAGACAAGCGGTTGTGCAGCCCCGACGACGCCCTCTAAATCGAGTACATCAGCAGCTGGAGCATGGGTGATCACCGGGGAAGCAGGCGTCCGAAATTTTCCTCCACACGCCGAACCACCGCCTGAAGCATCTCCTCGGAGCTCAGTTGGTCGTACAAGTATACGTCTTCGAAGGAAATGATGTCGGGGATGGAGAAAGGGAATTCGTCCATTCTTAGGTTTCGAGGTGCAAAGCTAGAAATAATCAACACACCCTCTCTATTTTATAGCCTCCACAGCGCCCCCAAGAGTCCAAATTTTTGCGCGCATGGGCGTGAATCCAAGGATTCGCTCGATTCTTCCAATACTGTACAGACACGTGGCGGATATCCCGTATTTCTCGACGAATCAAAGTCGGAGCGACGCAGATCTTCGAACGCTTCGCCCCCCTATGCGTTTCTACCACGTACCGCCCGCGACGGTCACTCTTCCCGATATTCAACCATCTCGGAAGGTCAGGCAGAGCATCGTAAAACCGAGCAGCTTCACTGCTCGGTCAATCCTTAGCGTATAACTTCTTACCCATCTACGCTAAGGATCAAAGCACTCGCCAAGAGGCAACCGAGCAGCTTCCCTGCTCGGTCCATCCATGGCTGGTAGTTCACTACCCACCGACGCCAAGGATCAAAGCCCTCGCAAAGAGGCAACCGAGCATCTACCCTGCTTGGTCTATCCTTAGCGGGTAACTTCTTACCTATCTACGCTAAGGATCAAAGCCCTCGCCAAGAGGCAACCGAGCAGCTACCCTGCTCGGTCCATCTATGGCTGGTAGTTTCCTATCCACCGATGCCAAGGATCAAAGCCCTCACCAAGAGGCAACCGAGCAGCTACCCTGCTCGGTCTATCCTTAGCGGGTAACTTCTTACCCATCTACGCTAAGGATCAAAGCCCTCGCCAAAAAGCAACCGAGAAGCTACCCTGCTTGGTCCATCCATAGCTGGTAGTTCACTACCCACTGACGCCAAAGATCAAAGCCCTCGCCAAGAGACAACCGAGCAGCTGCCCAGCTCGGTCTATCCTTAGCGGGTAACTTCTTACCCATCTACGCTAAGGATCAAAGCCTTCGCCAAGAGGCAACCGAGCAGCTGCCCTGCTCGGTCCATCCATGGCTGGTAGTTCACTACCCACCGACGCCAAGGATCAAAGCCCTCGCCAAGAAGCAATCGAGCAGCCGCCCTGCTCGGTCCATCCTTAGCGGGTAACTTCTTACCCATCTACACTAAGGATCAAAGCCCTCGCCAAGAGGCAACCGAGCAGCTGCCCTGCTCGGTCCATCCATGACTGGTAGTTCACTATCCACCGACGCCAAGGATCAAAGCCCTCGCCAAGAGGCAACCGAGCAGCTACCTTGCTCGGTCTATCCTTAGCGGGTAACTTCTTACCCATCTACGCTAAGGATCAAAGCCCTCGCCAAGAGGCAACTGAGCAGCTGCCCTGCTCGGTCCATCCATGGCTGGTAGTTCACTACCCACCGACGCCAAGGATCAAAGACCTCGCCAAGAGGCAACCGAGCAGCTGCCCTGCTCGGTCCATCCTTAGCGGGTAACTTCTTACCTATCTACACTAAGGATTAAAGCCTTCGCCAAGAGGCAACCGAGCAGCAGCTCTGCTCGGTCCATCCATGGCCGGTAGTTCACTACCCACCGATGCCAAGGACCAAAGCCCTCGTCTAGAGGAAACCGAGCAGATTCCCCGCTCGGTCCATCCTTAGTGGGTAACTCCCTACCCATCTGTACTAAGGGTCAGAAGTCCTTAACCTCGGCGACACCGACTGATCTTAAAAGCGGTGTCGCCGGTCCAACTCGACGTATCTTCAACATGCGATCGCCACCTCGACTTCGGGGCCATAAAGATGCCGACCTTACACCGGTCTTTGCACACTTGACAAATAATTAGATTTAATCCGACGCGCGATCGCCAACTAAAGGACCGGCCACTGACCTAGCGTTCATCAGGCGAGCAAAATGAGACATTACCACAAAATGAAAATGTTGCAACACAAATTCCTGAAAAAGGGATTTATTTACAAATCAGAAGTTTCTACAACGGTATTGTGGGCTCCTCAGCCTTACAAAATTGCCCGAAGGCTTACAAAATTCCAAGACGAAAACAAAAAATATGCAAAAAGGGAGGGCAGGGAGCTCAGGCCTCAGGGACGGGAGGGACCTCGACGTGCTCCGCGGCCACATCGGGAGCCGGGGTGGCTGCTTGAGGGTCGGCGCCCCCTGCAGGAGCTTCGACGCTGGGGGCCGGGGTAACCGCCTTCTCCCCGCCGCCCCCACCAAGGGCCTTCCACCTGGCGACGCTTCCGGCGGCATCCCCCTGCGCCTCACCCTCAATGGGGTACTCGATCCGGAGCTTAGCGTCAAGAAACTTCGGCATCAGCGCCTTGACGGCGTCGAGGGCATCATGCCAGACGAGGGCCGAGGCTTCGGCGAGGTCGGCGTAGAATTGATCCGACGTCCTGTAGCTCTCCACCGCCTTCGCAGCCCGGAGGTCGGAGCGCCTCATCGCTTCCTTCATCGCCTCATTTTACCTCTTGAGGGTGCCCCGCGTCTTCTTCAGAGTGGAGACGAGCACCCTGGCATCTTCCAACTTGGCCTCAACGGCCTTGTTGGACTCCATCAGAACTCTGCTGGTCTCCCGGTAGCCGGCGTTCACCTGACCCTCGGCTTCCATCCGGTCTTCAAGGGCGGCGATCCTCTCCTTCACCTCGCGCAGCTCCTGGCTCAAGCCCTCTTCCCGCGAGGAAGACTCGCCAGCGATCTGCATCGCCGAGGCAATTTCCTCGTCCTCCATGTTGACAACGAGGGCGCAGTGCTGGAGGACCTGAGGAAAACAAAGGAGGGGTTAAAAAGGGCACCCGATCCGGCGAACAGAAAGTACTCAATAAAAACCCGAGCGGGGGGCGGACACTGACCTGCATGGCCTCCTAGGCTATGGCCTCCATTTGGGCCCTGAGGGTCCCCCAGGGGATTTTTCCCCCGGCCGACCTTTCCATTTCCAAGAGCAGGCTGTCGGCGACGGAAAGCCCCGAGGGCATCTCGAAGCGAAGATCCCCTTCATCCACGAAGATCGGGGAAGCCGGGGAACGGGGCACCGTCCTATGGTGCATCTTGAGGAGGGGCGCGGGAACATCTTCCTCGTCTCCCACCTCCAAAACCCGGGGTTCCTGCTCCCGAGCGTGTTTGCGGCTCTGCGCGCGGCCGGCCTCCGAGGCCCGGGACGTGCTAGAACGCCTGGCCGGAGCGGCCGCCGGCGGAACCGGGCTCACGGCAGGACGTGATGGGCCGGCGCCTCCGGCCTTCCTCCCTTTCTTCTCGGCCATCGCAGCCCGGAATTTGGATCGGTCCATCGGCTCTGCAAAAAAAGCGAAAATACAAAGGAGGAGTGATTGTTGAAGTTTTTGCGTGCTTAGTTTTAATTACCGCAATCAAGACGGTTTCGCTTGGTATCTAGCCAATTGAGTACGGATCGATCCACAGGGAGATGGAATCTTTTTCTTTATGTTTTAACGAGTTAAATCCAAATATGTCCAGATTTGTTTTAAGATCAACTAATGAGATAACGAACGATAAAAGAACTTGCTAGAGTTAGGATTAGGTTAGTTTAAGTTAGGAATTTCTCACTTCTTTCATTGTCATTCTTAATATCGGTGTTACGGTAATCGGCAACAATGGGGATTAGCATGACTAGGAAGGAACTTGCAAGTATAAGCTAGGCTTTCCATGTTTAGTTTCTTCCTTTTGGTCCTTGTTCGTCCGTTCTTGGCTCTTATCCCTAACCTCCGGTTAATTCAACCACAACCGGTCTAACTAGAGAATCACTGCTATCATGTAGGATAGGGTGCCGTAGTGAGCGGATTGTGGTTCAATTAATGGGAGTCCGAATCAAGATGTTGGGCAAAGAAAAGAGTGAGAGAGATTTCCTTCTCTCAAACTTTCCTTATCCTACCCTAACAAGTGAGAAACTACTCACCCATTAAAAAGATTTTTAAAAAAAGGGAAGATAAAAAGAAATGAGGTTAAGAAAAATTACAACTAGCTATTTGAGACCTCACTTTGGCAAAGATCATACACAAGCATCATGATTGTAAAGGATAAAGAAAAATAGAAGAGAGAAAAAAAAACAATAAAATAACACGACTAGATTAGCAAATGAAAATTTGCAAACAATTATAAATAAATAATTGAAAGACAAGCAAGATAATAAAAAGAACTCTCTTTTTTTCATTAATCATCACTCATGAACTCACTACAATTTTTAATGGAGAAAGATAGAAAGGAAGAAGAACTATAGAATTTAATCCTAAAATCTAATAATGAAAAGCACACTTGGTTTGGCTTCGAGCTCAGCTATTTATAGGCAGGAAAGTGAAACCCTATGTATACAATCTGAGCCAATTACGAGATTACAAAACTACCCTAAAAGAGCCGAGTCAACACTGATCTGACGCGGCCGCGGTTCCGTGGCAATTTGGTGGAATTGGGATCTCATTTTTTCTGAGTTTCTCCATGTTGCTTTTATCTTCTGTTTTGTACACTTGGTTTCTCAGAATCTCTTCAGTTTTCTTCCAGATTTTTAGCAGTGCAAAATGATGTAGACTTTTGCCTTGAGCTCCGCGTTGAAGTCTTGGATCTTGTGCTTCCCTTGTGCTTTGTGCATTGAAATGACCAATGATTTGTCATTTTGTCCCTTGAACTGGTAGGTGGCATCATACGGATGGTGAGCATAGATCAGTATTTATCTGTTGTTGGCCGTAGTCCTGCATTTGTTACGACTTTTCATGAATTTTACTGTAAAGAGCTGAGAACCTGTAATCTGCAACTATTTAGCAAACACGGATCAAAAGTACCTACCTATATGCAATGTGATCAAGAATGAGCGATATAAAAATGCAAAAATCTGATATGAACAAATACCCCCAAACTTATCTTTTGCTCGTCCCGAGCAAAGCCAATTTATTCACAAAGAGTCCTAACCTCACTTTCGCAGGGAACGCGATTGCACTGAGCTCGTGCAACAAGCCGTTAAACCTCTAGGTATCCATAGTAGGAGGAGTGTTGTCTCCTGAGAGTTTTCAGCGGATACTACCCACAAAATCCGATCAATTTGGCCGTTGATTCTAATTCTTCAATTCAGTATTCTAGCAAGAAACTCTATCATCTTCAACTTAGAAATCATCAACCCGTATTTTTCACACTTTTCATTTAACTTAAGATCATATACGTTTTGCCAGTTTATAAAGGTTTCAGCATCTCCTGAGTTTTCCTTCTAAGGCGCAATCTTAACTCAGGAATTTTTATCATCTCTACTGAAGATATAAGCCATATCTTTTATTCCTATCTCTCCTCTGAACTCCAATCATATACCCCTACGTGTGTGTAATTATCACCCCTACACTTGGAAATTCAATTCAAGCTATGATACCCTTGCCTTAATACCTAGTACTACTTCTTTTCATTAATGATGGACGGTTTTGCTCATACACCTTTCATGCGACTATTAATACTTCTTGAGGCACTAACATCCGATTACTGAATGTATGAGCTTAAAGAGTAAATAGCAGTCTCCAGGTCATGTATTTTATTCTTTTATTTTCTTTTCTTTTTTTATTTCACATCAAGACCGAATATATTTTCAATGATGCTCTTTTGGTGGTTAGCTTTAATAGCCGTTTTTCTTTCATATTAGGCTTTCAGGCAAGAGTATTTCTAGGTATCTTCTACTATCCCAAGTTTCAAGGTGCGTGTATGTGCAATCTGCAGGGTATATATGTTCAGAATTTGGACTTAAGGTTCAGAATTATTTTTCAGACTTATACTTCAAATAGAGCTTTCAATACTCTTCCCTTATTTCGACTTAGCCCAAGAACTGAACTCAAAATTGCTTATTTCTAAATAAACTGCAAGGACGTATATTTTCTACAGTTAAACTTCAAGAAAGTTTAATTTTAGGGTTTTTATTTTACTAAGTTTAGGATCTAGTTTTTCCTAACTAGTCAACCGTCATGTTGAACTTGAGTCAAATACGACAAATATTGAAATTTTCAATTTTTTTTAAATTTTTTTTAAAAATTTCAATTTTTATATTTTTGTATGTTTTTATATTTTTTTTATAAAGATACAATGCAGAAAAATAAGATACGGAATTAAATATGCAAAGAAAAACAAATATGTACAAAGAAAAAAACGTGCAGATGCAATGCAAAGATAACTATTTGCAATCAAATCTCACCCCCAAACTTACTGATAGCAGTGTCCTCACTACTCCCTACGGCGTCTACTAGACGCGGCCTCACTTGTTCCTGCCTCACCTCTATCTGTCCCCCATCCCCTCGATCGTGATCGTGATCGTTCTGTTGCGCCACGGCAGAGCCCCGACCGTCTATCCGAGGCCAAAATGCGGAATCAAAATTTTTCTTAACTTTCAAACTGGCGCTACCGCGGACAATATACCCGGATCGTAACCATTAACCGATACTAGCTAACAAGAGAGGGGGTGAGAGATATACCGAGTGATCCCAGTCCTCCGGTCTTCTCGTCGTTGTCCCGATCTCCCGCGGATCCTCCGGTCGTCACATCCTTGCCGGAAGGGCACCACATCGTCTGCATCTTTTACGGGCTCCCACCTCAATACCGAGGCAACTCGGGCACGAAGCCGGCAAGTCGACGTGCCCAAGATTTGCTGTAGAATGTGGTGTAGATCATGCTAGTCTCATTTGGGGTTTGTAGTTGCCTTGATGGAGGAATGGAATTTTCAAGTGGAGCTAGAATGTGTGTAGCAAGAAAAATGAGATGAACCAATTATCCTCATCAAAATGAAACCCTCTCATTTTTCTCCCCCCTTCCAAAAATGTGGCCGGCCAAGAATTTGTGAGAATGGTGGAGGGAATCAACTAAGGGAGGTGAATGTAGGAACTCAAGTGGTGACCACATCAAAAGCAAGCCTCACATCAACTCTCACCTCATTTCTAATCTCATCCAATCACAATAAAGCAAAGGAAAAGACTAAGAAAGCATCTCATGATTAATAACTATCATGATTCCACCAATATGCAAGAAACCCCTCCTCAAAAAGTTATTTGCAAACTTGCAAATAACCCTCTCCATCGGAAAAGTCCGGCCAGGAAAGAACAAAGGAAAACCGGCCGGAACGGAATGCAAACTGGCAACTCCAGAAAACCGGTCCCGTAATAAATTACAGGAAAACCCCGATACTGTGCATA
The DNA here is from genome assembly GCA_030015575.1 of Agapanthus africanus. Lineage (NCBI taxonomy): Eukaryota > Viridiplantae > Streptophyta > Magnoliopsida > Asparagales > Amaryllidaceae > Agapanthus > Agapanthus africanus. The sequence goes on from JASDDO010000010.1 coordinate 534,200,447, forward strand.
CACACCCGCATCTGTATTCCGACCGGATACAAATGCAATGAGACAAAATCTACACTGTACTAAACTAGGATCCGGCTTAAACCAAAGCCGGCTAGTAATATCCGTTCGATCCTGATCCGTGCAATACCGCACGTATCTGATCGAACCTTGCCATATATCCATACGGCCACTAGTACAAACCGTCCGATCCTGATCCGTGCAATACCGCACGTATCTGATTGGACCCTGCCATATCTCCATACGGCCTCTACAGCGTTTCGCCCGAAAGCTTGAGTAACTGAAAGTGTGGTGGACTCTAAAGACTCGTCAATACTATGGTTGTGGATTTAACCACTAGCACGTCAGAGGTATAAGCCAATACGTGACGGGCCACCAGCTATTGACCAAAAGGGACGTCGATGAGTGAACTCATCCTGACACCCTACTGAGCCTGTCAATGACAATATCCGTACAGTCCGGTCCGTTCGTCTATGAGCATCGCATGTCGGGCCTAGGGGGTTGGTAAAAGTCAGACCCCCAAAAGCGGTACAAGTCGTGTCGGAGTGTAGCCCAGAACGCCCTGAGATACTACTGGAATACCTACCAGTAAATCTCCTGCCTTGGCCGAGGGCTTTGCGTAATGGCTCTCCTAGACACAGCGCGACCTCACCCCCAATACCGGGAGAGACGAACCCCTGAAGATCCGCTCACTGCCTCCATGTGGCTCGGGACTGTACCCAACTAAAACCTGTTTGCACGACTCCTTTGAGCCGTGGTAGGGTAGTAATCAAAGTACAGTGGAAACTCATACGAGACAAATGACGATCCCCAGGTCGATGAACTAACCTGTACACATGTCACCAGGGAACTGCTATCTGACGTCAGGTATAAGACCAACTAGCATGTTCCCGGCGAGTCCTGTCCAGTGTACTCATAACCCAATGAGCACCTGTATACATCTTAGGTGAACCAACTGACACCAGTGGCTTGCGAGACCGGCCACCGCCCCTCGTCGGGTTCTCGACTGTATACACTAGTCTACTCTAGAGAATCGATGCCCTATCTCGAAACTCCCACGACTGGGGACCTTTTAAGGATGTGCTTATAGACCACCAGCTCTCACGTATATGATCGCCATCATACTGCCGGCAGTCAAGCAAGAATCCTAGGGGCTCTATCATCGTGTAATAGCGACCTGTAAGGTCACCTGAAGCAGTACACGATGATAAAGGTAAACCAGATAGCATACTATCATCTCGAGTAAAACTGTCCTACCGGGATAGGTCCTCCCTCAATCATTGCAATCACGTGCCTGTGATCCAATAATTGACTCTGAGGGCACTATCTCCAACAATCTCCCACTTGCACTCAAGGCTAATTATTGCGATGTCGCATACTCACAGCCCGTGTGATACCGAACACCCAACTCCTCTACTAGTCAGTCTCACAAAGCTCGTTTGCGAAACTATTGCGTTCGAGGAATAGCCTCAGTGAGTGGATCCGCTGTGATGTTTCTTTTTATGTCTCTCTATATCTCAAGTTCGCAGAGAAAGCCATCTCCCGAAATGAGCAATACCTGTCTTAGATTATGTCTGGATATCTGATGGGACCTAGCTCATAAATGAACTCCAAATCCAAACTTCTTAGACTGTATCGATAACTGAACTTAATCAGTATCCAGCGCCATGCCTCCCTCAGTATTGCCTTGGACCACCTGTCCAAAATACTGCCCCTCGTCAGAAGGAGAAACTATAACTCTGACAGCCACTCTGCTATCCATGTAACCTTGGAAGTCTGGAATGATAACTGTCTCCCGAAGGAGAGAGCCGCTATCATATCCCTAGAACACGCACTTATGTCCTAAAACTGCTTCCGATTGTTTCTCCAGGATTGGATTAATATCAACTTATTGCATCTACTGCAAGAACAACATCTGGTGTGGTACTTGACATCTCATGATTGACTCAATTGCCTAAGCAAGTGATCTGCCAATCATGCACATCCCTCTCCACATTAGTCTGTAAGACACCTTTAGAGAGGGTGACTCCATTACCTGCAGGTATACTACCATGCCAGGAGTCGTCCATTCTAAATACTCATAGAATGCTGTCAAGGTACCCAGATTAGGAAACCACCCAAATCTAGATCTAAACCCATAGATCTAGTAACCAGTATGTCTGATATAATGTCCAAGTCCCTTGTGGAGAAACCACTGTGTGACGACCAAAGTATAACCGATCGTAGTATAGGAATGTCACTTCCTACTTTGTGTATGTCATCCAAAACCCGGATATCACACCCTACTACCTTCTCAACAGATCCATCCCCTATTCTGATGACGTCAAACCTATGACTGTCACATCAGAAATAGATGATCTATCTCCGCTATATCTGTTTTAGTCTATAAATAGACATAAGCCTGATGTCCACCAATGTTTCCGCTGCTCCCACTAACTACGACAACCCTCTGGCAGAGTCATATAGACGTGCACTTCTAAAGCTAGTTTAGAACGACGCTATACTCATCCTCCTGCCGGGTCTCGCAGCCTGGAACAACAACAATGGCAAGTGTGGGTAAACAAGAACTTCCCTATCACCGTCCTTGAGGCTACCGGAGTACCTCTCGGGTGCCTGAAGTTACCCACCTTATCTGCGGAGTGGCCAATGGAATGTCAAATCAGATTGAATCTTTAGGTTCCTTATCAAATCTTCAGTAATCGTTTGCGGTTCTGGAATCACTTCCAGTTCTACCATACTCCCACTACTGTTTTTGAAAAAATCCATTTTTAATAAAACTGTGGCGAGTCTAGAACAATATTACTATTGATCTCCCAGATGGTAGATAGTCAACCCTCGTCATAGCCTGGGTCAACCCACAAACAGTCATTACAGAAACGTGCCTTGAGTTGTCCAGTGTCTGGTTTTAAGCATAAGCCGGACAACTCCCCGTATCTTAACAATGTCAAGATATGAACTGTTCTATATCCAATATAGAAACAGAGGCACTGATTTAATTGAACCAGATTCAAATCATGCAGTTGTCTCCAGTGCATGTCAACTAAATGGAAGGAGGCCGATCAGCGTTATTCAACTTAGGAATACTTCCAATTATGAGTAACCTGAAAGAGAAGCAATTTCTCTTTATCATTACTATCAACTGAATACCATACACAAGTATCTACATCTTCGATCACTTTGAAGAATCCCGATACTTGCTACACCTGGTTCTCTACTCTATTCAAATACCTATAACTCCTCAAAACTTAGACCCTGTGTTTCTACGAAACACGTGTCTAAGAACTAGAGAAGTTAAAAGTAAACAGAATATAGTATGAGGACCAACCCCTCTGTCCTAATGGACACAGGACAACATACAATACTCTGTATAAGTCCGCTGAGTCTAACAACTCTTTCACTGTGCGTCTAGGTTGAAAACTGTACTTATGGTTAAGAAGAATTACACCGCTGTTTGATGCTCCTTACCTAACCATCCACTGATATAGGTAAATGTCATCGACATAATATCAAAAGGTATATCTCACTCTATGAAAATAGACGTACAGATATATCAATTTGAAATTGGTGCACAACAGCGGATATTCAAAACCAAATATTTGCCGACCGGCAAACAGCCCAGATGATCTCCTCAAATATCACCGATTACAACGAATCCCGATATAATGAGGATGATCACCCTATTCCCAATGACTTACTCTCACTCATCATCTGTAAAACCATACAGATGTGAGAATCATACCTGGTAAATACATACCGTGGAGTAAGTATCTAATCGGGAAATCTGTTTTCTTTTAACATTACACAGTGAAACTGAAACATTGAAATGTTTCGGTGGGGTATTCCGGTATTCTTAGTAATGCCTCTTCCATTATCCAGATTCATAACTATAACCGTATAATTCTTTGCCGCCTCTCCAAATCCCTTTATATGTCTTTAGTCATTACCTTCTGCACACCCCTTTAGGCCAATTGGTTTTCTTCCTTCCCTACCGTTCGGCACCAGCCTCTGGTTTGGAAGAAGACTATCCAATAAGCATAATGGGCGTACTGTCCTAATCCTAGGAGCACTCGCAATGCGAGAGAAGGTGAAGATAAAAGACAACCGAATAAACCTTATTCCTATTTCTCCTGAACCAGAATCCATCCCCGAACTGGAACAAGTTCCTTTCGAGTTCGTATATAACCATACGATGGATAATCCAATAAACTTGGGATCTTCGTAGTGATACGGAGTGTCCTGGAGAAATACAAAGGTGATTTAGGATTGGCGAAGAAATACTCGGTTCGGTCGTGAATAGCAGTCGCACTTTACTTTGCCCTCTTACTAATCCCTTTCTTTGTCTTAACTTAATACCTTCTGTACACCATCGTTATGCTAATTGGTTTTCTTCATTCCCCACCGTTCGGCACCAGCCTAAGGTTTGGAAGAAGACTATCCAATTTGCATAATAGGTGTACTATCTCCTAAACCAAGGAGTACTCGCAACCTGAGAGAAGGTAAAAGGAAAAGACAACTGAATAGTCGTATTCGTTTTCTCCAGAACCGGAAACCATCCTCGAATAAATTCCTTCGAGTTCGTATCTAACCATACGATGGTTTTGTCCAATGGAAGTGGACGTTCGTAGTAATACGGGGTGTCCTGGAGAAAAGAGTAAAAGTAGGAGTGGCAATGAGGTTTGCAACTCTGACAATCCAAAAGCCTGTGTTAAGAAGGTTCGGTCAACTTGGTTACTGAGTCATGGTCTTAGGGTCGGGTCAATGGTCGCTGCCAAAGAGAGAGAGAAAAGAAACACTCAGCGTGCACTCTAACCTAGATCGAAATGGTTATCACTTTATCTAATCTGGAAACCTCCCACTGTACCGTCAAATTCTCCTCCAAACCTGAAAGAAGAATTAGTCGGGATCACCCGAGGAGTAAACCAACTCATCAGTGGGAATCGGGATCCAACTATCATCGCATGATAACTTGACGGAATCCACTCAAGTCACCACACTCCAGAAGGTATGCGCATATCTGGCAAGTTTCAGTTCTTTTGAAACTCCCGATGTAGGTTTTTACCCCTAGGACTCAAGTGACCTTGACGGAGTCAACAAATCAAAGAGTCCTAGTCAAGTTCAACCCGTCATTATCTGGATTGCATTAAACCCACCCGTACGTGCCCTTGACGGAGTCAACAAGGCCGCACGACTGTCCTAACCAATCCCATTTATGCAACAAACAAGCACCACTTAGCTACCGTACACTACGCCTTGACGGAGTCAACAAACGCAGCACGAATACTAAATAATACCCATAGGAAATGACGGAGGGCTACGACTGGTTTTTGGCGAAAAACCTTTAACGTAATGAACTTGATATCGTTGAAGGAACTGCATGGCCTTTTATAAAAATATAGTGACGAAAACCTTTGCTAAAGAGGTCACTCCCGGTGAAGGGATCTCGGCTCTTTCCCCGTAGAATGAGGTGTAGGATATTCCAACTGAATACCACGATGCAAAGCAAAAATAATCGACTATAGTGAAGTTAATGCCCTGACGCAAACTTCTGTCCAAGGGGTCACTCCCGGCGAAGGGATCTCGGCCCTTGCCTCGTCGACTGAGAAGCAGGATATTCCAAATGAATACCACGATGCAAAACAAGAGTGAACGTCCTTGCAATAACAGCTTTTTGAAAAATGTTCCAACAACATCAGAATAGGTTTGTTTAGCTTGCATTGATCTGAATCAACGCAGTCCCATCAATTGATCACACCACAAAGAACGAAAATATACAGATGTACGTATATGCCATCCGCATTCGCCACTGGGTCCCGTCATTATCCGTTAGGTTAGCTAACTAACGACAGAGCGGGGACTGGACTAGCGCGGATGTAAAACATATACAACATCTACTAATATATATACCAATATATTATATTCGCTCAAGGCGTGATAAAATGCAACATCACAGAAAAGTACAGCATCACAGAACAATTCAGATATCTGGGATCCCCGGGTTTCACAGAGCCGCTGCTGAAACCCGACGTTCCCATGGTCGTGTGGATAGCCTGTGCAATGAAATCCTAGACCCCTACGGGCGCGGCAAGTCACCCACCAAAACCTGAAGCGAGGCAGCCCCCTTCAGCACCGTGAATGGACCACCCAGCACTTCACGGAATCGGTAACTTGGGCACCCCTCCTGGGTCAACCTGTACCCCCTACGAGTGCGGCGAATAGCCCGCCAATCCTAGAGTGAAGCCCCCTCCGTCTCAATGCCATGAGATGCGGGCCCGTTGCCCTCTAGAACCCGGCTATCCGTGCACCTCTCCGCGGGGTAATCCTAGTACAGAAAGTAAAATATACATACAAGGGGTACAACGACCGCAACCAGGTCGTGCCCCAAAAGAATAATACAAACAGGCAGTGACGGCAGTCCACATGTCGGACGCTCGCCCCGCAATATCAAATGTACATATAAAACAAAACTGTACTAACATTGCATCCAGGCTATCCCCCATGACCGATCCGCAACAACACAGCATAAACACAGAACATCAACGTGAATGTCACGTTCGCAAATCCGTCTAACCGGGCTATAGCAGTTAGACAGGATTTACCGATCGAGTGACATTCACGGTCGCAGATATAATGTAAATACTGTGAACTAGCAAGTTTAAAATATCCGATCGAACAAAATATACCAAGTGGGCCCCAAAGCATTACTGTAGCACTTGCAGAAAATCTGGGCCCAAACAAAATATACCAAAACCCTTATTTTCAGCCCACAAGCCCACTGTAAAAATATGGCGAAGTGATTCCAACTTCCTGCGGCGGAACCGCGGCCAAAGAGGGGTTAAGGCCGCGGTTCCGCGGTCGTACGGAAGAATTGGGTTACCAAATTTTTCCAGTGTTCTTAGGATTCTCTGTACATCATTCTGCAATAACCTGAAAAATTTTTGGACTCCAAAAAATTTCGACAGAAACTGATGTGAAGGAAAATACGGTTTTTGGGATTTTGGTTCGATCGGGTCTTTAAACATACTAGAGCAAGCTAGACTAGGTTAATGGCGTGGCTCTGATACCATGTTGCGCCACGGCAGCGCCCCGGCCGTCTATCCGAGGCCAAAATGCGGAATCAAAATTTTTCTTAACTTTCAAACTGGCGCTACCGCGGACAATATACCCGGATCGTAACCATTAACCGATACTAGATAACAAGAGAGGGGGTGAGAGATATACCGAGTGATCCGAGTTCTCCGGTCTTCTCGTCGTTGTCCCGATCTCCCGCGGATCCTCCGGTCGTCACATCCTTGCCGGAAGGGCACCACATCGTTTGCATCTTTTACGGGCTCCCACCTCAATACCGAGGCAACTCGGGCACGAAGCCGGCAAGTCGACGTGCCCAAGATTTGCTGTAGAATGTGGTGTAGATCATGCTAGTCTCATTTGGGGTTTGTAGTTGCCTTGATGGAGGAATGGAATTTTCAAGTGGAGCTAGAATGTGTGTAGCAAGAAAAATGAGATGAACCAATTATCCTCATCAAAATGAAACCCTCTCATTTTTCTCCCCCCTTCCAAAAATGTGGCCGGCCAAGAATTTGTGAGAATGGTGGAGGGAATCAACTAAGGGAGGTGAGTGTAGGAACTCAAGTGGTGACCACATCAAAAGCAAGCCTCACATCAACTCTCACCTCATTTCTAATCTCATCCAATCACAATAAAGCAAAGGAAAAGACTAAGAAAGCATCTCATGATTAATAACTATCATGATGCCACCAATATGCAAGAAACCCCTCCTCAAAAAGTTATTTGCAAACTTGCAAATAACCCCCTCCATCGGAAAAGTCCGGCCGGGAAAGAACAAAGGAAAACCGGCCGGAACGGAATGCAAACTGGCAACTCCAGAAAACTGGTCCCGTAATAAATTACAGGAAAACCCCGATACTGTGCATACACACCCGCATCTGTATTCCGACCGGATACAAATGCAATGAGACAAAATCTACACTGTACTAAACTAGGATCCGGCTTAAACCAAAGCCGGCTAGTAATATCCGTTCGATCCTGATCCGTGCAATACCGCACGTATCTGATCGAACCTTGCCATATATCCATACGGCCACTAGTACAAACCGTCCGATCCTGATCCATGCAATACCGCACGTATCTGATCGGACCCTGCCATATCTCCATACGGCCTCTACAGCGTTTCGCCCGAAAGCTTGAGTAACTGAAAGTGTGGTGGACTCTAAAGACTCGTCAATACTATGGTTGTGGATTTAACCACTAGCACGTCAGAGGTATAAGCCAATACGTGACGGGCCACCAGCTATTGACCAAAAGGGACGTCGATGAGCGAACTCATCCTGACACCCTACTGAGCCTGTCAGTGACAATATCCGTACAGTCCGGTCCGTTCGTCTATGAGCATCGCATGTCGGGCCTAGGGGGTTGGTAAAAGTTAGACCCCCAAAAGCGGTACAAGTCGTGTCGGAGTGTAGCCCAGAACGCCCTGAGATACTACTGGAATACCTACCAGTAAATCTCCTGCCTCAGCCGAGGGCTTTGCGTAATGGCTCTCCTAGACACAGCGCGACCTCACCCCCAATACCGGGAGAGACGAACCCCTGAAGATCCGCTCACTGCCTCCATGTGGCTCGGGAATGTACCCAACTAAAACCTGTTTGCACGACTCCTTTGAGCCGTGGTAGGGTAGTAATCAAAGTACAGTGGGAACTCACACGAGACAAATGACGATCCCCAGGTCGATGAACTAACCTGTACACATGTCACCAGGGAACTGCTATCTGACGTCAGGTATAAGACCAACTAGTATGTTCCCGGCGAGTCCTGTCCGGTGTACTCATAACCCAATGAGCACATGTATACATCTTAGGTGAACCAACTGACACCAGTGGCTTGCGAGACCGGCCACCGCCCCTCGTTGGGGTCTCGACTGTATACACTAGTCTACTCTAGAGAATCGATGCCCTGTCTCGAAACTCCCACGACTAGGGACCTTTTAAGGATGTGCTTATAGACCACCAGCTCTCACGTATATGATCGCCATCATACTGCCGGCAGTCAAGCAAGAATCCTAGGGGCTCTATCATCGTGTAATAGCGACCTGTAAGGTCACCTGAAGCAGTACACGATGATAAAGGTAAACCAGATAGCATACTATCATCTCGAGTAAGACTATCCTATCGGGATAGGTCCTCCCTCAATCATTGCAATCACGTGCCTGTGATCCAATAATTGACTCTGAGGGCACTATCTCCAACACGTTCCTCTCTTTCCAGTAGGGTGGACATTCCCTATTCCAGACTCGTCAGTCACTGATCAAAATTAGTCAGCATCCCTATCACTCGTTCTACCCCCCTATGAGTTCGTCGAATTAAGCGCGCTTGCGCAGTGGGGGTGAGCTCTTCATCGCTCGCTGTTGAGCTCGAGCTAGGGGTCTTGACCATCACATCCTCGGCCGGCTCGGTGCGCGACGCGTTGATGAGGTCGTCTGTAGAAATTGGAGCGGCGGCTAGGGTTTTTTTTTAGGGTTTGATTTGAGGCTGTGGGAATTCAGAAAAGGGGGTCGAGATGTATTTATAGGGCCTGTTGGTCATTTGTAAAAAATACCCCACAAAGAGAATAATTATATAAAAAGAATTTAAAAAATGTTGTTTTATTTTATTTTATTTATGGTTCTGAATATTTACAAAAATACCCCCCGAAAATTTGAAATTTTTTATTTTATTTTATTCTATAAATAATTACAAGTGGGAAAATGGTATATACATACCCCCAAACTTATTTGAAACAGTGTTTCCACTATTTATGGCTGGATAACCGAAGTTTGGTGGTAAGCGGAAGAAGATCAGTCGATGTAAACCGGCTCCTGTAACATCAGGAGCTCCTCCGATGGGTCAGCGGTGAGGAACGGTTTTAACCTGTGTCCGTTCACTTTGAATAGTGAACCATCCTATGGATTTTCCAAATCCACCGCGCCGTACGGATATACAGTCTGCACAAAGAATGGTCCTTTCCAGCGAGATCTGAGCTTACCGGGATGGAAATGTAGTCGGGTGTCGTAAAGAAGTACTTGTTGACCAAGTGTGAAAGTTTTGCGCGTAAGGTGTTTATCATGAAACACCTTCATTCGGTTCTTAACGACAACCGCATTTTCGTAAGCTTCATTCCGAAGCTCATTTAGTTCGTTGATCTGCAGCTTCCGATGGCTGCCCGCATTATCAAGAGATAGATTCAGTTCCTTGATCGCCCAAAATGCGCGATGCTCGATTTCCACTGGAAGGTGGCAAGCCTTTCCGTAAACAAGCCGATAAGGAGACATGCCAAGATCAATCTTATAAGTAGTTTGAAATGCCCAAAGGGAATCAGTGAGTTTTAAAGACCAATCCTTACGGTTCTTGGAAACCATTTTCTCCAAAATCTGTTTGATTTGTCGATTAGACACTTAGGCTTGCCCATATGTTTGGGGGTGGTAGGGCGTGGATAGCTTATGATTGATGGAGTATTTCCGCATCAAGGCCTCGAAAGTCTTATTACAGAAATGTGTTCCATTGTCACTAATGATCGCGCGGGGGTGTCCAAACCGGGAAAAGATGTTTTCCTTAAGGAATATAACGATAACCTTGTTGTCGTTAGTTCGGCTGGGCACGGCCTCGACCCATTTAGAGACATAATCAATAGCTAGAAGAATATACAGGTTCCCAAAAGAGCTGGGAAACGGCCCCATGAAATCAATCCCCCAAACATCGAAAATCTCGACAACCAAGATTGGTTGAAGCGGCATCTCGTTTCTCCTGAATATCCAGCCCAAGTGTTGGCACCGGGAGCAAGTCTTGCAGTAATCATGAGCATCTTTGAAGAGTTGTGGCCAGTAGAAGCCATACTGCAAGATCTTCTCGGCTGTCTTTCTTGGGCCAAAATGCCTGCCACACGCTTGATCGTGGCAAAATGACAGCACACTCTTGAACTCATTATTAGGCACACACCGACGAATAATCTGGTCGGGACAGTACTTGAACAGATAGGGTTCGTCCCAGTAAAAGTGTTTTACTTGGGATAAGAATCGAAGTCTGTCCTTACTTGACCACTCGTTTGGTAGTAATCTAGTTGCCAAATAGTTCACAATATCTGCGAACCAGGGTTCGCATGATACTGTCAAGAGTTGTTCATCCGGAAAAACGTCGTTTATTGGAAGTGGAAGTGTCGGCGAAGAAGGAAGTCGTGAAAGATGGTCGGCCACTGCATTTTCACATCCTCTTTTGTTTTTGATGACAATGTCAAACTCTTGAAGTAAGAGGATCCAACGTATCAGCCGAGATTTTGCGTCCTTCTTTGCAAAAAGATGGCGTAGAGCAGAATGGTCTGTGTAGACAATGACTGGAGAGCCGATCAAGTAAGGCCTGAATTTTTCTAATGCAAACACAACAGCCAAGAATTCCTTCTCAGTTCTTGTGTAATTCAGCTGGGCATCGTTCAGGGTCCGGCTAGCATAGTAGATTACGTGTGGCATTTTATCAATGTGTTGTCCTAGGACCGCACCAATAGCAAAGTCATATGCATCGCACATAATCTCAAAGGGATATGTCCAGTGAGGAGAAGAAAGTATGGGAGCAGAAGTGAGTGAGCTTTTTAGTGATTCGAACGCAGTCACACAACTCGAGTTGAAATCGAATGTGGTGTCCTTGGCTAGCAGAAGAGTCAAGGGTCTAGCAATCTTGCTAAAATCCTTGATAAACCGTCTATAGAAACCGGCGTGGCCAAGGAAAGCTCAGATGTCTCTGACGCATCTGGGAAGAGGGAGATTGGAAATGACCTCAATCTTAGCTTTATCCACCTCAATGCCACTTTGCGAGATGACATGTCCTAATACAATACCTTCGCACACCATGAAGTGGCACTTCTCCCAATTTAAAGTGAGGTTTTTGTCCTTACACCGGATAAGGACAGCGTCGAGATGCTGCAAACACTCGTCAAAGAAATCGCCGAAAATGGAGAAATCATCCATGAATATCTCCAAGAATTTCTCCACCATGTCTGAGAAAATTCCCATCATACACCGGTGGAAGGTAGCGGGTGCATTGCATAACCCAAAGGGCATGCGGCGATATGCAAACGTGCCGAAAGGACAGGTGAACGTGGTTTTGTCCTGATCTTTCTCGGTGATGGGAATTTGGTTGTAGCCATAGTATCCGTCCAAAAAGCAATAGTACTCATGTTCAGCCAATCGTTCGAGCATTTGGTCAATAAATGGTAGCGGAAAGTGGTTTTTCCGCGTTGCGGCGTTGAGTTTTCTATAATCAATGCATACTCGCCACCCAGTTTGGGTGCGAGTAGGGATTAACTCGTTTGCCTTATTGGTGATGACCGTTATGCCCGACTTTTTGGGAACAATATGTATCGGACTGACCTACTGGCTGTCAGAGATAGGGTAAATGATACCACTATCTAGACATTTGACGATCTCTTTTTTCACAGCCTCCTTCATGACTGGATTGAGTCGCCTCTGTGGATCCCTGGATGGTTTAGCATCATCCATCATATGAATGTGATGTTCAACGATCAGGGGACTAATCCCCTTAATGTCCGCCATAGTCCAACCAAAAGCTTGCCGATTGCTCTGTAAGACCGTCAGAAAGGATTTCTCTTGCTCTGGAGCTAGAGAAGCCGAGATGATGATAGGGAGGGTCTCGTTCTCACTTAAGTAAGCATACTTGAGGCGAGACGTCAGCGGCTTAAGTTCGAGCGTTGGAGGTGAAACGATTGAAGGCAAGATCGGCGAAAATGTCTCGAACTCGAAGGATTCTAACAGAGGCTCAAAACGAGTGTAAGCGACCGAGTTGGATGGTTCAGCTAACGCATCCGAAATTTCAAAGGATTCAAGCTCGGGTGGCGACAATCCAAGATCGTTCGAGAAAGTGAAACACTCATAATCACTGTCGGGAGCAGAAGCAGTATCAGGTTCAAGGAGGAACGCACTAGTGACGTCAAGATTGCTGTGATCGAATAAGAATTTCTCGAACTCACAGTCCTCGGGGACGATCTCCTGGATCGAACAAACGTCCAGTATACGAGCATTAGGTTCGGAGGGCTGATTCCCAAACCTAAAAATGTTGAGTTCAATTGTCATGTTTCCAAAAGATAGGTTCATCGAACCATTTCGACAATTGATCATAGCATTTGAGGTTGCAAGGAATGGGCTACCGAGTATCACCGGAATTTGATTCTGGGGGTTAGCTACAAGTTGTGTGTCTAAAATAATGAAATCAATGGGGAATATGAAGTCTCCTACCTTTATTAATACATCCTCTATCCCACCCCTAGGATGGGTGATAGATCGGTCAGCCATTTGGAGAGTACAGTGTGTAGGTTTCAGCTCTCCTACACCTAGTTGCTCATATACCGAATACGGAAGCAGGTTAATACTGGCACCAAGATACAAAAGTGCGCGGTTGATGTTCTTATCCCCAATGGTTATTGAAATCGTAGGACAGCCAGGGTCCTTCCGTTTTTTAGGTAAAACTTGGGTAAGAGCATCACTCACGGCACTAGCTAAGAAAATCTTCTTGGGTACCTGAGATTTCCTCTTCTTAGTGCACAAGTCCTTCAAGATTTTTGCGTAGGAAGGGACTTGTTGGATTGCATCCAAGAGGTGAATGTTAATGTTAATCTGTTTAAACAACTCCAGAATCTTCTCCATTTATGGATTTTGTTTATTGGACCTCAATCGGTTTGGAAATGGAACGTTTTTTAAATTGGTTGAGTCCAATGCTTGTGGAGGAGATTGTAGAGTTAGAACGGATCCCAGAGCTGGAGTTTTCGTGGAGTGAGATGTGGGTCCGTTCGGAGCAGCAGCAGAAGAAGGGCCTTTTGAAGAATGGAGAACATGCTCAGAAGACGAAGAAGAAGAAGAGGAAGAAGAAGCGGCTGGGGTGTCATCATCTGTGCCAACATTTTTGTGCAGCATTCTTCCAGATCTCAACGTAGTCACGGCACTCACATTATGGTTTTGTTGTTCAAGAGCAATATGTACATTATGTGGGTGACCAGGATTTGGGAGTGGTTGAGATGGAAGCTTCCCTTTCTCTTGCTCACTTAAAGCCGCATTCAGTTGTGCGGTCTGTTCTTCGATGGTTTTGATGCTTTGCCCGTTTGCAGCAGTGTGTTGCACCAAAGACTGAATGGAAGACTGGATGTTGGCAGTGGATTGAGTCGATTGCTTTACAAATGCCTCCAAACTTCGTTCTAGCGAGGAAACCTTATCGTTGTTTGACGGAACACCCATATTTCCGAAGCAGCTCGAAAGTGAACAAAATTGTTTTGAGGAAAAGAATTGTTGGGTGCAAAATTGTTCGTCGGATTTTGAAAAGCTTGGGGTTGGAAGGGCTGCTGATATTGATGTTGAGTTTGTTGCCGAGCTTGTTGTTGAGGAGGAGGAGGAGGCCTATGGAAGTTGTTGTGGCATTAGAATTGTTGCTGGTTCTGATTCCAGACGAAATTGGGGTGGTTCCTCCAACCAGGATTGTAAGTGAAAGAGTATGGATCATTTCTTGGTCTTTGCTGAAATGCAGCATTGACCTGATCCTGTCCTTGAGCAGGTGGGTTGTAAGAACACTCTTCGGTCAAATGTGATGGGTCTGAATAACAAGCGCAGATGGTACGAGGGGGAAGAGCAGGGGCAGGAGAAGGAGATGAGAATTTGCTCTCAATTGCTTCCAGTTTTTGCGTGATTGTTGCCATCTCGGCCTTCATTGCAATTGAGATAACAATTTGATGAACGCCTGCCCTAGAGAGACCGGAAGAAGTAGAAGAAGTAGACGACGTGTTCGGTCTGGTGCTTTCCCACTGAACCGTTTGTTCCACGAGATCGTCGAAAAATTGCCAAGCTTCCTCGTCAGATTTGGATAGGAAAGTGGCCTTGACAAATGGTCTCCAGCAACTGCTTAGTTGCTGGATTCAGGCCCTCATATAAGGTCTGGCAAAGTTATCATCTCTCAATACCGTGATAAGGGCACTGAATAAGGTCT
Organism: Agapanthus africanus; assembly: GCA_030015575.1. Classification (NCBI taxonomy): domain Eukaryota; kingdom Viridiplantae; phylum Streptophyta; class Magnoliopsida; order Asparagales; family Amaryllidaceae; genus Agapanthus; species Agapanthus africanus. The sequence goes on from JASDDO010000010.1 coordinate 534,215,470, forward strand.
TTGTATCGGTCAAAGCACTTCCAAAAAGGTTCGGCAGGAAGTTGGGAAAATTGGTTAATTTCGTTTCGGATTCTCGCGGTCTTGTGATTTGGGTAGAACATTTTATAAAACGCTTTTACAAACTCATCCCAACTGGTTATGGAATGCGATGTGGTACTATACAGCCACTTCTCAGCAAGGCCACATAGAGTGAAAGAAATAACTCATAGCCGTATAGCATCGTCGGACAGTTGGATTGTCTTCATCATTGCACAGACGTTCTGGAACTTGTTAATGAAGATGTAGGCATCTTCGGATTCCAGCCCGTGAAATTTGGGCAGCATGTTAATGAAGTGGGGCTTAATTTCGAAATTATCCCCATTGGCCGGCGGAAGTGAAAAACAGGTAGGAAGTGCAGAGTGGGTAGGATAGAAACGATCCTGGAGCGCGATTCGCTATGGCGCTTCAACAGGAGGTGATTGCAGGTTATTCATACCCAGATTAGGTGGAATCAGTCCCGGGGGAGGTAAAGGGATGTTAGGAGGAAATCCTGACATCTCAGAAGAAGAATTTGGTGATGATGATGGTGAAGGTGAAGGTGAGGATGTATGAACAGAATCCCGATCAACATCGGAGTTGGCCAGCAAAGGTAAGGATGAAAGAGGTGTGGAGGGAATTTCGACGTCGGATTCGATCGCGTAGTCGGTAGCGACTAACGAAACGCGGACTAGACGGGCACTAGTGTCCCGAGTCCAACCGGACATACACTAAACGAGTTTAGTATAGTCAAAGCGTAGAATGTGAGGTTAAGATAACGTCAATGGAGAAATGCAGATGAAAGGTGAGTGAAATGAAATTCTGGCGTCAAAGGGCAAGTTTTTATAAAAGATTTTTTTTTAGAAAGAGTTTTGCAAAAATATGTACGGACTTACGGCACAACTTCAAACAATCACAGTTAAAATATGCACAATCATACCTAGAGCTATGGTCTTCAAAGTCCACTAGACTGCTCCTAACTGTTCCAAAGTGACAAATTGTGAGATAACCCTCAAATCGTCTCTTCACTGCCAATTGTGGCCAGGTAAGCACAAATGAAGAAAGCAAGGTTCCGCTCACGAATCACCGTGAGACAGGCCTTTTAAAATTACCTTTCTCACTTGTCTAGCCTAGGAACCACAAAGTTAAGTTTAGATAAACGATCGAATGCTCACAACCTTCCTCTGTCCTATTGAGCACGACAGTCCTTAGTTGGCTGAGTTTAGATATTTTTTATTAAGCTCAATGGTAATGCGTATGCTTTTAGTGATTTTTGGGGTCTTATGAAGGGAGATGAAATTCCCACCCAATCTGAATTGGTGTTATAGCCCCTTAAAGTCCGTATTATTTATGCAAGACAGTAACAAACAAAAATCTTAAAACACTTGCAAAATTTTATTTGGCGGCGGCGCAAAGAATCCTGCACAAAAACAGTTTATTGGAGAGGGGAAGAGAGTTTGTGCAAAGAATACTGCAAAAAGAATAGTTCAGTAGAGTTCAGAGGAGGGGAGAAGAGAAATGGAATACTCACAGAGGATTTTTGGTTGCTGATGTCGGCAGTTAACCGCGGTTCCGCGGTTAAACAAGCACTTGTGCCGTGGTTCCGCTGCTTTATAGTGGAGTTGTACCTTCAAACTTCTTCCATGTGCTGAGTTGGTTCTCCTCTTCCTGTTTAGAGCCCCTGAATCTTGATTTGCTCACTGATTGTGCTCCAGAATTTTACAGCAAAGTCGTGGTTCCATCTTGATCGGCCGCGGTATAGCCGCGAGAGATGGGTCGAACTCCCCACGACTTTGACACTGAACTTGACCTTCTTCCTATCCTGCACACTTGCACAAAACTAATAAAAAATAACAAGATGATTTATATATATATATATATATTGGTTTTAGATCTATTCACAAATTAACCCGAAATTACACAAAGAAATAAACTACCGTCTCCCAGGCAACGGTGCCATTTGATTGTTGAAGTTTTTGCGTGCTTAGTTTTAATTACCGCAATCAAGACGGTTTCGCTTGGTAGCTAGCCGATTGAGTACGGGTCGATCCATAGGGAGATGGAATCTTTTTCTTTATATTTTAACGAGTTAAATCCAAATATGTCCAGATTTGTTTTAAGATCAACTAATGAGATAACGAATGATAAAAGAACTTGCTAGGGTTAGGATTTGGTTAGTTTGAGTTAGGAATTTCTCACTTCTTTCATTTCCATTCTTAATATCGGTGTTACGGTAATCGGCAACAACGAGGATTAGCACGACTAGGAAGGAACTTGCAAGTATAAGCTAGGCTTTCCATGCTTAGTTTCTTCCTTTTGGTCCTTGTCCGTCCGTTCTTGGCTCTTAGCCCTAACCTCCAGTTAATTCAACCACAACCGGTCTAACTAGGGAATCACCGCTATCATGTAGGATAGGATGCCGTAGTGAGCGGATTGTGGTTCAATTAACGGGAGTCGGGCAAAGAAAAGAGTGAGAGAGATTTCCTTCTCTCAAACTTTCCTTATCCTACCCTAGCAAGTGAGAAACTACTCACCCATTAAAAAGATAAAAAAAAAAGGAAGATAGAAAGAAATGAGGTTAAGAAAAATTACAACTAGCTATTTGAGACCTCGCTTTAGGAAGGATCATACTCAAGCATCATGGTTGTAAAGGATAAAGAAAAATAGAAGAGAGAAAAAAAACAATAAAATAACAGGACTAGATTAGCAAATGAAAAATTGCAAACAATTATAAATAAATAATTGAAAGACAAGCAAGATAATAAAAAGAACTCTCTTTTTTCATTAATCATCACTCATGAACTCACTACAATTTTTAATGGAGAAAGATAGAAAGGAAGAAGAACTACAGAATTTAATCCTAAAATCTAATGATGAAAAGCACACTTGGTTTGGCTTCGAGCTCAGCTATTTATAGGCAGGAAAGTGAAACTCTAGGTATACAATCTGAGCCAATTACAAGATTACAAAACTACCCCAAAAGAGTCGAGTCAACGCTGATCTGACGCGGCCGCGGTTCCGTGGCCTAAGTGCCATATTGGCCGCGGTTCCACGGCCATTTGGTGGAATTGGGATCTCATTTTTTCTGAGTTTCTCCATGTTGCTTTTATCTTCTGTTTTGTACACTTGGTTTCTCAGAATCTCTTTAGTTTTCTTCCAGATTTTTAGCAGTACAAAATGATGTGGTCTTTTGCCTTGAGCTCCGCGTTGAAGTCTTAGATCTTGTGCTGCCCTTGTGCTTTGTGCATTGAAATGACCAATGATTTGCCATTTTGTCCCTTGAACTGATAGTTGGAATCATACAGATGGTGAGCATAGATCAGTATTTATCTGTTGTTAGCCGTAGTCCTGCATTTGTTGCGACTTTTCATGAATTTTACTGTAAAGAGCTGAGAACCTGTAACCTGTAACTATTTAGCAAACACGAATCAAAAGTACCTACCTATATGCAATGTGATCAAGAATGGGCAATATAAAAATGCAAAAATCTGATATGAACAAGGAGTTAGCAATGCCAGAAAAAGTGGAAGAATACACAAGTCTAAACAGGTCACCTAAAACTCCTAACTTACCCACAAACTGAGCGGGGCTGAGCCCGGCCCAACCGAGGGCTTGCTCGGATAGCAACACATCGGCCCGATGAAAGGGCTCCCACTCGGACACCGCCGCCGCATCGGGATCGTTCGACCGTCTCACCCGCGGGCAGTTGGCTCTGTGCCACTGGACAGGCACAGGCCAATCCTCACCCTCAGGTGGCCCGACGAACAAGAACTTCTCCTTCCATTCATGAATGGAAGAAGGTACTGCTACGACCCCCGACCCGGCCACCCTTCCACTGTGTTTTCTAAAAGAAATGTATACCCAGCTAGGCTCGTCCTTACGAGTGCCGGGGTGATTTTTATAGCAGAGGTAGGAAAAGAGAATGTTCAAGCTGGAAGGGATCTCCTGCAGTCTCAACCGGACCAGAAACCCGAGGAGAATCCTCCACGAGTTCGGCACTAACTGGCCCGGGGCTAAAGCAATGCAGCGCCGCACTCACCTCGGGGAGAAGGGCAGACACATTCCGGCCCAAAAGGCCTTTAGGTACAAGGCAATCTCCTTGCCCCGTAAATGGTCTACCCTCTCTCCCTCCCCGGCCAAGCGAAGCGAGTAGCCGGAGGGAAAGTGGAAGCGAGCCCGGATTGTGGCGAGCTCGTCCACATGCCTCAGGAGGGAAGGCGCGTCACGAACACACTTGACACGCGCTTTGGGAACCGTCCCCGTCGCACGGCCCCGGGGAGCATGACGAACCCTAACTTCATGGGGGGATTCCAACTCGGACGAGAAAGAAGAAGAAGCAGAAGAGGAAGCTGCAAAGGACTCCCTAGACTCTACCGAACTACTTCTTCGGACTCCCCAGAGGAAGACATCTAACCTGAGCAAAGGAAGGAGTCTGCCGAGGAAAGAAAACAATAAATCCGACAAAAGGGGAAAAGCGCCGAGCTAACACACGAAGCGCTGAGGAAATTATAGAAAAGTGTGGACCCAGGGGGGATCCCACCTCTATTTATAGCCCTCGCCAAAACGACACTTCGCATTCAACGGCCGTCAACATTCTACCTGTCGCATGCGCATTGTGCGCGTCCCGTCGAGTGCGAAGAACATCGGCGGCCCATCACATCAGCCAACCAGCGCCGGACACATGGCCTGGCGTTTCGGAGAACGTATGACTGAATCGGTGCTTCCTCTTTAATGCAAGATCTCTCCCCTGATCAGCTGACGTCATCAAAAAAATACAGCTAATTGCCCGGGGATCCACGCCGACAGTGTCTTCAAATAAGAGATTGGCCCGGGTGACCGATCAGACAACTCTCGACCCAACCCATAAATAGGTTGGGACAAAAGTGGGGGGCTAATGATGATGCTCGGTACTGAGAGCTCCCCAGATCACGACACATGGCAGATGACATGTCGTGTGTCTTATGGGAAAGGAGCGAGAACGGTACATTAGAGGTGTACAGTCACGACCCGAAATGGCACGTGACTGGCACTTAAATCATGTGAAGTCTATAGGACCCCACCTAATCCAAGTAAGCCAAAAACCCAGAAATCTAAACCATATGAAAAGAGAGTGAAGGAAAAACTTATTTAAAAGTTAACATATAAGTTCACTTTGAAAGTCGTAGTAAGCATTTTAAAAGCATCAAGTCTTTCTTAAAAATTTTGGCAGAGTTTCCTTTGTAAATACTGGCCCCAAACGGGTACAACATGCATAATATACATAATGAATAAAGGCATCCCCAAGTGGGAGCTAGCTCTTCGCCAATTGGCGGAAACAACCACGCAATGCAATATAATATACAACGCCGAAGGGCGAGGATCAAAACTCAGAAAGAAACACCCACATTCTCAAGAAAACCAAGGAAAAACCATAATAATATAAGCGCGCGACTCTAAGGTCGAAAGAATAAACAACTGGTCTTCTGAGTCTATCAATAATACAAGTCTGGTTGATGGAGTTTACTAGATACAACTGAATATAAATACAATACAACGGTGGTTACGATACAAGTGAACCCACCTACCCAAGCAATCACCCGGAATGAAGTAGTGTGCCAGCAAAACCGCCAAGGAAACCTGTACGGACGAACCTGCAAGAAACTGTGGCACAACGGGGGTGAGTTGCCAACTCATGAGTAGAAGACATAACCGAGCAGAAATCGCATGTATAACTCTATCCTAGGTCATACAATAATATGCTCAAAATATAACCTGAAGCATTTAATAAAGGCAAGGTACTCATCTAACGTACGTATAATACCAAGCGCTCGTGTCAGTGCCTCAAGTAGCAACATATCACATATATGATGTATGAATGCAATAAGAATGAAAACAGAATATATCTTGCATGAGAAAAACTGTTTTCTTATCTCAGTGAGATTTCTGTATAAAACCCGAAGTATCATTAATGAAATCAACAGAGAATTCGTGTCAAGCATCGACACAAAACATATATCCCAATATCTCATTATCTCGAGGTCCGGCAATCCGGACTGGCCCGTATCATCAAATCTCAATATCTCGGGCTCCGCATGATCAGGATCAGCCCATAACTCCGAACGGTATCCTCCGGATATCCGTCGAGTCTCCATAAAATCACCAGTCGGTAGTGCTCCCCTGCCGGGCTCAACGCCTTTCTATACGATCTTCTTGCTCCGGGGTACCGCACCGGGTCCACCATGCCCCCGCAAACGGTCCCTCCCCCTACCTCGAATCGGGTGTATGATACCGCTGAAGAACCGAGAAAACCCATGGTGGACATCACAAATATCATATCACGAGAAAACTGCAAATTTCTATTTTTAGAAATGATAATGAGTTTATAAATCCTTGCGGTTTCTCCAAATCCAGAAATCTCATGGAAAATCTGAATCCCATAATCGAGAGTAAATAAGCAGTGAATCACCGGCATAAAGTCCCATAATATTGCATGACAAATGAATATACATATACATGGGTATCTCAGTAATAAATGCAATATCTAAACCAACATATGGAAGCAAGCGTACTAGTACTATGTCGAAACTGCCAGCTAGCAATTTATACCAATGAAGTAGTGTTTTCTAATGTGTACGTGACATGAAAGTTACCGATGATGATGTGTGTAAGCCGGCAAGCAAGTGTACGTGGAGCATATGCATCATCAGTAAGGGTGCTGGTGTCCTGACAACAGGGTTTCATAATAAGTAGCGAGAACACATTTAAGCATGCAATGCGATGCGAACAGCAAGAATATATGAAAAATGAATAGTAAACGCAGCAATGAAAAATATACATTTCTATATACGAGTCATACGGTCTTAGCATTTGAAATAACGTGAATCGTAGTTTTTAGAAAATAGGGGCTACGGTGTTTTTAAGAAGAGGTACAACCTTTGAAAAATCCGTAATATACCTCGAGCTGTTTTTAAAAATACTCACGATTCGTTAGTTTTGAAAATAAGTATGACTCGAGTCCAGTCTAACATCTACCAAGTAAACTATAGGACGAAGCTAAAAGACTAATCGAAAGGGTAAGGAAATCCACCTAAGTCCGAGTCGATATATCTAGTAGTCGGTGATCCCGCCTCAATAGCGCCACGTACGATAAAATATATAATACGACATTCTCGAGTCAAGAGTGCGGATCAATCATCATATCTATTCTTCGTACGGTAAAATCCATCGTACGGCATCCCAAAATCGGGGTACGGGTCAAATATCACATTTACCTCATTATTCACATGGTATCATCATCATAATATCATGAACTAGGGGTTCTGATCTAAAGTCTAGTACATTCCGATACCATCAACATATATCCGCGTGTGTATGAAACACATCGCCCAACGATCCACTCATATATCATGTCATATATCATAACACGACCCAAATCGCATAACTGATCTTACGGCATCATGCCCGATCACATCGACTCATCTCCAAGTATCATATATTATCCTCATCACCCGTGTATACATGTATGTATGTATGTATGTATGTATATATATATATATATATTAACACATCCATACACACACACACATATACATATAACCATATACACCAAAAACATATCGCGTGTGTACATGTGTGTGTGTATATCAACCTATACTCTAGAGTTTCGCGATTAAGAAACTAAACTAAAAACGCATTCTTCCAACTACACTAAATCCAACCCAAAGTCACCTAAGCATTTCTTGCTAAATATATACATCTCATAAAACGCATATGTATATATATATATATATATATATATATATATATCATAACGCATCATATCCTACAAAATTGCGGGGGTGCTATACGCCATCCACCTGACTTCCCCCATAGATTTACATCTACTCACCTTGATCCTTACTTGCCGAAGTCGATGTCGCCATGCTCTTCCCTTGTCATCCTGAAGTTCACGTGGAGGTACCTACATGTCACATACACATAGTATCGTAAACGGAAATCGCGCACGAAAACCAAAACGGCACACGAATCACACATAGGTTAAAACCTATGGTCTACGCATGCAAGAGAACCAAACAACACACGATATCGACGTACAATGTCAAGTGACCGATACAAAGCACAAATATCAAAACTTCAAGTCATGCAAAAGCTACAAATTAAAATAGCAACAAAAGAAAATGGTTCCAGATTATGGTTCAGGTGAAATAAGGGTAAACAAGCAATACAGTGGTGTAGTATATGGGGTATATGAGCTACAGAACCAACCTAGACACCATTGCCCACAATTGACCCGGTGAGACACTCAGGAATTCCGGCCTGCTCGGCCATGGATGCTTGGAATGGGTTCGTCTTTGCAGGGTGGTCTCCTAGTACTCAATCTAGGTTAATGGTGTTGCTAGTTTTTCTAGTAAAGATCCAAGGTCACTCAAGATTCCCTGTAGTCTATAAAACATTCACAAAACCATCATCGGCCATAACTCGGTTCCCTTCTCTGTTTTCTATGCTTAGTGTTGGTCCAAAATAACATTAACAAGCTTGCGGTCACTAATTACACCCTAACCAACCATAAATCCCTTAAAAGCTCATCTTCGAAATTTCCAAGATCACTAATCCTTAATTAACCAATTCTAAACTAACAAAGGAACAAAAGAAACTCAATTACAAAACTAGTGGTGTAGATATTACCTCATTTGGCAACTCGAGAATTTTCTTGAGTTGCCCAATGCCTTCAAAACCTTTCCTTGATGTCTCCATAGGGTTTGTGAGGGTGTTAGGATCAATTTTAGTGAAGGCAACACGTAATTTTGATGGGGATTTGGAGATGGTGTGAGGTGGATGAGGAGGTGGAGGGGGCAGCTATGGAGATAGAGGAAGAAGAAGATGAAAGAAGAAAATGGCAATGAAGAAATGGGGCCAAGGTCAAGACCCCTCACCCTCTCTCTCTCTCCCTTAAGCCTATATCTCCTTGTTCCCTTCCATGCCTCATTTTAAATTTCTATTCTCTTTTCTTTATCCTTTTCTTTTCTTTTCTTTTCTTTAAAAAAACAAAAACACTTAAAAATAAGGATGAAGACATGTTTCATATCACATAAAACACCATCGATTCAATAATTCTTATAGATTTCCAAATATTTCCCAATTTATCGGTATATAATTATACCATATCATTAAAACCAATCTCCACACATTAAAATATTCGTAATATTTATTATTCAATTATATAAATTCCCAAAAATAATATTTTATTTTTCTGAAATGTTACAGTCTTCCCCCCTTAAATAAATTCGGTCCCCGAATTTAAATTTAAACCGCTCAAATACTAAAACATTTCAGTAAAATGATCAAGTCGTTGGGGCTATACATAAAACATATCGTAGCGCAATGCATGTGCATGAAAAACGAGTATATAACTCAAATCAAAACTCCGTCAAGCATCACGCAATCATCGGGGTTATGGTGAAGATACCAATGTCAAAGTCCAGTATGAAAACCAACATGATATACCTCAAAACTATAACATGTACATAGTATGTATCGTTGTAAACTCGTCAAAATATCTTAAAAGAAATGCATGCCAAACCTTTTTCAAGTCGTTGTGCGATGCGCGTATCACGGCACAAGTAGCGGACGTTTATTGTAAGAAAATACTATATATACATATATCCTTCGTTTCACATACACGTCCCACCATTTTGAAAATAATCTAGAAGGGTTTCCTTTTGTAAAATGTTTCGTGTCATCGCGGACACATAGGAAAATATTGAGACTGTAGCTCCTTTTTGGAAATCCCTTCGATGACTATCGATGCATGCAAAAACACCTAGGTACTGTTCTCAGAACAGTCCTGCTCGGTTACTAAACTAAATAGTAAATATCATAAAAACGTACTGCTCAAAGAAATCATACTCAATATTATATGTAATATTGCCACGTGCGTCTGGTGCGCACAAAAATCGAAATCAATGGATGTGCCATACAAGTGCACAGAAATAAAAATCTAAGGGCAACGGGTGTGCATGAAAACACCTGTCAAGGGCAACGAGTGTGCCTGACAACAATATCAGGTGCATCTGACACGCACGAAGAATCCCAATTTAGTGCATCTGGTGTGCACCAAAATCGCATCAAGCGCGCTAAGTATGCGTAAGAATCCAAATCAAGTGCGCTAGGTGCACGAAAACAATTATCGAATATCACAATCGAAATCGACGGTATACAACATACCTCAATCCAAATCAGGTATACCGTGGTATATACTCTCACAACCACATGCATCAGCATGCATAAAATCGAATCAAAGTACTAAAGTGCATGAAAACTACACCAAAGGCACAAATCAAATCATATACGTACCATAGGTATGAAATCAAAATCAAACATCTCGAATGACATCAAATCGAAATCGAGTGCAACTATGGTGCAAGAAAACTCAATCATACAAATAAACCGCCCAAAATACTGAAATCCAAAATGACGGACACGTGATATTCGAATCACCAATTCGCAAATCGTAAACACTGTCGCTGATATGTCCTTCCTTCAAAGTCGAGAAGGTATCGGTGCATCCAAAGCTAGCAGAGCAAGATATCTACTTGTCTCATGTTCATGGTCTGGTGCCTTGTGCCCTTAGGCTCTCGCCTCTCACTGCGGATTTGCCAGCTATGTAACTCCTCGGCTTGACGGCCCAATATGGAAATGATGACGGAACAGTTCCGCTCTGGCACCTCCTCTAAAGATCTCCGTCCAACTATCATGGTCACGCATAGCATGTCTCGTCGATGATGCCGAACTCTGGCCTACTGGGTGTGCGTAATATGAAAGATCCTGGGTCCAAATCTTCTCGTGGAGTATTCCAGAAAGATTCTGTCGGGGTCTCTCCCAAATCTCATTTCTGCCGAACTGCCCGGAATTTATCACCCTTTACTAAATCCATTTCTTATTCCGGAACAGCTGTATACTCATCACGGCTCCTTCTGAAAGATATATCCATATTCAATGCCTCTGCATGTATATTGCATCACTGATGTCAACGGAGTGGAACGCCGTCTCGTCAAGATCTCGTACGAACCTCTTACTCCACCTTTCTCTAATGTCGACTGATTCGGACTCGTCTCTTTGTAGCTGTTTGGACTGCGCTACAAACGGCTATACGCATATCTAGAGTCTCCCTTCTGAAACTACGAGCATTGACAGCTCAATATCTTGTGGTAGGTATCTGGCCAACTACGCCCTCGGAAACTCTTCCAATTTGTCGAAGGAATACCCTTCATTCGTCCGTTCTCTATCGACTCTCAACGTGCCTGTATGAAGTATTCTCTAGCTGAAATCGATCAATCCGATGACCTCGCGTCGGGGTATGCAAACGAAACACATGTCATAGTCATTCCTCCATGGGTGACTAGCGATCTTCTATCATATCCTTAAGTATAAACTCGTGCTACAATAGCTCCAAACATCTGCGGCGATATCTTGTCAGTCGCAGCAACAACTGGCTCATTCGTCCGCACGCTAAACAATGCCTCAATCCTCAAGAATAGACGATACATTAACGATCATCACATTCTAGCCGGCCTCTAGCAGTGGCACAATCCTCCGGTGTTGATCTGAACGTTCGAGAAATCATGATAAAAACAATCCATCAAAACGCTCATGTCGCGAAAAACACAATAAAACGACACATCTATGCAATCGTGTGTCACCGGAATTACGCCCTGGTCAGTCCTCATCCGAGACGAGCTCATGCTGACCGTAACTCTAGCCGCAGCTCTCTCTGCCTGTGCAACCGTGGTAACAGAAACCATAAACCGATATCGATGAGGATAGATCAAGAAACGAATAGAATACTGTGCAAAGAAATGTACATCCTAAGGCTTCTTAAGCGGAGTAGCGTATCGTAAGTATGCCGCGGAATATAAATACAGTACGTCACTCTATTTAAGTCACCTACTCTATCAACCAAGATCAACCTATGCGATGAAAGTTCGGGTCTAATACCCCCTCGACCAAGTCTAAGTTCTGTAAGGTCAAGCCTAGGTTCCGAATATATATATACGCCCTAGACTCCGCATGGTCAAACCTAGACTCGAACCAAGGTCAAACCTAGCGCTCTGATACCAATTTTGTCACGACCCAAAATGGCACGTGACTGGCACTTGAATCATGTGAAGTCTATAGGACCCCACCTAATCCAAGTAAGCCAAAAGCCCGGAAATCTAAACCATATGAAAAGAGAGTGAAGGAAAAACTTATTTAAAAGTTAACGTATAAATTCACTTTGAAAGTCGTAGTAAGCATTTTAAAAGCATCAAGTCTTTCTTAAAAATTTCTGCAGAGTTTCCTTTGTAAATACTGGCCCCAAACGGGTACAACATGCATAATATACATAATGAATAAAGGCATCTCCAAACGGGAGCTAGCTCTTCGCCAATTGGCAGAAACAACCACGCAATGCAATATAATATACAACGCCGAAGGGCGAGGATCAAAACTCAGAAAGAAACACCCACATTCTCAAGAAAACCAGGGAAAAACATAATAATACAGGCGCGCGACTCTAAGGTCGAAAGAATAAACAACTGGTCTTCTAAGTCTATCAATAATACAAGTCAGGTTGATGGAGTTTACTAGATACAACTGAATATAAATACAATACAACGGTGGTCACGATACAAGTGAACCCACCTACCCAAGCAATCACCCGGAATGAAGTAGTGCGCCAGCAAAGCCGCCAAGAAAACTTGTACGGCCGAATCTGCAAAAAACTGTGGCACAACGGGGGTGAGTTGCCAACTCGTGAGTAGAAGACATCACCGAGCAGAAATGGCATGTATGACTCTATCCTAGGTCATACAATAATATGCTCAAAATATAACCTGAAGCATTTAATAAAGGCAAGGTAATCATCTAACGTACGTATAATGCCAAGCGCTCGTGTTAGTGTCTCAGGTAGCAACATATCACATATATGATGTATGAATGCAATAAGAATGAAAACAGAATATATCTTGCATGAGAAAAAATGTTTTCTTATCTCAGTGAGATTTCTGTATAAAACCCGAAGTATCATTAATGAAATCAACAAAGAGTCCGTGTCAAGCATCGACACAAAACATATATCCCAATATCTCAATATCTCGGGCTCCGGAAATCCGGACTGGCTCGTATCATCAAATCTCAATATCTCGGGCTCCGCATGATCAGGATCAGCCCATAACTCCGAACGGTATCCTCCGGATATCCGTCGAGTCTCCATAAAATCACCGGTCGGCAGTGCTCCCCTGCCGGGCTCAACGCCTTTCTATACGATCTTCTTGTCCCGGATACCGCACTGGGTCCACCATGCCCCCGTAGACGGTCCCTCCCCCTACCTCGAATCGGGTGTATGATACCACTGAAGAACCGAGAAAACCCATGGTGGACGTCACAAATATCATATCACGAGAAAACCGCAAATTTCTATTTTTAGAAATGATAATGAGTTTATAAATCCTTGCGGTTTCTCCAAATCCAGAAATCTCATGGAAAATCCGAATCCCATAATCGAGAGTAAATAAGCAGTGAATCACCGACAAAAAGCCCCATAATATTGCATGACAAATTAATATACATATGTGTCACGCCCCGCTTCCCAGAGTGCGCTAAGATCGGCACGTGACGGATCCAACCATGCTACCTGTGGCTAGGAAACATCCCTCCACAGTCACATTACGGCTGTCTAGAAGATATCAAGAACAGTAGAAATAAAATAAACTATCTAGTACATGTCCATAAGCCAGAATAAACGAGTCAAGAAATAATATGCGGAAACAATAGATCCAATAAATAATAATAATCTGGAATGTACGTCCCAAATACGGGCTCACATCAGGAATGAAAATGCTGGAAGAAAACTAAACTAAAATACTAACAGGTCCTTACTGCTCGGCCTGTACACTGAAATACTCCTGATTAGTCAATTGCAAAGGTAGAGGATCTAAGCCATGCAAAACCCAGACGTCAGTGCGTCATAATATCAACAATAATATAATTAGGGTAGCAAACATATAAGTTCAAGTATGAACAGTAATAAAGGTACAACAGTAACACGAATAAGAAACAGTGAAGGGTAAAAGCACATGCGACGTGCAGTGAGTAATCTGAAATAAATACTGGGTTGACTAATCTCAAGTCTTTGAAATCAATTTAATGAATCGTCGATGTAACTCAATAGTATCCCGTGCATGCCCGGGACCACGGTCAAGACTCTCGGGCTGAATCCGAGACGTGCCGCTAGGCAGTAAACAGGTAACATGTACAGACGAATGATGCCAGCAGCAGCATCCCGGGGCTGGCCTAGCCCGTAAAACTGATCAGTATAAGCATCGAACTGTCGAGTTACAAGTCAGGCTTCATCATTAATTTCCCCATACCCCCAAGTTATGTGTTCAAGTCAGGTATTGATAAATCTGAAGCTAATGCCAACACAGGATCAAGCAAGAACGGGTTTGTCTATACAGACAACAGGATATGTCCATCGGGACAACATGTCGGGATTGTCGGCATTAGAAACAGGATCAGGTAACATGTTAAGTAGTGATACATCAGGTCACGTCAGGTAGTGTACATGTATCAAGTCATGTCAAGTAGTGGTGTATCAGGTCATGTCAAGTAGTGCACAGGTACCAAACGAGTGCTCATAATCAAACTGTAGCAAGTATTGAATCGGGATGGAAGTACGGATGTACAATAAAAGCATGGATACGCAAATATCGATCAGGGGTTACATCATGACTATATAGGGTGTACAATATCAAGCATGGGGTGTCGATATAACAACAATATGTAATAATGTGACATGGTATGCGAATAGATATAGAATTAATGGTATGGATGCACAAATATCGATTAGGGGTTACATTTACAGTTCCAATACTAATTAGGATGCACTTTATTAAGCATGGGGTGTTACTACAATAATAATATGAATTAATGTGATCTATAGATACAGTTATATATATTTTAAATGATATGGATGCAAACGGGTATCCGAAAACAGTAAAACTTCAGTATGGATGTACAATGTGATAAACGGGTAACATTTTACTCATATGGATGCATAATACTATACCTAACATGTAGCAAGATGATTTAGCATACGACTAGACATGTAAATAATGATACGGATGCACACGGACGTCATATAACAGTAAAATGATAAACTAGTAAATGCAGGATGTACAACTAAACAATATGAGATGTAAATATTCCATTGGGTACAGTATATTGTAATATAGTATGTAACAAGATAGGTTTGCATGCACTAGATGTGAAATAACTTGTACGGATGCATACGAACGTCGTAAAACTGTATAACTAAACATGGGATGCATGATTTAAAATACAAGTGTTATATTTATTCAAATAGATGTAAATACAGTAACATAGCATGTAGCAAGATAAACTTGCCTCGACGGATCACGAAACGGATATGCACAGCACGTCCGACGTCGGTAAAATGTCGTAATGCACGCACGGCACATGGGACGGGTCCAAGCAATGCAAGAGGGTGATCACGCAGGTAAGGTACGTCCGCTGGGTCGTCGGCAATGACGGTCACGGCTCCGGCGATCGCTGAAATCAAGATTTCAAGAAAGATAAAGAGAAGAAAAGAAAAGAAGAAGAGGAAGAAGAAGGGAGAAGGAAGAGGCTTACTGGGGTTTATGCACAGGGATCAGGAGAGAGGTGAGGGTGACGACGAGATCAACGAAGCTCCGGCGATGAGGCTAGGGTTTGGCTTTGAGGAGTTAGGTTTGGGCTCGGGTGTTGGTGTAGCTGGGGTCGAGTGTGCAGGGGTCTTGGTGTAGGAGGGAGAAGGGAAGAGGAGAAGGAAAGGAGGAGATGGTGGTAGTGACAGCGAGGTCGAGGGACGACGGCGACGAGGTGAGGGTGGCGGTGATGGGTTATGTGGGTTGGCTGCAGGGTTTATGAGGGCTCGGGAATGGAGGAAGAAGGAGAAGGAGATGACGAGGAGGAGGAGGAGATGGAGGCTCGGTTGAGGTTGAGGTTGATGAGGAGTTAGGGTTAGGGTTTAAGGAGGCAGTGAGTTTTAGGGTTTCTTGTGGCGAGGCTCTGTTAAATAGAGAGGAGAGGAAGAGAAAGAAGGAGGGAGGGGACGATAGGCGCGCGGGCGGTGACCACAATCGAGGAATGCACAGTACTTGCGATAGGAGAGAAAGAGGGCGCGAGAGGAGAGAGAAAGGAGAGAGAGAGAGACAGCGAGGCGGAGAAAGAAAGAGAGAGAGAAAGAGAAAGAAAGGTGAGTGGGGTCCACGAGAGAAAGAGAGGCAGTGAGATAGGGTTGTTAAAAGAATAGTTAGGATTTTAATTTTTAAAAATATTTTTTTAGTTAATTGAATTTAAACTGTGTAATTTTTTTAATAAAATTATTAAATTAATAAAATTTGATTTTCTGGTAAATACAAACTTAGTCCAAAATACGCCCGGGTCGGGTCTAAAAATTCAGTTTCGAAATATAAAAAATATATGTGTCAATCAAAACTGAAATTGAATATCCGGGTAACGAAAATGCATACCCCAAGAACGGATGCACGTACGTGCGCGTAGCCATCCAAACAAATCCGTTTCACTGAATGGGATGAGAACAAGATGCGCGGATACCACCACATGGTTAGGGGTATCATGCAGGCCATGCAATGTATTTCTTTTTAAAAATATTTTATGTGACTTAAAATGTTATATTAAAATGCAGATGCTAGATAAAATGTGAGTATGCAATGTACAAATAAATGAAAGTGCACGAGTCCATGTAACAGGTCAGGATAAACCATAAACATGAATCAAGACAGGTTTTAAGCAAGCGGGTCGGGTCGAATGCAAATACAGATGTCCAAAATATTATTCGCACCCAAAACACAGTAAATCAAGAAAATGCCATAAATAACGAAATACTTGAACTAGAACTGGTATAAATGAACTAGGGTGTTACATTATACCCAACTACAAAAAGAATTTCGTCCTCGAAATTCCCAAGAACAAGAAAAGATAAACAATCATGAAACTACAAGAAGAGATCTGGAAACTTCTGTCGAATCTCGTCTTCTCGTTCCCAAGTCGATTCTCCATGCGAGCGATTTCCCCAAGAAACAAGTACGAGAGGGATAACCTTGTTCTTAAGAACCTTTTCTCTTCGATCAACAATCGACATCGGTCGTTCCTCAAAGGTCAAATCCTCTCTTACAGTCAACTCCGAATGATCTAGCACGTGTGTTTCATCTCGAACATACTTACGGAGTTGAGATACATGAAACACGTCATGAACATTCGCCAAAGATTGTGGTAAAGCCAATCGATAAGCCACTTCTCCAACACGCTCCAAAATCTCGAAAAGCCCCACGAATCGAGAACTAAGCTTGCCTCGACTCCCAAAACGAATCACTCCTCTAGTTGGTGATATCTTCAAGAATACCAGATCACCAACAGTGAACTCTAGAGGTCTTCTCGATGTGTCGGCCCAACTCTTCTGCCGATCTTGTGCTGCTTCATATGATTCCGGATAGTATTAACCTTCTCAACTGTTTGCACGATCAAATCTGGTCCCAACAATCTTCGCTCTCCAATATCGTCCCAACAAACGGGTGAGCGACACTTGCGACCATACAACGCTTTAACTGGAGCCATCTGAATAGTTGCCTGAAAACTGTTGTTGTACGAAAACTCCACCAAGTGTAGATGATCATTCCATGAACCCTTGAAGTCCAACATACAAGCTCTCAACATATCTTCAAAAGTTTGGATCGTTCTCTTCGACAGGCAATCTGTCTGAGGATGATAAGCTGTGCTAAACTTCAATCGCGTCCCCAAACTTTCCAGTAAATTCCTCCAGAAGTGCGATAAGAATCGGGTATCACGATCGGAAACGATGCTCACAGGTACTCCATGTAATCTCACAATCTCCTGTATATACCGTTCTGCCAACGCTTCTGTTGATTGACCAACTCGAAATGGTATGAAATGAGCCGCCTTGGTCAATCGATCAAAAATCACCCAAACTGCATTGTTACCCTTTGGACTTCGCGGTAAAGCTGTCACGAAATCCATGGTTATATGTTCCCACTTCCATTAAGAAATCGGAAGTGGTTGCAATAAACCAGCAACCCTTTAATGTCCAGCCTTAACTTGTTGACACACCAAGCACTTTGCTACAAAGCGAGCAAGCTCCCTTTTCATGCCTTCCCACCAGAAATGTTTTCTTAGATCGCGGTACATCTTCGTGCCTCCTGGATGTACGGAATATGCGGAACTGTGTGCCTCCTTCTTAACTTCTTCCCGAATGTCTCCTTTTGGCACACACAAATGGCTACCATATCGCAACGAACCATCTTCATGAATTAACAAGTCCGTTCGAAGTCCTGCTTCAACCTGTTCTCGAAATTTCTTCAATCTTGGGTCGTACGACTTTGCTGCTTTAATATTATCGATCAACGACGACTGTACTTGCAGCTGCATCAACTGTCCCGAAGAATGCGGTAGTACGATCTCCAGCTCGAATCTCCGAAAGTCTTCAATAAGCTCCTTCTGTGCAGTCAACATCCGAATTGCTGGCAACCGACTAAGCGCATCCGGCACTACATTAAATTTCCCCGGATGGTATTTAAGATCAAGATCGTAGTCAGCCATCAGCTCTAACTATCTACGCTGCCTCATGTTAAGCTCTTTCTGTGTGAATACGTACTTCAGGCTTTTGTGATCGGTGAATACTTCGACCCTTTCGCCCAATAAGTAGTGTCTCCAATTCTTCAAAGCGAAAATCACTGCTGCAAGCTCTAAATCATGAGTTGGGTAATTCTTCTCATGGGTCTTCAACTGCTGCGATGCATAAACTATAACTTTCACGTGCTGCATCAAAACACATCCCAAACCTTTCCCAGATGCGTCGATGTGAATCACCAATCCTCCGGAACTGTCTGGTACGGTCAAAATATGAGAGGTTATCAATCTCTGCTTCAATGCCTCAAAAGCTGACGCACATTTATGCGTCCATACGAATGGTACCTCCTTACGCGTAAGCTTGGTCAAAGGCTCTGCCAAACGGGCAAAATTCTCCACAAACCTTCTATAATATCCAGCAAGTCCAAGAAAACTTCTGATCTCTGCTACGTTCTTCGGAATCGGCCAATCTCGAACTGCTGCAATCTTCTCGGGATCAACGGCGATTCCATCTCCGGACACGACATGCCCCAAAAACTTTACTTCTTCAAGCTAAAACTCGCCCTTGCTCATCTTTACATGCAATCTTTCTTGCCTCAATGTCTGCAGTGCGATCTTCAAGTGTTCTGCATGCTCTTCAATGCTCCTCGAGTAGACCAGAATATCATCGATGAACACCACTATAAACTGGTCCAAGAACGGTGAAAAGATTCGGTTCATCAAGTCCATAAATATCGCCGGTGCATTCGTGACTCCGAATGGCATTACTAAATACTCATAATGTCCATACCGAGTTCAGAACGCGGTCTTGCAAATATCTTCTGATTTAACTCGGACCTGATGATATCCGGATCGCAAATCTAGCTTCGAGAATACCCTCGCGCCACTAAGTTGCTCGAATAATTCGCCAATGTGAGGGATCGGGTACTTGTTCTTAATAGTCACCCGGTTTAATTCTCGATAATCGATGTTCATCCTCCTTGTGCCATCTTTCTTCTTGACTAGAAGAACTGGAGCTCCACAAGGTGAATTACTGCTGTGAATCCAACTCTTCTCAAGTAATTCGGTAACCTGCTTCTTGACTTCTTCCAACTCCGCTGGTGCCATTGGATAGTACGCCTTTGAGATTGGCACTGCACCAGGAACAAGATCGATCGCGAACTCCACATCTCGTTTTGGCGGTAAACCCGAGATGTCCTCGAATACGTCCATAAACTCTCGAACTACAGCTGGCGCTTCCTCCTTATCAACTTCCATCGACAAAAGAACATTGCTTGTCGGCCTAGCCCTAAACTCGACTGGCCCGACAGAACTGCTTCCTCTAGTGAAAACAAACTCCGGATGTTCGGAAATCTGGAAAATCACTTTCTTTTCTCTACAATCTATGTGAGCGTGCAAAGTGCCGAGAAAATCCATTCCCAAAACAACATCACAGCTGCCGGTATCAATCACCAAGAAATCTGCAAATAACTCCCGTCCGCAAATAACAACTGAACAATCCTTACATTCTCTACTAGATATGATCTTCCCATTCCCAGTGTGTATGTCCCAACAACTAGACAGGGTCGTGCAAGAAATCGAGTGTGCAGCAATAAACTTGGACGACATAAAACAATGGGATGTACCAGAATCGAATAATGCTGATGCGGGAAAATCATGAACAAGTAGGATACCTGAAACAAATTCCTCTAAAGACATGGCCTCTTCAGCCGTCAGAGTAAAGGCTCGAGCTTGATTGATTCCCTGAGTCAACTGCTTCTGCCCCTGAAACTGCTTCTGCGGTGGCCTCTGAACATCATCCTTCAAACGAAACTTCGACGGACAAGCATTGATAGTATGATCCGCTGATCCACAAACCAAACAAAGTCCCCGCATCCATCGACACTCCCTCTGCACATGTCCGGGTAAATGGCAGTAGACACAAATCACGCTCTTTCTCTGATTGGCTACAACGGGCTTCTTCATCGGCACCACGCCACGTCGGTTCACCGGAATACCTCTGCGTATAGGCGCCCGGTTCGGCGTAAACGCCGGCTTCCGTACCACAACTGCCTGCTGCTGCGCACCCTCAGTCTTCAATGATAAACTATGCTGCTCCCTGGCTGCTTTAAGCACTTGCGAGAAAGTGGTCAATCCCAAAGATATAATGTGCCTCTGGATTTCCATGTCCAAACTGCGCATGAATCTTCGTGTCATATCAGCTTCTTTGGACACCAAAGGTCCAACGAATCGACTGAGTCGTGTCCACTCAGCCGCGTGCGCATCCACGGATCCGCCATTCTGCTTCAGACTAATAAACTTTTCTTCCATTTCCTCTCGTGCAGTCTGCGGGAAGAACTTCTCCAAGAAACTCTTCGAAAAATCTGCCCAACTGATCGGCTTGGGCAAGAGGGTCTCTTCCACAAGCCACCATTCATGGGCATAGTCAACTAATTGGATGCGTACAACATCCACTCTCTTATCCTCTGGAATCTGTGCCGCAACGAGCAAATTCTCCGTATCAACCAGCCACTGCTCCGCTGGCAACGGCTTCTCCAGACCAGTGAAGACGGATGGACCAAGTCTCCTGAAATCCGCCACGGTACCCACACGCTCTACTGATTTGGCCACAACATTATTTACGGACTGTTGTACGGTCCGCAAACCTTCCTGAAAAGCTTCGGCTTGTCGCTGGTTCAGCTCGGTCTGCCGCTTCTGGTTCCCCAGCATGCCACGAATTACTCCAAGTAAGGCGGCGTCATCCACGCGCCTCTGGTACGATCTCAGATTTCTGTCTGCCATGTTCCTGAAACCAAAACACCGAAAAGGATTAGTATGATAACAAGATTCAAACTTTTGATGAATAATGACCATAGATCAAGGATATAAATCAAGACTAGAACTCTAAGTTACTTAAATAGAGTATTGCATTGTAACCATGTCGCGGTACATAGTTACAATCACATAACTCCACTCAAGTCGCCCAAATTCTAGAGATAAACAATAGGGAACCAAAAGTTTCAAGTCGAGATGCAAGGAGGATTGCATATCGTCAAGGTAAGGATTTAAGATTCAAGAATGGCAAGATGGTAAAGTGGAAGGACATGTTCCTAATCACGAGTATTCTGATTCGTGTATTGGGTCCAATACCCAACTACAAAAGAATCAAACCCGATTAACCTAAATTCTATGGCTCTGATACCAAACAAACCCTGTCACGCCCCGCTTCCCAGAGTGCGCTAAGATCGGCATGTGACGGATCCAACCATGCTACCTGTGGCTAGGAAACATCCCTCCACAGTCACATTACGGCTGTCTAGAAGATATCAAGAACGGTAGAAATAAAATAAACTATCTAGTACATGTCCATAAGCCAGAATAAACGAGTCAAGAAATAATACGCGGAAGCAATAGATCCAATAAATAATAATAATCTGGAATGTACATCCCAAATACGGGCTCACATCAGGAATGAAAATGCTGGAAGAAAACTAAACTAAAATACTATCAGGTCCTCACTGCTCGGCCTGTACACTGAAATACTCCTGATCGGTCAGCTGCAAAGGTAGAAGATCGGGGCCATGCAAAACCCAGACGTCAGTGCGTCATAATATCAACAATAATATAATTAGGGTAGCAAACATACAAGCTCGAGTATGAACAGTAATAAAGGTATAACAGTAACACGAATAAGAAACAGTGAAGGGTAAAAGCACATGCGACGTGCAGTGAGTAATCTGAACTAAATACTGAGTTGACTACTCTCAAGTCTTTGAAATAAATTTAATGAATCGTCGATGTAACTCAATAGTATCCCGTGCATGCCCGAGACCACGGTCAAGACTCTCGGGTTGAATCCGAGACGTGCCGCTAGGCAGTAAACAGGTAACATGTACAGACGAATGATGTCAGCAGCAGCATCCCGGGGCTGGCCTAGACCGTAAAACTGATCAGTATAAGTATCGAACTGTCGAGTTACAAGTCAGGTTTCATCATTGATTTCCCCATACCCCCAAGTTATGTGTTCAAGTCAGGTATTGATAAATCTGAAGCTAATGCCAACACAGGATCAAGCAAGAACAGGTTTGTCTATACAGACAACAGGATATGTCCATCGGGACAACATGTCGGGATTGTCAGCATTAGAAACAGGATCAGGTAACATGTCAAGTAGTGATACATCAGGTCACGTCAGGTAGTGTACATGTATCAAGTCATGTCAAGTAGTGGTGTATCAGGTCATGTCAAGTAGTGCACAGGTATCAAACGGGTGCTCATAATCAAACTGTAACAAGTATTGAATCGGGGTGGAAGTACGGATGTACAATAAAAGCATGGATGCACAAATATCGATCAAGGGTTATATCATGACTATGTAGGGTGTACAATATCAAGCATGGGGTGTCGATATAACAACAATATGTAATAATGTGATATGGTATGCGAATAGATATAGAATTAATGGTATGGATGCACAAATATCGATTAGGGGTTACATTTACAGTTCCAATACTAATTAGGATGCACTTTATTAAGCATGGGGTGTTACTACAATAATAATATGAATTAATGTGATTTATAGATACAGTTATATATATTTTAAATGATATGGATACAAACGGGTATCCGAAAACAGTAAAACTTCAGTATGGATATACAATGTGATAAACGGGTAACATTTTACTCATATGGATGCATAATACTATACCTAACATGTAGCAAGATGATTTAGCATGCGACTAGACATGTAAATAATGATACGGATGCACACGGACGTCATATAACAGTAAAATGATAAACTGGTAAATGCAGGATGTACAACTAAACAATATGAGATGTAAATATTCCATTGGGTGCAGTATATTGTAATATAGTATGTAACAAGATAGGTTTGCATGCACTAGATGTGAAATAACTTGTACGGATGGATACGGACGTCGTAAAACTGTATAACTAAACATGGGATGCATGATTTAAAATACAAGTATTATATTTATTTAAATAGATGTAAATACAGTAACTTAGTATGTAGCAAGATAAACTTGCCTCGACGGATCACGAAACGGATACGCACAGCACGCCCGACGTCTGTAAAACGTCGCAATGCACGCACGGCACACGGGACGGGTCCAAGCAATACAAGAGGGTGATCACTCAAGTAAGGTACGTCTACTGGGTCGTCGGCAGCGACGGTCACGGCTCCGGCGATCGCTGAAATCAAGATTTCATGAAAGATAAAGAGAAAGAAAAGAAAAGAAGAAGAGGAAGAAGAAGGGAGAAGGAGGAGGCTTACTGGGGTTTGTGCACAGGGGTCAGGAGAGAGGTGAGGGTGACGACGAGATCAACGGAGCTCCGGCGACGTGGCTAGGGTTTGGCTTTGAGGAGGTAGGGTTTGGGCTCGGGTGTTGGTGCAGCTGGGGTCGGGTGTGCAGGGGTCTTGGTGTAGGAGGGAGAAGGGAAGAGGAGAAGGAAAGGAGGAGATGGTGGTAGTGACAGCGAGGTCGAGGGACGACGGCGACGAGGTGAGGGTGGCGGTGATGGGTTCTGTGGGTTGGTTGTAGGGTTTATGAGGGCTCGGGAATGGAGGAAGAAGGAGAAGGAGATGACGAGGAGGAGGAGGAGATGGAGGCTCGGTTGAGGTTGAGGTTGATGAGGAGTTAGGGTTAGGGTTTGAGGAGGCAGTGAGTTTTAGGGTTTCTTGTGGCGAGGCTCTATTAAATAGAGAGGAGAGGAAGAGAAAGAAGAAGGGAGGTGACGATAGGCGCACGGGCAGTGACCACAGTCGAGGAATGCACAGTACTCGCGATAGGAGAGAGAGTGGGCGCGAGAGGAGAGAGAAAGGAGTGAGAAAGAGACAGCAAGGCAGAGAAAGAAAGAGACAGCAAGGCAGAGAGAGAAAGTTGAGTGGGGTCCACGAGAGAAAGAGAGGCAGTGAGATAGGGTTGTTAAAAGAATGGTTAGGATTTTAATTTTTAAAAATATTTTTTTGTTAATTGAGTTTAAACTGTGTAATTTATTTATTAAAATTATTAAATTAATAAAATTTGATTTTCTGGTAAATACAAATTTAGTCCAAAATACGCCCGGATCGGGTCTAAAAATTCAGTTTCGAAATATGAAAAATATATGTGTCGACCAAAACTGAAATTGAATATCCGAGTAACGAAAATGCATACCCCCAAGAACGGATGCACGTACGTGCGCGCGTAGCCATCCAAATAAGTCCGTTTCACTAAACGGGATGAGAACAAGATGCGCGGATGCTATCACAGGGTTAGGGGTATCATGCAGGCCATGCAATGTATTTTTCTTAAAAATATTTTATGTGACTTAAAATGTTATATTAAAATGCAGATACTAGATAAAATGCGAGTATGCAATATACAAATAAATGAAAGTGCACGAGTCCATGTAACAGGTCAGGATAAATCATAAACATGAATCAAGACGGGTTTCAAACAAGCGGGTCAGGTTGAATGCAAATACAGATGTCCAAAATACTATTCGCACCCAAAACACAGTAAATCAGGAAAATTTCATAAATAACGAAATACTTGAACTGGAACTGGTATAAATGAACTAGGGTGTTACAATATGCATGGGTATCTCAGTAATAAATGCAATATCTAAACTAGCATATGGAAGCAAGCGTACCAGTACTATTTCGAAATTGCCAGCTAGCAATTTATACCAATGAAGTAGTGTTTTCTAATGTGTACGTGACATGAAAGTTACCGATGATGATGTGTGTGAGCCGGTAAGCAAGTGTACGTGGAGCATACGCATCATTGGTAATGGCGCTGGTGTCCTGACAACAGGGTTTCATAATAACTAACGAGAACACTGTTTCCCCCAATCAGAGCAAAGCTCTGTTCAAAATTTGAAATTTGAACTGAGGCAGCACCTCACGTGCAAAGCACGAAAGCGTTGGCGCACTTACTAAGAGTCAAAGACTCTGAGGCGGCTCCTCACGTGCAAAGCACGAGAGTGCTTGCGCCAAGTGCGCCAGCGCTAAGAGTCAAAGGCTCTGAGGCAGCGCACCACGTGCAAAGCACGAGAGCGCTAGCGCTAGAACTAAATGTTCTCAACCATTGGATCAAAGATCCAACGAACATGATGAATCATCAAATTACCAGAATAAAATTCTGTTGAGAAAATACTTCTCAAATCTTTCCAATCAAGGAAAATCTCTCTGTAAATCATAGCGCCGTTGGATCAAAGATCCAATGGTGATTAAAAATCACCAAGATACAGAACAATCTCTGTATGGGAAAATAATTTCCTAATCTTGTTAATAACAAGAAAGATTTCTTCTGTAAAACAGGAACCCTAGGATCAAAGATCCAACGGTAGAAAACATTTCCAAATCAATAAGAGCAAAGATTTCATTAACTGATTAAACAAATAGCTTCCACTATATAAAAGACCCAAGACTTCAAGTCTTAAACAGAGAAACCCCCTATAAACTTTAAGTTTTCAGAAAAGAAAAACAGAAGAGTAAGCTCTAAGAAGAAGAAATTTTCTTCAAGGTAGATGATAATAAATGAGATCATAACATCTTCTCAATTCTTGAGAGTTTAACTCTCACATCATAAGAACTCAGTTCTTTTTCTAGATCACAGATCTATAAGACAAAGTCTTTTACAAAAACAGAAGAGATCATAGCATCTCTTCATAAAAAGAAGAACTTGGTTCTTAGATCCATGAGATAAAGTCTCTCATAAAGAAAAACAAGAGAAATCATAGTATCTCCTCATAAAGAAGAACTTAGATCTGTGAGACAAAGTCTCTTATAAACGAGAATTTAATTCTCAGAGCACAGAACTGACCAGATTTGCCAAAGAAGCGCTTCAGCGTTCCAAGTCTGGCGCTCAGCGCCAAGCGCACGACGTGCTCCTCACGTGTGCGCTATTTCATAAGAAGCGCTTCAGCGCTCCAAGTCTGGCACTCAGCGCCAAGCACACCACGTGCTCCCCACGTGTGCGCTATTTCATAAGAAGCGCTTCAGCGCTCCAAGTCAGGCGCCAGCGCCAAGCGCACCACGTGCTCCTCACGTGTGCGCTATTTCAAAAGAAGCGCCTTAGCGCTCCAGGTCTAGCGCTCAGCGCCAAGCGCACCACGTGCTCCTCACGTGTGCGCTATTTCACAAGAAGCGCCTTAGCGCTCCAAGTCTGGCGCTCAGCGCCAAGCGCTCCACGTGATCCTCACGTGGGCGCTGAAGGAACACAAAGTGTTCTTTAAATAAAACCTCGGTGCCATAAAAAAGTGTCCAACACTCAACAAAAGACAAAAAGAAAAAGGGTGTCAGAACCCAAATCAATGCTCAGCATTGTTTAAAAAAAAGGGACTGAGCCCAAATACATGTTCAACGTTCTATTCAAAATTGAGTGGGTTGAGCCCAAGTTGGCCACAAATCCCTAATTCAGATTAATAGAGCTCATGTGCTCACAATCTTTTAATTGATCTTAGTCCTAAACCTGACTACAGATCTTCCAACCAACATTGGTTCAAGGGTACATCTCTTCATTCCTCTGATATGCGTCGTTGTAATTCTTCAACGTCTTCAGAGAGGTGACGGATCCCGACAACCAGACACTCCATGGACTATGATGTCCTTAAACTTATGGACCGCAATGTCCCTAAACTAAACTCTATAGACTATGACGTCGTTAAACTATGGACTATGATATCCTTAAATTCCATAGACTATGATGTCCTTAAACTTATGGACCGCAGTGTCCCTAAACTAAAAAAATAGAGTCCAAATGCTCTTTTGTCGGATCTAAATGATCCCAAAATGTTGTTGAGTAGATCTTAGTCTAAAATTAGACTAACGTATACTTAACAAACGTTTAAGTTGATCTTAGTCTCAAACGAGATTAACGATCCTTAAACCCAACCCAAACCCAAATCTAAGAAAATACGGATTTGGACTAATCCACACCCTATGGGCGACTACATAAATTAGTCTCTGTATACAATCCACGGGCAACCAAAAACAAAACAAACACACACAATATGAAGTGACCATCTGGAGAAGGAGAAAATGGTTACCGCGATGCGGTAGCGTAATTAACTACAGGGGCTTGCGCCTGCAGGGAAGAGCATCCCCACAATCAAAAAACCCTAATGATGAGGGGGAATCTGACTAAGTCTGCTATATCGGCCGCATCTGTCTAAACCTTCGATGTACGGTGCCATAAATCAACTTGGAATCTTCGGAGAGGTGGACGAATAAAACCAAATAGCATTTGCCCCCAAATTCAGGCAAGACGTTTGTCTTCCCGGTTTTTGGCGATAAACAGATTCTGGCACGCCCGGTGGGACCTTTTTCTCTTTCCACTCCACACTTCGTGTGTCGTGTTTCGCGAAAGAATCGCGGTTTAATGTGGTTGCCCCTGTATTCGAGATACTGTGATTTGGTGTCTTGCTCCCGTGCAGAGAAAATGGCTTCCAACTGCACCAGCTGCAACAACAACTCCCACTCCGTCCTCGCTAGAGGAGTGACCTATGAGCCCCAAGCGGCCTCTATTTTTGCAATGCCAGTGGAACAGGGGACACAGGCCGCCACTGGATTGTTCTTTGGGACCATTCTCCCACCAATGAGCTTCAATGCCCCAATGCCGTCACAGGAAGCCCTGAAGAAGTCGGTCTTTGATCGGCTTGCAACTACCGCGGCCCCCTCAATGGGTCGGCCAAATCCAACGCCTCGGTCTTTTACAGAATGGGCCAAAGCTCCAATGGGCCTCTGAAGAAGCCCGCAATACCTGAAAGGGTTACCCCGAAACGGATAGCCATCCATGCTCCAGTAAATGAAGTCATCAGAGAGACTTCTCCTACTAAGGGTTCGGTCTTCACAAGACTGGACGTTCCAACTCCCGCTCCAGGCGAAGTCACCAAGGCCGCTTCCCTTGCTCGAAAGTCTGCCTTCGACAGGTTGGCCATCCCCTCTCAACGGACGTCAGTCTTTGACAGGCTAATACCAACAGCTGTCTCTCATCAAAGCATGAAGTACGATGCAGCTACCCCGACAATGGAGGTGATCCCATCTGCAAGACGCGCCCGACATCGCCACTGGCACCGAGTGAGGAAAGCAGGGGGCAGTTCCCCTTCTGGACTGACTCCACCAGCTCCAACGATGGAAGTCAGTGCTGTTGTTCCAACTGGGAACAGCTTTGAACCGCTCAGGAGGGTGCGTAAGAACTCTCCAACTCCCGTGTTGAAAAGATCCCCTCCACCTGTGGAGAACGTTACAAAGGCAATGCTGGAGAAGCCCCCTCAGTGGCTGTCCTCCAAAATTCACAGGGTCTAGCGAAGGGTCCAAGACTCTGTGATTAACCAAGACTACTCCCGCCAACCAAAGAAAATGAAGGTTAGGCAAAAGAAGGACCACCCTGTCGTACCACAGAAGGTGTCATCTACTTGGGTGCCCGCTGCAACGGCCCCCTCAACTTCGACCGCCCAGAAAAGGAGAAGGCCGGAGAAAATACATGTGTCCACGACCAATCCCAAGGGAACTAAACCTAAACGCCCCAAATCTGGGGGCATGGTGGTGCATACCATTTACATGGCTTCCGGGAAAGAGGATAGCCGTATCTCCATGGGTCATCGACCACTCACGCGGTCAGTAACTAAGGCTCAGAAGCAACAATAGCAAAAGCTCCAAGAGATGCTGACAACCATGGCCGCACTCACTGGGCGTAAAAAAGCCCGGAGACATCGTCGGAACAATGCTAAGAACAGGAAACTAATGCTGAATTCCTTCGAAGAATGCTTGAGAAGAAGGACAAAGAGGCCGCGGAACAAGTGGCCAACATAAAACAAATGGCGCTATTGTTCAAAGAAATGGTGGGAATGATGATCCAGCCGGACCCTCCAGCCGAAGATCCTCCAGTAATAATTGAAGACGATAGAGGAGAGACATCAAACCCTCTTCCGGCCTCTTCAGCTGCAAAGGAGGAAACAATCTCGAAAGCTGCGCTCGATGATTAAATAGCTCAACAGATACGAGCTCATCAAGCGAACGAGTCGTCAGAACTGAGTGACAATATCCAAGCTGGTATGATCAGATTAAGTATCCGCCAGGGTACACGATTCCTAACTTCCACGTGTACAAGGGGACGGGCAATCCCCATCAACATGTCGCTCAGTTCAGAGCTCTGTGCGGCAACACTGGAGGTGACGATAAGCTACTGCTTCGCCGATTCGTTGGCAGCTTGGCGGAGACGGCGTTCGAATGGTATTCAGAGCTTCCCAACGACTTCGTCGAAACTTTTACGAAGATGGAATTGTTATTCACCCAGCGTTTCTCAAGCGCTAGCAAACGCACCCCAATCACAGCATTGATCAATGCCGGGGTAAAGCCGGGGGAAACATGGGTTCAGTATGCAATCCGGTGGCGGAACCTATGGTCGAGATGTGAACAACGCATCGAAGAAGCTCCTGCAGTAGGCATGTTCGTGGGTACCCTCGATCCGCAGGCGACCATATCCCAGTTCATGATGTTCTTCAAGCCGACCACCTTCCAGGCCTTGATTGACAAGCTGGCTCAGATGGATCGGATGGGCCATAGGCCGTCCTCTTCAAAAGCGGATTCTAAAAACGAAAAGGGGAAAGGGAAAGCGACCTTCGTCGCCAATGCTCAGCAGCAGCCCAGTGGTCCAAAACCAGCTGATCGCCAAAACGATAGACAGCGATTCTTCAACGAAAAGCTAAAACGCCCGTATTCGTTTCCCCGGGATAAAACGAGGAGACTATTCGAGCTGGCGGTGCGCAACAGGCTCATCAATCTGCCAGATCCAAGATGTCCACTGCAGCCGGGAGACACCAACAATCCTAATTACTGCCCCTACCACCGAGCAGTAGGCCATCCAATCGAAGATTGCTTCGTCTTCAAAGGCTGAGGACTAACCAACAGGGCAAATTCGCACTGTCCAAGAATTGAAAAGTAAGCCCGCCACAACCACACGCTCCAAAAAAGATGGACACGCAGGGGGCATCGTGCTCTTTTATAGAAGAAGCTCCATGGGAATTCGCTCTTTCAGCCAAAACAAAACGAATGCTGAAGGATATCCAAACTTGTCCGGCGATTAGGTGGAAGAGACCGCTAGAGCCCGAGATCATTGAGGGAATGTTGAAACCGCGCCCGACGCCAGGAATTGGTAGCGATGGTCAAAATGCTCAGGCCCAGCCATCAAAGTCTTCAAAGAAGAAGAAGAAGACCAAAAAGCCCGTGAAGCCTGATGATAAGCGCACGGACCTGCAAAAACACATTGACGCGCTGGAGGAATACAACCAAAAGACGCGAACCCTGGTCATACTCCAAAAGTTTCTCAACAATATCCTTGAGAGTGAAAATAACAAAAATGATGACGGAGATGGATCTGAGGATGATGTGGCAAGTTTCCATATGATCTCTCATTCGTCGCTAACTAACGAAGAAGCTCACTCGGCGTTAGAAGACAACACAGAGGAGCAGGGGGCAGGGTCGGAGCCAAAACCCTTGGAACCGTCTGACGAAATGATTGACAGGCTGCTAAGCGAAGCTCTTCAGAAAAGCAAAACTGACCGAGAGCGTGAAACGGCCATATATGAAAGGGCCAAACGTCGGCGACTGAATGAAAAGGTTGAAACACTCCAACCAGATCGAAGCACGCCCGCGGCGAACAAAAGAAGGCTTAAGGCAAGGAAGCGGTTCGTTAAAGCCTTGTCGATGGGAATGAGGCTTCCATCTCCCAAAGGAAATTCTCCTATCAGTGTACACCTCGACGAAGCAGATGTACAGCTTGGCTACTGCCTATACCATCAAAGGATTGTGCACCCTACTGAAGAGTGCAATGCCTTTAAAACCTGGTAGCAGGGATATGTTGCCCAACGACAACATTTCAAATGATTAAAGCATAAGGGTCGTCGGGAGCAAAGAAGTACGAATGATGAGCACAAAAGAACTACCAGTAACTGTCACATGGTTGGTACCAAGGGATCGCAAGTTCTTACCTTCGGAAGCGATTCTGACGAGGAAATAGCCCCCGGTCCTCTCTTCAAAGAACCCACCTCCGAAGCAGAAGAGATGAAGGACTGTGAAAATATTCGGCTGCGCAACCGTACGTTGCCCGAAAAGAATCTCGGACCTATGAACAACGGATCGATTAAAAAGGATAAAGGGAAGAAAAAAGTCCCTGAGGATATCGCCCTTGATGATCAAGTCGTCAAAGAGCTGACAGCCAAAGACCCGCCCAAGAAAAACAAAGTGGATTACAACGTTCTGGCACACCTGAGAAAGATACCCTCGCAACTAAGCATTCTCGATGCCCTTCTGCTATCTAAAGAGGCGAGAGATTCTCTAATCAAGGCACTGCAAGAGCCCGAGCAGTTCCAGGCTTTTCTTACCGAAGAAAAGATGAAGGAAGAGCTGGAAGAAGTGCTTACCGCTGACATCACTTTCGGCGACGAAGATCTCCTCCTCGGAACATGTGAGCACAATCGTCCCCTGTATGTCACTGGATACTGCCACGACATCAAGATAGGGAAGATCTTAGTTGACAATGGGTCCTCTGTCAACCTCCTCAATGTGAGGGTGCTAAAAGAAATCTGCATGAGCGTTCAACACCTCGCTCGAGATAAAATCACTATCTCCGGGTTCGACTCCCAGTCGTCACGAACTCTCGGGTCTGCGATACTGACGTTACGCTTTGGGCTGCTCGTCACGGACATCAAGTTTCATGTCATTGATGCCAAGACCTGTTATAATGCTTTACTCGGAAGACCTTGGTTATATGAGTACAACATCATCCTTTCTACACAACATCAGTATATGAAGTATTTTAAAGATGGTCTTGAGTATACCGTGACAGGGGAACTGAAGCTATTCTCCGTGAATGAAGTCCGGAAGTACGAAGATGCAAAGTATTTCTTACCAGACTTTGAAGACACGGAAAGATGTCATAAACCGGAGAATAAGCAGAAGGCTATCACCACTATTCCGGTCTTCGGGAGTGTGTTCACACCATAATATTGCATTATTATATTCCCCATTCTTATTCTTTTTATAAATAAATGGGTGCTTTTGACGCATGTCTGCTACATGTTACAGGTTGCAGGTTCTTAGATCAACAACGGTGAAAACAATGAAAAGACAATGCAAAAGTGAGACTGCGAATGATAAATGGTGAAATCGTGATCGAGCCGACATTTTGAGGAACAATGAACAACGGTTCACTGATTACAAAGGCAACGACACGAAGAAATAATAAAAGTCCACTACAATATTCACTGGAAAGATCTGGAAGAGAACGAGACACCAATATGCAAAAAGACCTGACGAAATAAGAAGCCAATAATGACAAAAGCCTGTTCACAAAATTACAGAGCCTAAATCACTAGTTTGGCCGCGAAACCGCGGCCAAACCCAGGCTGGGGCCGCGGTTCCGCGGCCGCGGTTCCGCGGCCGTTATATGCCCTTGTCGGTGTATTTTGTTGGTGGTGCGTGGAGCGTTGAATAGGTCTTTTTATATAGGGCTATTTTTGTAATTTCAGACATGCGAAACAAATGTAACCCTAGGGTTTCCTATCTTCTATAAATAGGGACTCTAATTCATTGTAAACTTTATGCCTCCCTTTAATGAATAAAAATTTAGAAATCTTTTGGAGAGCATCGGTGCCTCTTTTCACTTCATGAATTCAGATCTGACAACCCTGCATTGATGTTTGGAGAGAGCCATCTGTAAGTAATTTAATTTCTTGCCCTAGTGTAGATTTCAATTCCTTGCCCTAGGTAGATTTAATTTCATGCCCTAGGAACTTGTTTAGGGTTTAGCTTTGATGAAGGATTTTGAGAGGGATGAGATCTCTCATCCCTTTCTTACCCACCAAATATTTACAATAGGACTCCATGCATACACGCACATACCGCGCCCTACGGCATCCTACCCCTCGAGGTAACGATGACACCGTAGTGTAAAGGACCG
Organism: Agapanthus africanus; assembly: GCA_030015575.1. Lineage (NCBI taxonomy): Eukaryota > Viridiplantae > Streptophyta > Magnoliopsida > Asparagales > Amaryllidaceae > Agapanthus > Agapanthus africanus. The sequence continues at coordinate 534,249,114 of JASDDO010000010.1, forward strand.
GTTGCGCGTGTTTTCCATGGAGGTTAGGGTAAGGATCTCTAAAGGAAGGACAAGAACCTAGAGGAAGGAACACCTTCCCGAACGGATCTAATCCACTTTATTGATAATTACCATAACTCCCCATAGATCTTCATTCGGGTATTGAAAGCGGTGAGATTTAATTACATTTCCAAACCATCCTTAAACCTAGCCCTAGCAAGAGTAGATCTAGATAATTGCCCTAGGTTAATTAGGTTTTTAGATTTAATAATTAATCCGAACACCCGTCGGAATTAACTCGTTAGAACGAATCGGAAATTCACAAAATCCCTGTGGACCGACCCGTACACACCGGCTATCTTCATGCGACGCCGTTCTTGATTGCGGTTACAAATATTTTTTATCTATCTTTTAGAAAGCGCAAGCACGCTAAACCATTCAATCAAATGGCGCCGTTGCCGGGGATGGCGTAGAACTTTCCTTTTCGCAATTTCGGGTTAATCATAAAATTTAAAAAATCATAAAAATCTAAAATATCCAAAAAAATATAAAAATATATATCATCTGTTATTTTTGGAAAGGGTATCTTTGTGTGAATTTTGCAGGATCTACGCACAAATTCGGATCTGGAAATCTACAGAAAGCGAAACAGCAAATAGACGATCCTATCAACAGAAGATTGCAACAACAGAGGAATAGAAAAAAATTTAGAGGACCGAGTCTACAAGTCAACCGCGGTGATCTGTTGCAAAAAAAAAATTCTGAACCGCCTGAACCGCCGCGGAACCGCCGCCGAAACCGCCTTTTGGCCGCGGAACCGCCGCGTCCTGGTCGATTCAGGGCTTGAAAAAAAGGCAGAAGCGCGATAAAAAAAAACAGTTCCGCCACTGCAAATTTCTGTGAGTTCTCTCTCTCCTCCTCTGTAAATCTTGATATATCTTCTATTAATTTGCCTGCAGGATTTCTTTGCGCTCAAAAATCTTTCTCCTTCCATATAACAGTCTTGTGCAGGATTTTTGCGCCCAGCTTAAATTAGAAATTAGATTGCAAGTAATATTTTGCTGTTGCATATCTTGTGTTGAAAATCTTTTTGCAACAAATTTTTCCTAATAAAGATAAAAAGAATAAAGAAAAAGAAAAAGGAAAATTAGTATTTGGAATATTGCAAACTATTGCCGCAAATAGATCTTTGCACCACCACAAACCTTCTTTCTTTTTACCCTTTCTTACAACATGGGTACCCCACATAATAAATCACTAGCCGAACTTTGGTATCCCGAACCTAATTTTGCGTCGTACGTCAATTTGTTCGGTCAATTTAAAGACGATCCTTTCATGCCTAAAAAATCTTTGAAAGATCACATAGAGGCGTCTAGGAGAAACAGTCTGACTTTTCAACCCACTTTGTGTCAACCAAGTCAACCTTCACCACCTTCGTATGTTGACACCACTTTTTCAAGTCCTGCTGTAACTCCTAGGCCGATGTCCATTGCTGAGCATATTGCTCAATCTCGCAGTCGATCTTTCACCCCTCTCCACTCATCTAGTTCTAGGGATCCGCACGATTATTCACCTTTTTATCCATATGTTGACCCTATCCCTGCCCAACCACCCACTTCCTACAAGTCATACCCGACCTTCCCACCTTCACTAGACACTGTTTCGATACAGCCATTAGGGAGTTTCACATATCCAACCAATTTTGAATCTTTTACTGAAACCCCCTCACCACCTAAGTCTAGTTTGGAAGAGTCGTTGGAGGCATATATTGCTGCAACAAATAAAATGATGAGGAATGTGGAAGCGTCCATGGCCGCCCTTATGCAACCTAGTGAACCGGTAGCTAGTGTCCCGCTAGCTCAAAATTTTTTAACGTATAAGGAGGCGGTTGGACAGAGTGAGAATGAGAGAGGATTTACAAATCAAACCTACCCTTACCCAATTGAAGCCCACAACTCCTGTTTGCCATCGATTACCCTAAATAGTTCACCTGTTGAAAATAAAAATGAGTTGTGTGATTTTTTAGTGTTTGATTTGCCAGATTGTGAGGAACCCCTTTCGAGTGAAACCGCACCTAATCCTTTCGATCTTTACACCTCCACTCTAGAACCAAAATCAATAGATATCCATGCTTTTGAGGAGGTGTCTAAAGAAATTGATTTTCACTTGATTGAGGATATAGACGCCGGGAATATTTCGGATGATGAACCTGTCGATTTAATTGAAATTTTATGTTCAAATCATCATCCTGGGTTATTAAATGTTTCTCCCGAATCTCATATGCGTCTAGATTTTGATGATAATGGCATGGATGAGTTAAATATTGAGGATAGTATTGAGGAGAGTCTTGAGAATAATATTGAGGTTGAATCATTTTTGTTTGATGTGTCTGATTTTCCAATCATCCTCCTGAACCTTTGACTGTTATATCACCCTCCCTCCTTCCCATCGTTCCGACCCCGCTTGAAGACTGTGAGCTTGAAAGATTTTCCTTTGAATCAGATACTGTTCTCACAGATAATAACACTTACGAGTGTTTCACTTTTTCGGACGATGTTGATGACTCACCGCCCGAGTTTGAGTCCTTTACATTTTCGGATGAGCCATCAGACTCGGTTGATTATAGTAGTTTCGAACCATTAATGGAATCTTTCAAGTTCGAAACAGTTTACTACGGTGAGAAAGATACTATCCCTAATTCACTCCTTTTCGTCTCTCCTATTGTCCCGACCGTACAAATGACCGTTGCGCTTTCATCTCCGATACCAAGTTCGGCGTACCCATGTTTTCTTGCGAATCTTGAAAGATTTGATCCCATTTCTCGACGAGTGGATAGGTTAGCGCAATCGCTTATAACATATCGGTCATCACATATTGCGCTAATTTATTTACTCAATTTACACCCTCAAGATCGTACTCTACTTCTTTCTTCTTTCCGCCATTCTCCTCCTCCGCCGAGACCATCTTCCATTCTTCTTTCCACACGGTCTCGTGTGCTTCTCATCTCTTTTCTTTCCACTCCATTCTTGTACCAACTATACCATTACCACGATAAGATTTTTGAATGGTTGGTGCTAACCTTTGGCTTGTGCAAGGCCAAGCTTAAGTTTGGGGGGAAAACCCTTGTTGTATATATGTATATATATTTTTGTTTTCTTTTTCTATAAAAAAAATAATAAAAAAAATCTCAAAACATTAAAAAAAATATAAAAAATTATAAATAAATAAACAGGGGAGTGCCGGTATTTTGACCCTCTTGGTTTAGCATGACAGTGAGGACACTGTCAAGTTCAAGTTTGGGGGTATGCTCGGTACGTCTTCTTCCTTCGCATTCATTTGTACATATTTTTGCATACTTATTTGAAAACCCATAAAAATTGAAAAATTTCAAAAATTATAAAAATTATTGTATTCAATTTTGGCTAATTGACTTGAGTTTAACAAATAGGTTAACTGGTTAGGAACAACTAGATCTTAGACTTAGCAAATTAAAAACCCTAAAAATAACCTTCCTTAAAGTTTAACGGTAGAAAGTATATGCCTTGTAGTTTATTTAGAAATAGGCAAATTTTGGGTTCACTTCTTGGGCTAAGTCAAAATGAGGGAAGAGTATTGATGTTCTTATTAGAGTATAAGTTTGAAAAATAGTTCCTAGCTTAAGTCGAGATTCTGAAAACGTAAACCCTACAATTTGCACAATCACGCACCTTGAAACTTGGAATAGTAGAAGAGACCTTGAAATGCTCTTGTCTAAAGTCCTTAGTACAATGAAAATAAAAGAAAGAAAGAAAAAATGAATAAAGAAAAAAATGGACACTGGTTTTTGTGATTACTTAAGGCTGTAAAAAATAGAAAAATATTTAGCAAGGGTGCCTTATCACCTAGTGCCTTAGACCAACTGGTTTGGGAGTCACTGCTAAAGCCTTGGGTGTTGCAAAACTAGGAATTACGCTTAAATGTGCAAACACATTTTGTAATCGGTTGTTGGTACCTCAAGAAGTATTAACGGTCGCATGAAGGATGTGTAAGCAAAATTCATTTAAAAATTCACTAATTAATAAGTGCTTTGGACAATGGATGAGAGTACGATTGCTTGATTTGAATTTCCAAGTGTAGGGTGATATTTACACACACGTGGGGATATGTGATTAGAGTTTAGATGAGAGAAAGGAATGAAGGATAGAACTTATATCTTTAATAGAGTTGATAGAAATTCCTAAGTAGATATGGAACCCTAGAAGGAAAACTTAGGAAATGCCGAAAGCTAAGTAGATCTGCAAGATATATATAATCTTAAGTTAAATGATGAGGAAGTGTGAAGAATATGGGTGGATAATTTACAAGTAAAAGATAATAGAATTCTTAGTTAGAAAACCTAATTGGAGAACAAAAGTTAATGGGCTGAATTGATAGGATTTTGTGGGTAGTATCCGCTGAAAACCCTCAAGAGACAACATTCCTCCTACTAGGGACACCTAGAGGTTTAACGGCTTGTTGCACGAGCACAGTGCAATCGCGTTTCCCTGCGAAAGTGCGGTTAGGATTTTAGTGAATAAAAATAAGTTTGCTCGAGGACGAGCAAAAGATAAGTTTGGGGGTATTTGTTCACACCATAATATTGCATTATTATATTCCCCATTCTTATTCTTTTTATAAATAAATGGGTGCTTTTGACGCATGTCTGCTACATGTTACAGGTTACAGGTTCTTAGATCAACAACGGTGAAAACAATGAAAAGACAATGCAAAAGTGAGACTGCGAATGATAAATGGTGAAATCGTGATCGAGCCGACATTTTGAGGAACAATGAACAACGGTTCACTGATTACAAAGGCAACGACACGAAGAAATAATAAAAGTCCACTACAATATTCACTGGAAAGATCTGGAAGAGAACGAGACACCAATATGCAAAAAGACCTGACGAAATAAGAAGCCAATAATGACAAAAGCCTGTTCACAAAATTACAGAGCCTAAATCACTAGTTTGGCCGCGGAACCGCGGCCAAACCCAGGCTGGGGCCGCGGTTCCGCGGCCGCGGTTCCGCGGCCGTTATATGCCCTTGTCGGTGTATTTTGTTGGCGGTGCGTGGAGCGTTGAATAGCTCTTTTTATATAGGGCTATTTTTGTAATTTCAGACATGCGAAACAAATGTAACCCTAGGGTTTCCTATCTTCTATAAATAGGGACTCTAATTCATTGTAAACTTTATGCCTCCCTTTAATGAATAAAAATTTAGAAATCTTTTGGAGAGCATCGGTGCCTCTTTTCACTTCATGAATTCAGATCTGACAACCCTGCATTGATGTTTGGAGAGAGCCATCTGTAAGTAATTTAATTTCTTGCCCTAGTGTAGATTTCAATTCCTTGCCCTAGGTAGATTTAATTTCATGCCCTAGGAACTTGTTTAGGGTTTAGCTTTGATGAAGGATTTTGAGAGGGATGAGATCTCTCATCCCTTTCTTACCCACCAAATATTTACAATAGGACTCCATGCATACACGCACATACCGCGCCCTACGGCATCCTACCCCTCGAAGTAACGATGACACCGTAGTGTAAAGGACCGGTTGCGCGTGTTTTCCATGGAGGTTAGGGTAAGGATCTCTAAAGGAAGGACAAGAACCTAGAGGAAGGAACACCTTCCCGAACGGATCTAATCCACTTTATTGATAATTACCATAACTCCTCATAGATCTTCATTCGGGTATTGAAAGCGGTGAGATTTAATTACATTTCCAAACCATCCTTAAACCTAGCCCTAGCAAGAGTAGATCTAGATAATTGCCCTAGGTTAATTAGGTTTTTAGATTTAATAATTAATCCGAACACCCGTCGGAATTAACTCGTTAGAACGAATCGGAAATTCACAAAATCCCTGTGGACCGACCCGTACTCACCGGCTATCTTCATGCGACGCCGTTCTTGATTGCGGTTACAAATATTTTTTATCTATCTTTTAGAAAGCGCAAGCACGCTAAACCATTCAATCAAATGGCGCCGTTGCCGGGGATGGCGTAGAACTTTTCTTTTCGCAATTTCGGGTTAATCATAAAATTTAAAAAATCATAAAAATCTAAAATATCCAAAAAAATATAAAAAAATATATCATCTGTTATTTTTGGAAAGGGTATCTTTGTGTGAATTTTGCAGGATCTACGCACAAATTCGGATCTGGAAATCTACAGAAAGCGAAACAGCAAATAGACGATCCTATCAACAGAAGATTGCAACAACAGAGGAATAGAAAAAAATTTAGAGGACCGAGTCTACAAGTCAACCGCGGTGATCTGTTGCAAAAAAAAAATTCTGAACCGCCTGAACCGCCGCGGAACCGCCGCCGAAACCGCCTTTTGGCCGCGGAACCGCCGCGTCCTGGTCGATTCAGGGCTTGAAAAAAAGGCAGAAGCGCGATAAAAAAAAACAGTTCCGCCACTGCAAATTTCTGTGAGTTCTCTCTCTCCTCCTCTGTAAATCTTGATATATCTTCTATTAATTTGCCTGCAGGATTTCTTTGCGCTCAAAAATCTTTCTCCTTCCATATAACAGTCTTGTGCAGGATTTTTGCGCCCAGCTTAAATTAGAAATTAGATTGCAAGTAATATTTTGCTGTTGCATATCTTGTGTTGAAAATCTTTTTGCAACAAATTTTTCCTAATAAAGATAAAAAGAATAAAGAAAAAGAAAAAGGAAAATTAGTATTTGGAATATTGCAAACTATTGCCGCAAATAGATCTTTGCACCACCACAAACCTTCTTTCTTTTTACCCTTTCTTACAACATGGGTACCCCACATAATAAATCACTAGCCGAACTTTGGTATCCCGAACCTAATTTTGCGTCGTACGTCAATTTGTTCGGTCAATTTAAAGACGATCCTTTCATGCCTAAAAAATCTTTGAAAGATCACATAGAGGCGTCTAGGAGAAACAGTCTGACTTTTCAACCCACTTTGTGTCAACCAAGTCAACCTTCACCACCTTCGTATGTTGACACCACTTTTTCAAGTCCTGCTGTAACTCCTAGGCCGATGTCCATTGCTGAGCATATTGCTCAATCTCGCAGTCGATCTTTCACCCCTCTCCACTCATCTAGTTCTAGGGATCCGCACGATTATTCACCTTTTTATCCATATGTTGACCCTATCCCTGCCCAACCACCCACTTCCTACAAGTCATACCCGACCTTCCCACCTTCACTAGACACTGTTTCGATACAGCCATTAGGGAGTTTCACATATCCAACCAATTTTGAATCTTTTACTGAAACCCCCTCACCACCTAAGTCTAGTTTGGAAGAGTCGTTGGAGGCATATATTGCTGCAACAAATAAAATGATGAGGAATGTGGAAGCGTCCATGGCCGCCCTTATGCAACCTAGTGAACCGGTAGCTAGTGTCCCGCTAGCTCAAAATTTTTTAACGTATAAGGAGGCGGTTGGACAGAGTGAGAATGAGAGAGGATTTACAAATCAAACCTACCCTTACCCAATTGAAGCCCACAACTCCTGTTTGCCATCGATTACCCTAAATAGTTCACCTGTTGAAAATAAAATGAGTTGTGTGATTTTTTAGTGTTTGATTTGCCAGATTGTGAGGAACCCCTTTCGAGTGAAACCGCACCTAATCCTTTCGATCTTTACACCTCCACTCTAGAACCAAAATCAATAGATATCCATGCTTTTGAGGAGGTGTCTAAAGAAATTGATTTTCACTTGATTGAGGATATAGACGCCGGGAATATTTCGGATGATGAACCTGTCGATTTAATTGAAATTTTATGTTCAAATCATCATCCTGGGTTATTAAATGTTTCTCCCGAATCTCATATGCGTCTAGATTTTGATGATAATGGCATGGATGAGTTAAATATTGAGGATAGTATTGAGGAGAGTCTTGAGAATAATATTGAGGTTGAATCATTTTTGTTTGATGTGTCTGATTTTCCAATCATCCTCCTGAACCTTTGACTGTTATATCACCCTCCCTCCTTCCCATCGTTCCGACCCCGCTTGAAGACTGTGAGCTTGAAAGATTTTCCTTTGAATCAGATACTGTTCTCACAGATAATAACACTTACGAGTGTTTCACTTTTTCGGACGATGTTGATGACTCACCGCCCGAGTTTGAGTCCTTTACATTTTCGGATGAGCCATCAGACTCGGTTGATTATAGTAGTTTCGAACCATTAATGGAATCTTTCAAGTTCGAAACAGTTTACTACGGTGAGAAAGATACTATCCCTAATTCACTCCTTTTCGTCTCTCCTATTGTCCCGACCGTACAAATGACCGTTGCGCTTTCATCTCCGATACCAAGTTCGGCGTACCCATGTTTTCTTGCGAATCTTGAAAGATTTGATCCCATTTCTCGACGAGTGGATAGGTTAGCGCAATCGCTTATAACATATCGGTCATCACATATTGCGCTAATTTATTTACTCAATTTACACCCTCAAGATCGTACTCTACTTCTTTCTTCTTTCCGCCATTCTCCTCCTCCGCCGAGACCATCTTCCATTCTTCTTTCCACACGGTCTCGTGTGCTTCTCATCTCTTTTCTTTCCACTCCATTCTTGTACCAACTATACCATTACCACGATAAGATTTTTGAATGGTTGGTGCTAACCTTTGGCTTGTGCAAGGCCAAGCTTAAGTTTGGGGGGAAAACCCTTGTTGTATATATGTATATATATTTTTGTTTTCTTTTTCTATAAAAAAAATAATAAAAAAAATCTCAAAACATTAAAAAAAATATAAAAAATTATAAATAAATAAACAGGGGAGTGCCGGTATTTTGACCCTCTTGGTTTAGCATGACAGTGAGGACACTGTCAAGTTCAAGTTTGGGGGTATGCTCGGTACGTCTTCTTCCTTCGCATTCATTTGTACATATTTTTGCATACTTATTTGAAAACCCATAAAAATTGAAAAATTTCAAAAATTATAAAAATTATTGTATTCAATTTTGGCTAATTGACTTGAGTTTAACAAATAGGTTAACTGGTTAGGAACAACTAGATCTTAGACTTAGCAAATTAAAAACCCTAAAAATAACCTTCCTTAAAGTTTAACGGTAGAAAGTATATGCCTTGTAGTTTATTTAGAAATAGGCAAATTTTGGGTTCACTTCTTGGGCTAAGTCAAAATGAGGGAAGAGTATTGATGTTCTTATTAGAGTATAAGTTTGAAAAATAGTTCCTAGCTTAAGTCGAGATTCTGAAAACGTAAACCCTACAATTTGCACAATCACGCACCTTGAAACTTGGAATAGTAGAAGAGACCTTGAAATGCTCTTGTCTAAAGTCCTTAGTACAATGAAAATAAAAGAAAGAAAGAAAAAATGAATAAAGAAAAAAATGGACACTGGTTTTTGTGATTACTTAAGGCTGTAAAAAATAGAAAAATATTTAGCAAGGGTGCCTTATCACCTAGTGCCTTAGACCAACTGGTTTGGGAGTCACTGCTAAAGCCTTGGGTGTTGCAAAACTAGGAATTACGCTTAAATGTGCAAACACATTTTGTAATCGGTTGTTGGTACCTCAAGAAGTATTAACGGTCGCATGAAGGATGTGTAAGCAAAATTCATTTAAAAATTCACTAATTAATAAGTGCTTTGGACAATGGATGAGAGTACGATTGCTTGATTTGAATTTCCAAGTGTAGGGGTGATATTTACACACACGTGGGGATATGTGATTAGAGTTTAGATGAGAGAAAGGAATGAAGGATAGAACTTATATCTTTAATAGAGTTGATAGAATTCCTAAGTAGATATGGAACCCTAGAAGGAAAACTTAGGAAATGCCGAAAGCTAAGTAGATCTGCAAGATATATATAATCTTAGGTAAATGATGAGGAAGTGTGAAGAATATGGGTGGATAATTTACAAGTAAAGATAATAGAATTCTTAGTTAGAAAACCTAATTGGAGAACAAAAGTTAATGGGCTGAATTGATAGGATTTTGTGGGTAGTATCCGCTGAAAACCCTCAAGAGACAACATTCCTCCTACTAGGGACACCTAGAGGTTTAACGGCTTGTTGCACGAGCACAGTGCAATCGCGTTTCCCTGCGAAAGTGCGGTTAGGATTTTAGTGAATAAAAATAAGTTTGCTCGAGGACGAGCAAAAGATAAGTTTGGGGGTATTTGTTCACACCATAATATTGCATTATTATATTCCCCATTCTTATTCTTTTTATAAATAAATGGGTGCTTTTGACGCATGTCTGCTACATGTTACAGGTTACAGGTTCTTAGATCAACAACGGTGAAAACAATGAAAAGACAATGCAAAAGTGAGACTGCGAATGATAAATGGTGAAATCGTGATCGAGCCGACATTTTGAGGAACAATGAACAACGGTTCACTGATTACAAAGGCAACGACACGAAGAAATAATAAAAGTCCACTACAATATTCACTGGAAAGATCTGGAAGAGAACGAGACACCAATATGCAAAAAGACCTGACGAAATAAGAAGCCAATAATGACAAAAGCCTGTCACAAAATTACAGAGCCTAAATCACTAGTTTGGCCGCGGAACCGCGGCCAAACCCAGGCTGGGCCGCGGTTCCGCGGCCGTTATATGCCCTTGTCGGTGTATTTTGTTGGCGGTGCGTGGAGCGTTGAATAGCTCTTTTTATATAGGGCTATTTTTGTAATTTCAGACATGCGAAACAAATGTAACCCTAGGGTTTCCTATCTTCTATAAATAGGGACTCTAATTCATTGTAAACTTATGCCTCCCTTTAATGAATAAAAATTTAGAAATCTTTTGGAGAGCATCGGTGCCTCTTTTCACTTCATGAATTCAGATCTGACAACCCTGCATTGATGTTTGGAGAGAGCCATCTGTAAGTAATTTAATTTCTTGCCCTAGTGTAGATTTCAATTCCTTGCCCTAGGTAGATTTAATTTCATGCCCTAGGAACTTGTTTAGGGTTTAGCTTTGATGAAGGATTTGAGAGGGATGAGATCTCTCATCCCTTCTTACCCACCAAATATTTACAATAGGACTCCATGCATACACGCACATACCGCGCCCTACGGCATCCTACCCCTCGAAGTAACGATGACAACCGTAGTGTAAAGGACCGGTTGCGCGTGTTTTCCATGGAGGTTAGGGTAAGGATCTCTAAAGGAAGGACAAGAACCTAGAGGAAGGAACACCTTCCCGAACGGATCTAATCACTTTATTGATAATTACCATAACTCCTCATAGATCTTCATTCGGGTATTGAAAGCGGTGAGATTTAATTACATTTCCAAACATCCTTAAACCTAGCCCTAGCAAGAGTAGATCTAGATAATTGCCATAGGTTAATTAGGTTTTTAGATTTAATAATTAATCCGAACACCCGTCGGAATTAACTCGTTAGAACGAATCGGAAATTCACAAAATCCCTGTGGACCGACCCGTACTCACCGGCTATCTTCATGCGACGCCGTTCTTGATTGCGGTTACAAATATTTTTTATCTATCTTTTAGAAAGCGCAAGCACGCTAAACCATTCAATCAAATGGCGCCGTTGCCGGGGATGGCGTAGAACTTTTCTTTTCGCAATTTCGGGTTAATCATAAAATTTAAAAAATCATAAAAATCTAAAATATCCAAAAAAATATAAAAAAATATATCATCTGTTATTTTTGGAAAGGGTATCTTTGTGTGAATTTTGCAGGATCTACGCACAAATTCGGATCTGGAAATCTACAGAAAGCGAAACAGCAAATAGACGATCCTAATCAACAGAAGATTGCAACAACAGAGGA